>JARQOC010000007.1:121644797-122231295 GCA_033576535.1 Allobates femoralis
GCCGCTGGTCTGTTGACACAAAAGTCAGCAAAAGCCATTGTACTTTCCAGCAGGACGACCTGTGGGCGGGAAAGAACAGCGCCCGGCACAACAAGGGATGTAGGTAAAAACTACCTGCCATTAGAGGGTTTGGTACATTTTCCTTTTTTTTTTTATTTTGTTTTTAAATACTGGATAAACTGGGGTTTTAAATTTTTGTGAAATAGTGAGGGAAAAAACACAGGGGGAAAAAATATTGAACACATGAAGAAAGAGCGGTGTAAAAAAACCCTGGAAAGTTTCCCGACAAACCCGCTGAAACTACCAGGGAAATTTGAAAGCAACCCTGCAAATTAGTGATAAATAATATCAGCTGGTTTTAACTAATGGCTAATAAAAAGGCGTCTCATTACAAGGAGCTGCACAAGAAACAAAACTCATGGTGGGTAAAACCCGTGAGGCGTCTCAAGATGCCAACAAGAAACATCTCATGATGGGTAAATCATGAGCGGTATCAAGATGCCACACAAGAAACATCTTAAACATGAGTAAAACCAGTGAGGGTTTTTTCAAGATACCCCATAATAAACATCTCATGAAAGGCCAAAAAAACCCGTGAGCTGTCTCAAGATGCCACAAAAAGAAACATCTCAGGAAAAAGGGAAAACCAGTGACATCCCAAGATGCCACACAAGAAACATCTCATGATGGGAAAAAACCCGTGAGCTGTCCCCAAGATGGGCCCCACAAGAAACATCTCATGATGGGGAAAACCAGTGAGCTGTCTCAAGATCCACAAAAAGAAACAAAATTCCCAATGGGGTTTAAAAAAAAATTTATGATGTGTTTCAAAACGTCTTTCCCTAACTGTACCTGTACTGTAATCTCCCCCTGCCTTTCATACAACCGGGTGTTACACTATGTTTTTTACCTTAGTGGGGGCAGTAAAGTCCAACTCCGATGATGCTGGACTCCTTAAACATTGTGTCTTGGGGGTTAAACTCAGCAAGACCACGAGATCCAATTATCTAGAATAAGAGAACACAGCCCGGTACGGGTAAAGACTTTACTTTGGGGTAGATGGATGTTGCCGTCAGTGGAGCTTTCAGCTGCTGTTTGCTGATCTTGGCTCATTCCATCGTTGCCCACGGCCCCGATCTCTGTACAGGCGCCGGCTGTGTCACAGACTGGTGGTGCTTTCACTAATGCAGTGAGACCTGCCAGCAACGGAGCTGCCAAACATGTTCGGGGGCTCGGTATGAGCAGGTCGGATAGGTGCGACTCATGTATAATGGAAGTCCATGGGAAACTTAAGCAATTTTACAGAGGATCAGATCGGTGGGGGCATCTTCCTGAAAAACACTGCTCCATACACCACATAGTGACCATTCTTGGTATTGCAGATCATCTCCTACTGAAGTGAATGTGATCTGAGCTGCAGTACCGAGAATGACCACTAGATGGTGCCCAGAGTTGCTCAGTTACAGCTCTGTATATCAGTGGGGGGTGCTGGACCCGCACTAATATGATATTGATGACCTGTCCTAATCATATTGCATTGATATCAGAGTCTTAGACAATCCTATAGGATTAGATTTAATAAACTAAAAAAACATTAAAAAGGAGAAAATGCCACATGGAGGGAGAGAATCGACAGAAGTGTAAGGGGGGGGGGATGGGGTTAATTCTCTCCCTCCTGGAAGGATACATTATTTGTGTACTATGTATTTGTGTATTCGAGGTATGTGTCTGGTTGTGTGTGTGGCCATCTAGTGGCCAAGGTGAAGACTGCTCCCCTGTTCCCTTCCATAATGGAAGATATTAATAATAATTATTGGCGTTCCTCATGGGTGGGGCTTAGCTAATAAAAGGGGCTTGGATAGGAGAGTCCCAAGAAACAGGAGGGAAAATGGATAGGAACTTCTGTCCCTTTTGATTTGACCGGACCCTTTGGGTCACCTTGAGGTTTGGGCACAAGACGCGGGACATGGGTACTAAACAGTTTGTGAGTGCGTTCCTCCCGATGTTGATGCTCGTTCCCGGCCTCTGGTAGGACACTGGACAGCGGCTGTTTCCTCAGATGCCGGTTCAGTGGACGCCGGCATGGACTCGGGTGTTCGGATCGCCATGGTACGAGCTGTAAAGGAACGTTTGTCTGGCAGAAGCCCTGGTTGTTCCTTTGGATAGATCCCCGTGGATGGGATAGGGGCTGAGTTACGAAAGACCGCATGAAATTACAGCAGGGTTCAGTGCGGCTGAGGTTCAAGAGTTTGGAGCCACCGGGATAAGGGGAGCAGTCTGCAGCATAGTGTAAATATTCCCAACCTTCATTCCAGATCTGTACCTTTGTTCACTAGACTGCGAATAAATCTTCCTTAAGAACTTTGATAGACTCTATTGTGCTCTTGCCCTCACCGAGGGCGACTGTGAACTTGATATTTGCACTCAGGAGCCGGCCAGGGAAAGCTCAGCGGCCTCAGCCCTACCTCGTCCCCAACTACCGGGGCACCGTATGGCCGGCAACCCAAACATAGGGACAGGTCAGGCAATACAGGATAACTGGTACCTACCATCACTTGGCCGCCGGATGATTGGAAAGGGCAGGTGAGGCGGCAGGATCAGAGGCAGGAGAGGCGGCAGGATCAGAGGCAGGAGAGGCGGCAGGATCAGAGGCAGGAGAGGCGGCAGGATCAGAGGCAGGAGAGGCGGCAGGATCAGAGGCAGGAGAGGCGGCAGGATCAGAGGCAGGAGAGGCGGCAGGATCAGAGGCAGGAGAGGCGGCAGGATCAGAGGCAGGAGAGGCGGCAGGATCAGAGGCAGGAGAGGCAGCAGGATTGAAGGCAGGGTACCTACCATAACTCAGCCGCTCAATGACAGGAGGGGGTGGAAGAGAGGGCAGGATCGGTGGGGGTGGGGGGGTACCTACCATCACTCGGCCAACAGATGACAGGATCTTCAGGTCATTGCTCAGGTTCACATTGCACAACATCTCCAGGATGATATTAACCCCGTGTTCTCCGGCAGCCTCCTAAATATGAGAAAGCACAATCCATCTCTTCATAATAAATGGAGACATTCTGCCCCTGGGGGATATAATATAGAGCGTCTGACATATGAGGCGTCACTGACCCGGATCTGCTCCATGTAATCCTTCTCTCTGTGGTTGAACGCCTTGTGGGCTCCATTTTGTAGCACCAGAGTTAACCCCTCGGGGCTGCCGGCGGTCCCAAATACGGTAAATCCAAGGGCCCTGGCGATCTGACAAGCCGCGATCCCCACCTATAGGGAAGAAAGGAGCTGGAACTGAGCAGCGCGGAGCGATGATATCCGGGCTGCACTTTACCCACTGGGATCTCGCGGACATTGGATCCACAAGTTCGCTTTCTTCCGCAGGGGCGCAGACGTCTTGTGGTTACAGTCGGGGGTACAAGGTTTAGTTATCGGCCGCGCAGACGTCTTGTGGTTACAGTCAGGGGTACAAGCTTTAGTTATCGGCCATGCAGACGTCTTGTGGTTACAGTCGGGTGTACCTCACCACCACTGGACCCAGTGACTCACCGTGGCCGGGACTCCGGTTTAGACAGGCGATGCTTCCTTCCTCCTTGTCACGGGTGGGCCGCTCCTGCCGGTAGTGGGGCCCGCTGTAGTGCAGATCAAAAGGGTTGAAGACTTCTTATAGGAACAGATTAAAGGGGTTTAATTTATTCGTGACGCCACCTATGAGTAGTTTCGGTAATAGTTACCGACGCTGCGGAACCTCCGGGGGATGGACAGCAGCAAGATGGAACGCTCCCCACAGGCTGAGCGGTGATCCCCGGAGGCTGGAGCTGCTTAAGATGTTGTGCGGCAGCTGCGGTTACCTTGTAGTGCGGACGGACAGTTCATAAGGAAGCACAGACACAGAAAGTCTCTGCAACGGGTCTTTACTGTAACCAGCAGGCAGTACATGGTATACAGTGGTTGAGTAGTAGACCGGGTGGACTCAGCAGTGATGGTGTCCCTTAGAAATCCGCAGTGTTCCTCCATTCTAACTAATTGGTTGCCAATGTCGCCCAGGAATACCAGGTCGGGTACGGGGAGGCTGCTTCAATGCCCTATCCATGATGTACGTTCTGGATGTTTTGGGGAGCCTTGGGTCCCTCGGTGGGTACACCGCTGGTTAGACAACTGGAAGTTGGCTGGTGGTGGGGTGCTCCTGTGAAGCGGCTCCTCCACGCTTCTGGTTCGCGTGGCAGAGGTGAACTGCTGCCAGCTTCGGTACCAGTGAACCGGCTGTGAGTTGTGGGCACGGGAGTCTTTTGGGAACCCGTGTGATGATGCCCAATCCCGGTAGTTAAGGCCTCAGGTGCTAACACCCGACCGGTGACGGCCCAGGGGCTGCACGGGGTGCGGAGCCCCCACTCCTCTCCAAGTTCTAGACTGCTCAGGTCAAGTTCTAGATCCCTTCTTCGACTGACTAGACTAAGGGTCTGTTCTCCTACACTTCCCTAGCACTCCGCCCACCAGGATCTAGGATTGGCCCTCTGTTCTAGGTGATGCATGCAGGGTTGGATTTCTAATCATTGCTAGGTCAGAGGATATTGCGGCTGCATTTATGGCTGCAATACCCTCTTGTGACGCACTCGTTGCGGGGCGCCACACCAGCACTCCACCACCACTGGACCCAGCTCTATACCACCATTGGACCTGGCGCTCCACCACCACTGGACCCAGCTCTATACCACCACTGGACCTGGCGCTCCACCACCACTGGACCCAGCTCTATACCACCATTGGACCCGGCGCTCAACCACTATCAGAACTGGGACCCACCACCAACAGAGCAGACCTAACCTACTGTCTCTCTTCCCATTGCCCTGTAGAATGTAATCCCACAAGGGCAGGGTCCTCTCTCCCCTCTGTACCAGAGTCACTGTTACTTTGTTCATTGTATTTTTTACTTGTTTGTATGTAACCCCTTCTCATGTACAGACCATGGAATGAATAGTGCTCTATAAATGATTAATAATAATAATAATAATAATAATAATAATAATAATAAATAATGACTATGGCTTACAGCCAATAAAAGCCCAAAGGTCGTTATCTCAGGAAATTAAAGTAGGGAGGATGAAGGGTCTGAGAGACAAAGTGAGACCTGAATAGGTAGAGGCTTCACCTTGTGTGGTTGTGAGAGTCACAACCACTATAAAAGCAGATCACGGCTGCCGCAGTCCCCAGTGTGGTGCATATAGAGTAGGGAGGATGAAGGGTTAAACACCACGCTGCCGTATTCCACTAGACATCAAAGGGTGAATATAATATTGATTTATTAGTCATCATGTTTCAGGGCTCCTTGAAACATGGCAATATGATACTGATTTTTGATGATATTCTAATTCATTGAGATGCTCTAGTATATTGAAAAAAAACTGAAATTTTGTGGGTTTTTTTTAGCTTTTTTCAGACTAGGTGCAGGGGTTGCACTCACACCTGGGCCCTGGAGCCTGGGGGGCCCCAAAAGTCCCTCTGGCCTATAGAAAAAGACTAATGATATTAAAGATTTGCAATGATTGGGGGCCCCGTTGGAGCTTTTGACCACTGTCTAGGGGAATAAAACACCAAAACAATCACAGGTGATGGGATATTGTATCACATCTACTTTACTTGAACTGTTAATTGCAGCAAAGTTTCTGCTCAATAAGACGCAGCGTTTCTGCTTCATGGGAACACGACCTAACGATTCTGTGATCTGACCGGATTCTCATGGATTTGTTTCCCATTTGTCCCCATTGAGTTCAATGGTGGAAGTTGAAAATTAACCACAAAATGATACGTTTTCGGGAAAAAAAGGTAATTTTTCTTTCCTTGCCTGGTCGTGTGCTGGTCTGTGAAACCCCGGCCTCCTGCAGTGACATCCTATCCCATGTGACTGCTGCAGCCGATCACTGACTGCCGCTACCCGGGTGCATTTATAGTCACCAGTATAAGCTATTAACAGAGCGTCACATCCCCTTATCACATGATAAAGTCATATACTCACTCCACCACTGGCGCCGTGTACCAGGACCACCTCCCCGGGTCTGCCGTGTGTCCTACATATCAAAAGAGAAAGCTATCTTAGATCCATAATGACCGCAGCGTCCAAGGGTATGTTCACACACTGCGTTTTTTCCATGGTTTTATGGTAATATAAACCTATACTTTTGATTCCCAGCAAATCTTCTGTGACTCAGGGAAAAGCTCTGCTTCTACACATTGGCTTTATCTCTTTGCAGAAAGAATCAGCATTCCGGGTTTTGCTGCATTTTGGAGAGAATGAGAATGTCTACTCTTTTCTGTATTCTATCAGTAAAAATGCAGATAAAATGGAGCAAAAATGCAGGTTTTCTCCTGCAAAGAAATCTGGAGTTACTAGAAACCCCCTAAGATTTTACTGCAGCAAAAGCGCAGTGTGTGAACATAGCCTGAGGGGTTAAAGGCTGATTAGGTCCCAATAAGAAACCTGAGAATTTTGTACTAACAAAATTACAGAATTGTGCTCTGATCACCCGTCCAGTGATCGTCCGTTAGATCGGATCCAGCACAATCCGTTCTGCAAACACAACTTTTATGTTGTTTTAAAAAAAAATTGATTTCTGCAGGATCCGTTTTGTTTAACATTGGAGTCTATGGAGAATGGATCCAGTAACTGCTCACTTTTTAGTGTTCACTAGATGGGGCCCCATGCTATTGCATCAGGAGGGCGGTGACATTAGGATGGGGACGGGCTCTGCAGCATTGGGGGCGGCAGCCATCTCTTCCCCCTGTGCACTCTCCCCACTGTGCTTTCTTCTCCCTTCTGTATTCTCTCCTTTGAGCTTTCTCCCCGCTGTGTGCTGTCGCTCTCATCTGTCTTCCCCCGTGGTCTCTCCACCCCTGTGATGTCTTCTCCCCCTTGTGCACTTTCCTGAGTTGTCTTCCCCCTGTGCACTGTCTCTCTCCCTTTGTGCTGTCTTCTCCCCTCTGTGCTCTCTTGTTTGAGCACTCTCCCCTGAGTGCTGTCTCGCTCCCCTGTGTGCTGTCTGTCACTCCCCGTTTGCTCTCTTTCTCCCCTGTGTGCTGTCTCACTCCCCTGTGTGCTGTCTCTCTCTCCTCTGTGCTCTATTGTTTGAGCTGTCTCCCCCTGTTTTCTCTCTCTCTCTCCCCTGTGTACTGTCTCTCTCTCCCCTGTTTGCTGTCTCTCTCTCCTCTGTGCTCTATTGTTTGAGCTGTCTCCCCCGTGCTGTCTCTCTCTCCCCGTGTGCTGTCTCTCTCCCTTTGTGCTGTCTTCTCCCCTCTGTGCTCTCTTGTTTGAGCTGTCTCCCCCTGTGTGATGTCTCTCTCCCCTGTGTGCTGTCGTTCTCTCCCCCGTTTGCTCTCTCTCTCTCCCTCACCTGATTGCTGTGTATCTCCCCTGTGCGCTGTCTCTCTCTCCTCTGTGCTCTATTGCTTGAGCTGTCTCCCCCTGTGCTGTCTCTCTCTCCCCCCTGTGCTCTCTCTCTCCCCTGTGCGCTTGCCTCTTCTCCTGTGGTAAAAGTAAAATTAAAACAAAGTATGTTAAAGGTAACATTACACTGGGGTGGCACATAGGCTGGAATGAGGGAACATACATTGCTGGAGTAGAGCCACATAGGCTGCTGGGAGTAGAGCCACATAGGCTGCTGGCAGAGTGTAATGTGGTGTAAGTGGAGGACGGGCTGCATTACCTGTTGTTCTCTTGTGTGGACAGGGCCTGTGATGACATCACAGTCATGTGATGTAGCTCCCCCATGCTAGTGAGTATTAAGTTATCCAGGTTGTGTAGCAGTGGGACGGGCTGCATTAGGCCTGTTGTCGGTTGTGTGGGGGCTGTGTGACATACGGTATGGGTGAGTGTAGTCGCCTGTGTGTCGGTAATTAGGGTCTGTAGTTAGTGTGGGAGCTGCGGGAGGATTAGCGAGGGGGGTGGGGGGGCTGCGGTGTCGGGTTAGTGGGGGGCTGAGTTTCCAGGTAGTGGAGGGGGGCGGGGGGGCTGTGGTGTCGGGTTCGTAGGGGGGGCTGAGTGTTGAGTTAGTGGGCAGGGTCTGCGGGGATCGGGCAGAATGCTGGCAGCGGGCGAGGACAGCATTCAGTGTGTAGCGGCGCCATATTACCATACCCATCACTTTTGTGGCGGGAAGTGACATAGGCGCCATCAGGAAGTGGAGGAGACACTACAATTATATATAGAGATTTGTAACTGATCCAGTGAAAAAAAACACAGATCCTTTACAAATGAAAGAAAAGTGGAGGATAAATAGAGATCAGTGACCGACTCCTTTCTCCATTGACTCCAATGGTAAAAAAAACGGATCCTGCAAAAATCAATTTTGCAAAACGGACAATAAAGTTGTGTTTGCAGGACGGATTGTGCTGGATCTGATCTGATGGACGATCACTGGACGTGTGGCCTTAATCAATAATGAACACGGCATCTAAGGGGTTAAGGGTTGATTGGGCCCAAATTGTAAGCCTGCAAGTTTTATATTGACAGAATCAGAGAATTAGAGCAGACGCGGCTGATGTAAGTGATCAAAGGTCGCCTGTCCGGGTCCATGCACTCAGGGGATTAATAAATGTTGAAAATAAAACTTTAATCAAGTCTTACGACAAAAAGTCCAAAGTGGAAAAAAAAATGTTTTTCTCTGTACAAAAAATGATTCTATGTATCAACACACTGCAATTTATCCCAAACAAGGTATACTATAAAAATAAAACCCAAAAAATTAAACTTCATGTCTGCTGTTTAATACCCCTCCAACGAGCCCCATTTGGTCAAGTAGTCAAAAAAAATATATCCATATAGAGGTGCAACTGATGGGGTTACATTAAAAATATTCCTATTCCGAGATGTGTAGCGGTAATGTCGGGAGATGTTTATGCCGTATGTGTCCATATGTGGCCGCCCGGTGGTTGTGATGTGTATTGCAGCCTGTCGAGGGCATCCCTTGCTGGTCGATAATGTATTGAATTTGCAAAGGTATAAAGTGTCAGTCCTATGTAAGCTGAGTGTGGCCCCTCCGTGCAGACTCACTTTTGGAATAGCGCCCTGTAGGCAGTGAAGTAGGGAATAGCAATGGCGGCTCCTTGCTTGAAGCTCAGCTGCTCTGGCAGCGGGTACACCGTATCTTCAGAGGCGACTGTGTACTCCGCATATCCCCCTGTGATTGTTCTGCTGGTGAACAGACGATCTCCTTTCTGTACAACAAAAAATTATAATAATAAATATTAAATTAATCGCCCAGAATCACTAATCTACCAGCCAAGATAACGCCATAAGGGTCCAGTCATACAACTAATGAAACATCCTGGACAAAACTGATACATTTCTCATGACACGGCTTGCTGTAGATTGTGCAGGGGCCTAGTCCTATTCAACTAAATGGCACAAAGCTACAGAACCAGGCACATAGCCAGAACCATACGCCTGGTGCTGTAACTGTGTCATAATGCAATGCTCGTAGAAAGTGCTCATTGTAGGTGACCTGGAGAGGAGCGTGTTTGATGAATGACAGTGGTGCAAGAGCTGGGCGATTTGAATGTGAGTGTGGTGCGAGTGGGTGTGTGTGCATGGCTGTATGCATGCGAGTGTGCTACAAGTGTGCTGCATTAGTGAATATGTGCTGCGCGTCAGTGTGATGCTGTCCGCGGTCCTGAAGTTTGGTCAGTGGGATTTCTCAGCATGTAATCCTGCCGACCTAACTTCTGGACCACCGACAGCATTTACCGGCGTTTTCAAACACTGCTGCTGTCAAAGCAGCGGTGTTTGTATTTCCCAGTTTGTGTCCAGTTGTGTCCACACTCCCTGGACCCAACCTGACGTGTCAGAATGTGTGTGCAAGGGTTTAATGCAGTTTTTTAATAAAAGCCGGCAATTACCGCTATTCATTAAATTACTGTATTCCCGGCGGTGTGCAGGAGTCAGGAGCTCTCCATGGTCCTGCACTGTAAGAGCGTAATGTGACAGCCCTTGTCCTTGGTACTGAAATATCACGCTGTTACAGTGCAGGAGCTCTCCATGGTCATGATTGTTAAAGCTGGGTGCTGACTGTGGTGCTGAAGCTGTTCAGATTGCAGTAATACAGTAATTTAATGAATAGCGGTAATTGCTGGCTTTTATTAAAAAGCTGCATTAACCCCTGCACACACATTCTGACATGTCAGTTTGTGTCCAGGGAGTGTGGACATGACTGGACACAAACTGGCATGACAGAAACATGGGGTTAAACATGCATAACTGGCTTATTAACCGCATCTGCCGCCTCCCGGCTGACATGGAGCACAGAAGCTGCAGATGGGGTTAATATGCCGGTTAACCCCGGGAAATTTAAAATATGCTGCTGTCAAAGGAGCACAAAGCCCGAAATAGCTATTATATCTACAGATCTTTAGCTGTAAATATATAGCTATCAGGCTTTCCTGTGTCGGGAGAATAGCACTCGTGTGAGTGACTCGCACAGTGTCCTGTCTAGGTGCGAGGTTTCCTCGCACCCATAGACTTCCATTAGCCCCTGCGACTGAACTCGCATTTGACTCGCAGTGCGAGTTCAGCGAAGGGGGCATGCACCAGTGTGCCCTGCCTGATAGGGCAACACTGGTCCGAGTGCAATGCAAGTTTCCCTCGCATTGCACTTGTGTGAGTCAGTCGGACAGTGTGCCTTCAGCCTAAGGATGTGAACCCAAAACTGTGTACTGCAGGTGTGTTTACTCCTCGGAGGATACAATTACTAAGGACGTTGGTCTGAAATGCATTGGTGGCTTCTGTCCTTCACTTTTAATAATGTTAGAAATAAATGAGTCTTTTATGAAGCCTGGAGGCCGGATCTTCTCTTTAAGGATTGAGTTCATGTATGACGCCCATCGTTTATTCAGTTCCACAATAGGAAATATAGCAAGCGTCATGAACAAGGAAGAGCGCCACCAACTGGTTATAAGCATGAAGAATAGCATAAAAGACCATTAAAGAACATTTCAATTACCTTAAATGCCGTCACCTTTGTGCCGACATCCTCCACCAGCCCGGCGGTGTCAGTCCCGGGTGTGTAGGGCAGGCTCTGCTTCCAGAGAAAGCTGCCAGATCTGAGATAAGTCTCCAGGGGGTTAATCCCGCAGGCGTGATCTCGGATCAACACCTTGTATAAAAGACACAGAGCAAAATGAACGAATCGTTTCTGCATTTGCATCTTTTTTGGGGGTCGTATTTGCCCGTTTTTTTATTTGTGCATAATTATTTTAACTTGCACCTTTTTCAAGTTTTTTTTTGTGTTCACCTGCTTTTATTTTTCCACTAGATGGAGGCCCAATGCTATCGCATCGGGTGGGGGGTGACATCATGATGGGGGCAGGCTCTGTGGCGCTTGGGGCGGCGGCCATCTCCCCCTAGTGCGGTCCCTCTCATTTTTTTGCCCCTTGCTCTCTCCCTTCCCTCGTGGTCGCTCTTTGCTCCACCATGTGCTTACTCTCTGCCCCCCTCCTGTGCTGTCTCTCTGGCCCCCCTGGGAGCGTGCACCGGGTGTGGGTGGCAGTGTGGATCAGGTGGGGGTGTGAGCCTGGATCGGGGTGAGAGGGCTGAGTGGGGTGAGCAAGGTGTGCGGGCTGAGAGGGGGGAAATCAAGGTGTGCAGGCTGAGTGGGGTGAATGAGGTGAGTGAGGTGGGCAAGGTGAGTGGGGTGAGCGAGGTGTGCAGGCTGAGGAGTGGAAATCTAGGTGTGCAGGCTGAGTGGGGTGAGCGAGGTGTGCGGGGCAGAGCGAGGTGTGCAGGCTGAGGAGGGGAAAGCGAGGTGTGCAGGCTGAGTGGGGTGAATGAGGTGAGTGAGGTGTGCAAGGTAAGTGGGGTGAGCGAGGTGTGCGGGGCAGAGCGAGGTGTGCAGGCTGAGGAGGGGAAATCAAGGTATGCAAGCTGAGTGGGGTGAATGAGGTGAGTGAGGTGTGCAAGGTAAGTGGGGTGGGTGTGGTTTACAATTCCCGGATGTTTTAAGCCGATTCATCAACTGTTAAAAAGTTGTAAAATTTTTGCACAGATGTTCACCCTCCTTCCGTGGAGGGATCTTGCACTCGCCTGCAATTTTTTGCTCACAAATTTTGCAATGTTTTACACATTTTTGTTATAAAAACGTGCGAAACATTTAAAATAAAAAAAATCTTCTTTCATTTTTGTACAAAAGGTAATGAACCGCCCAGGCCGTATTTAAATATTTGGCACAAACATGACAATTTGATACGACAAAAGGAATGTGGCTTAAAGAAGACAATCATAACTCGGGCTCCATGCTTCTATCCCATGAGCAGACTGGCAGTTTTAGGCTGGAGCCACACTGTCATGCATCAAACACGGAGCGAGTTTGATGCATGACAGCGATGCGAGTCTAGTGCATGTTTTGTGTCAATGTGTTGCGAGTGTGGTGCGTGCGGGTGAGTGTGCATGGCTTGAGTGCGTGTGTGGTGCGTTTCAGTGTGATGCTGTCCACGGTCCTGAAGTTTGGTCGGCGGGATTTCTCAGCATGTAATCCCGCCGAAAACATATGTACCGCTGACAGCAGTTATTTCAATTTCCCGAGTTGCCGGTACAGTAAGCAATCATCTTTCACCTCTGTGACAGCAGCGGTGAAATATGATTCATAAAAGCACAGCCGCTGTCCACAGTTTGCATTTCCCGGGGTTAACGTGCATATTAACTCCATCTGCAGTCACTGTGCAGCATGTCAGCATAGAGGCTGCAGATGCGGCTAATAAGCCGGTTTATGCATAGTTAACACCATATTTGTGTGGTGCCAGCCTGTGTCCGGGTATGCCCACACTCCCTGGACACACGCTGACATCACAGTATGGGTCAGCAGGGGTTAATGACTTTCTTAAAAGCCGGCAATTATCGAGATGCAGTAAATTACTGTATTAACCAGACGACTCCTGCACTCAGGAGCTCTCCATGGTGCTGTGCGCTAAGAGCGTACAATGACAGCCGCTGTCCTTGTTGATGCAAATTCACGGTCTTATTACAGTGCATAGCTGGTTAAAGCTGTACGCTGGCCACGGTGCTGATGTATTAACAGCGGACAGTGTGACTTCAGCCTTAGTCATTCTCAGCTATGATCTAAACTGCAACTTTGCTCATAAAAAAAAGATATCTTTACCTGGTCTTCCCCCGGTGAAGGCACCGGGACATCAGTGTGGAGCTTCAGAACCTCCGGATTCCCAAACTCCGAGACCCGAATTGCTCTCATGAATCTTGTGGAAGCCATACTTGTCTGAAACACTAAATATATGTATACACCTATAGCACATAGAGGTGTTATCAGTCATTGTACAGGAGGAGGTGAGCTGTGATATCACCTATTGTGAATGGTGGATCCTGTGTGATCTACTGTATATAGAGGTGTTATCAGTCATTGTACAGGAGGAGGAGGTGAGCTGTGATATCATCTATTGTGAATGGTGGATCCTGTGTTATCTACTGTATATAGAGGTGTTATCAGTCATTGTACAGGAGGAGGTGAGCTGTGATATCATCTATTGTGAATGGTGGATCCTGTGTTATCTACTGTATATAGAGGTGTTATCAGTCATTGTACAGGAGGAGGAGGTGAGCTGTGATATCATCTATTGTGAATGGTGGATCCTGTGTTATCTACTGTATATAGAGGTGTTATCAGTCATTGTACAGGAGGAGGTGAGCTGTGATATCATCTATTGTGAATGGTGGATCCTGTGTTATCTACTGTATATAGAGGTGTTATCAGTCATTGTACAGGAGGAGGAGGTGAGCTGTGATATCACCTATTGTGAATGGTGGATCCTGTGTTATCTACTGTATATAGAGGTGTTATCAGTCATTGTACAGGAGGAGGAGGGGAGCTGTGATATCACCTATTGTGAATGGTGGATCCTGTGTTATCTACTGTATATAGAGGTGTTATCAGCCATTGTACAGGAGGAGGTGAGCTGTGATATCACCTATTGTGAATGGTGGATCCTGTGTTATCTACTGTATATAAAGGTGTTATCAATCATTGTACAGGAGGAGGTGAGCTGTGATATCATCTATTGTGAATGGTGGATCCTGTGTTATCTGCTGTATATAGAGGTGTTATCAGTCATTGTACAGGAGGAGGTGAGCTGTGATATCACCTATTGTGAATGGTGGATCCTGTGTTATCTACTGTATATAAAGGTGTTATCAATCATTGTACAGGAGGAGGTGAGCTGTGATATCATCTATTGTGAATGGTGGATCCTGTGTTATCTGCTGTATATAGAGGTGTTATCAGTCATTGTACAGGAGGAGGTGAGCTGTGATATCACCTATTGTGAATGGTGGATCCTGTGTTATCAGATGTTTCAGTCGCAGATTTATGACCACAGACCACATTAAAATGAACTGTGCAGAGAAGCTAAGAAACTGCAACATTAGTAACGAAACTCAATTGCAAAAAAAGATTTTGAGCTTTAAATAAATACATTTAAGTAGAAAACAATCTTGTCCCCAGAGTTGGACACCCCATTAAGTTCAGAGGTTTTTACCTGGGATTTGGTGATTCTCCTTTGTTTGTTCTGTTCGATATCTGGATCTTTTTTCAGAAAATGAACAGTCCGGGTGCCGGAGCGGGGTCTTCCCGGACGATCTTGTACTCGCTGCTCTTCTTCAGACGATTCCTGCTCTCCGTTCCCTTCTCACTTGGCGACTTTCCAAAATCTTTCTAGGGTCTGGATGAAAACAGACCAATCTGCAAGACAGAAAGAATGGAGTATACTGCAAACTCTTGTGTCCTGGCCGGGCTCATCTGACGGCTCAGGGGAAAAAGATCCTTAGATGACTCCCATGATTTGCTTCATATTGAATTCCTTTCACTGATCTCATCTGTTCTCAAGACGAATATCGAAGGCAAGAAAACAGCGGGGAAAAGCCGGAGGGGAAGACGCCTCCAAGAACGAAGCCGGATCCCCGAATCAAAGGAAAAGTGAAGAGTCAGAACCTTCAATTATTGAGAAAAAAAAAAGAATTCTAGAATTCTACTGATTATATAACAACTTTCTCTTCTGTCTGCAGAAAAGGTGAAGGGGCGAGCGATTTAACCCATTGTGTGCTGTCATAGAGCATCCAAGAAATACAGATTTTGTGTTATTAGTTTTTACATTGTACTTTGTTCCCTGAAGTGTAAAGGTATGTTCAGATGGTCTGGAAACAGTGTGCGCTGGATGTAGGGAGACCGCAGCCGTCCTGTACTCAGGATCTGCGTTTGGTGCAGGGCGGCTTATCCCTGCATTCACCTGCAGGAGATCCCTTCTACCTCCACCGCAGAAGATTAACATGCTGCGGAGATGCAGCAGGTAAAAACACGCTGCGGAGGGGAGAAGCACAGTGAGCATGGGATATCTAGAAATCAGCCACTGAGGTGGTACTGCACTACGCAAAGCCCAAAACACTGCTTTTACTGATAGCACCCTAAAAGACACCGTCACATGCGGCAATTTTGCTAGGCAATTTGCTGCTTGCAGTGAAATCATGGACACATTGTTCTATTTTGTTGCTGTGTACAAATGTAACAATGTGTTCATGATTTCACTGCAACCAGCCAATTGCCAGTGAAATTGCATGCAATATTGCCACGTGTGACGGTACCTTTAGGGTTCAATCTGTAAAAGCAGCGTTTTGGGCGCTGCGTAGTGCAGTACCAGCTCAGTGGATGATTTGCATTGAATGCAATGTTGCTGCGTGTGATGGTACCCTAAGGGTATATGCTTATATTAAGCATTTGGTGCAGATATTTCTGCACCTCTTTGCAGGAAAAACGCAGCACGAAATAAATTAGTTTTTTTATGCATTTTCAGTTGCAGATTGGGGTGAAATCTGTAGCAAAAAAAAAAAAAAAAAAAAAAAAAAAAAAAAAAAAAAAATTCTAAAATAAATAGCCTCTCCTCCTCTCTGGCCTCTCCCTCTCTTTGGCCTTTCCCTCTGTTTGTCCCTGGCCTCTACCTTTCCCCATCCTCTCCCTGATCTCTCTGGCCTTTCCCTTCGACTCTCCCACTGCTTCTACCACTCTCTGACCTCTCCCTTTACTCCAGCTTCTCCCCCTCTCTGGCTTTTTCCTTTGCTCACCCTCTCCCTGACTTCTCCCAGTCCTCTCCCTCTGCTTCTCCCTCTTTCTGGTCTCTCCCTTTGCCCGTCCTCTCCCTGGCCTTTTTTTAATTCCACGTAGCAGCAGCCATATTTGTTTTTTCCCCCGGACAATCGTGATTAGATGGGATTTATTTTGTGCACAGAGCGGAGGTTTTCTTTAAGTTGTTTCCAGGATCCATATTTACCTCTTTATAGAACAAATATAAAGACAACAGATTTGCATCATTAATTTTATTGTAGCTTCACATTTGATCCTGCGCCGGGCTCGGCTGCCGATACGTCAATTGTTCCATTTTTAAGCATAAGAAAATGTATTTCACAGTAAATATTTGTGCTGATTCTTTTTGATTATTTCTCCCATTTTCACCTCTATCTAAGGTGTGCGGACCCCTCATGCAACCCTCCAATCCCAGGCATTACAGCAGGGGCCAGGAGGTGGCAGCGTTTAGTCCCCATTCAAGTCATTACCCCCACCTTGATACTAGTTAAGCAATCAGGATCCAGGATAATGGGGGCCCAGCGTTCTTCCCCACCACCCCAACTGCTGGAAACTGTGCCCCATATATAATTGGGGCCCTATCGGATATCTTGATCCCCCCCTTCCTCCTCATCCCACCAAAGTCACAGAAATCCCTTTTAGCTGCCATAAAAGGGAAATATTGGGGGTCTTTTAGGAAAGATGATGGCTACAGCCCCCCTTTATCTCCTGCATTTACAATCAACCAAAGCGAGGAGCAGCTTCTGGCCATTACTGTTGCAAAACATCACACAACCCCTCGAGAGAAGTAGAAAAATAATGTCATTTTAAAAATACGTCGTTTTCTAAAGGTTTCTTGTAATGTAAGATTTAGTGAAGAAACGCTGCGTGCTGATCATTCCGGCAGTGAGTGATTTTCCAGGGATCATAAGTGATCAGCGACTTCTAATCTCAGCCAATCAGAACGTCTCACAGCACAAAGATCATCTTGCCGGTGGCTCCGCTGTTGTTGATGATGTCCTCGTGGGCCTGAGCCGCCTTTTCCAGTGGATACTCAGGACCAATCAGTGGCCTCAGCCATCCGCTCTCCATTCCCCCGAAGAGCGCGGCTCCGGCCTCCTTCCAATCAGCCTAAAACCAAAAACAGCAGTGTTAATTTACATGGACACAGACAGCCAAAGACGACAGCCATGGTCGTGTGGTTGCAATGGGGAGAGTGGAGTAAGTTAATGCCAGACATCTCTGTCCGTCTGGTCCCCGATCTTTAACCATAGTCTTGCCACCAGCGAGGACTCTCAACAGACCCTATGATGAAGAAGTGAATGTTGCCTTTACAGCTACACATTGATATGTAATCGTAACAAGGAGGCAGCACTATCTGTGCCTACATGTTATCCAGGGAGAGACGAGAAACAATATTATTCTACCTAAATTGTTTACAAGGGAGCAAATGGGAAAGCAGTACTGTCTGTGCCAGCATCATTCACACAGTACTGCCTTCTTGTTTTCTCTATGCAAGATGCTGGCACAGATAATAAGGGAGAAATGGGAAAGCAGTACTAAGAATATAAGTAGAATAATATTGCATTTTGTCTCTCCTTGGAAAATATGGAAGTACAGATGGCGCTACCTCTTTGCTTCTTTAGGACAATTAAATTGAACCGGAGAATACTGCCCCTTTTTCCCCGGTTATCACCTGTGGATGTTGTAGGCACAGGCAGAAAACCATCAGGCCGTACTACCTGTGCCTACAACATCCACAGGCGATAACTGGGAAGGGGGGGGGGGGGGGGGGGGTAGTTCTTTGTTCAAAGTTTATTTACATGAAGAAAAAGGGAGGTGGTACTATCTGTACCTAGATGTTTTCCAAGGAGAGTCAAGAAGCAATATTATCCTACTTATATTATGTACAAGGGAGAAAAAGAGGAAAGCAGTACAGCAGTACTATCTGTGCCAGCATCATTTACATGCAGAAAACAAAATGTGTGTCAAAATAGGTAACAAGGAGACAGGGACATCCAACTACAACATTTACAAGCAGAGGCAGTAACCCCTGCATCTACATTATTCACAATAAGAGACAGGGAGGCAGTACTATCTGTACCAACATTTTACAGGAAGGGAAGTTTTTTCCTTACATCTACATCACTGACAAAGAGGCAGAACTATATCTTTTCTAGCTTAAGTTACATGGAAAAAGACAGGACGGCAGCTATATTTATAGTGATATTATTTACAGGGAGGCAGTACTATCTGTACTAACAACATTCTATAGAGACAGGAAGGGAGCACCATCTGTGCCTACATTATTCACAGAGGGTGAGGAAGTACCATGTGTGCTTACATTACAGAGAGATGGGGAGGCAGTACTATCTGTGCTTACATTACAGAGAGATGGGGAGGCAGTACTATCTGTGCTTACATTACAGAGAGATGGGGAGGCAGTACTATCTGTGCTTACATTACAGAGAGATGGGAGGCAGTACCATCTGTGCCTACATTATTAGAGAGAACACCATCTGAATCCACTAATTTTCAGCCACAGATGACAGCACTTTCCTGAATTTTGGGGTTTTCTCCTCATTTCATATGTTCGGATATTGATCGCTTTCTGATGTTTACCTTGGTGGAGCTGAAGAGTGCGACTCCGATGATGCTGGACTCCTTCATCATGGTGTCTCTGGGGTTAATCTCGATGGGACCTCGGCAGCCGATTATCTAGAAGAAGGAATCCGTTATCAGACCGGACCATGTTGTGGGGTAAATATTACAGTCAGTGAAACCTGATTTTCTGGTTTGGGGCAGTTATCAGAGCCGGATTTATCCAACGATTGCCCTCCGCCGCAGTTTCCATAAATCACCCGTCAGAGGGGACCCTACTGCACAGGAGCAGGACTAGTCCAGTACCAATGGGCACCAATGTCAAGGACCCAACAGAGAAGGCTACGACCTCCAACAGGGGGCGATAGTGAGCACATTCTGTCCTCCCCCGAGAACTAATTTGCATGTTTTTCCCATAAAGCCTTGCTAGCAAGTCTCCTATGGGATCCTCAGAGCTGAGAGGACGGCCATGACAGGCGGGGGCGAGAGAGGCGGCAGGAATAGGGGTGAGAGAGGAGTCAGAATCGGGGGGGGGGGGGGGGGGGAGAGAAAGAGTACCTACCATCACTCGGCCGCCAGATGACAGGATCTTCAGGTCATTGCTCAGGTTCACATTGGACAGCATCTCCAGGATGATATTAACCCCGTGTTCTCCGGCAGCCTCCTAAACATGAGAAAACACAAGTCATCTCTCTGTGATAAATGGAGAAATTCTATCCCCAGGGGTATATAGTATAGATCGTCTGACATATGAGGCGTCACTGACCCGGATTCTCTCCATGTAATCCTTCTCTCTGTGGTTGAACGCCTTGTGGGCTCCATTTTGTAACACCAGATTTAACCCCTCGGGGCTGCCGGCGGTCCCAAATACGGTGAATCCAAGGGCCCTGGCAATCTGACAAGCCGCAATCCCCACCTATAGGGAAGAAAGGAGCCGGAACTGAGCAGCACGAAGCGCGACAATGCCTACAGACCGCACCTTTAGAAAGGAAATCGGGTGACCTGACTAACAAGCACTAAAGTAGTCTACACTAGTCAGTGCCTGTTACAGTCTGCAACTCCATGCGTCACCAACAACTCTGCACCATCAGGAACATCAGTCTCAACGTCCTCAGTAATCCAGACCTGCTCTACACCAAAGAATCTGCTAAGGACGCACCATTGCCTCAGACCACCAGGAAAGCAGGCCACCCGGGGACGAGGCCGTCCAAAGCCTCCCTTGACCCACCGGGGAAGACAAGACCACCCAAAGCCTCCCCTGACTCATCAGGGCAAAAATGAGGCCGCCCAAAGCCTTCCCTGACCCACTGGGAGGGACGAGGCTGCACAAAGCCTCCCCCGACTCACCAGGGACATGGCAGTCCAAACCCTTCCCCGGCCCACCAGGGACATGGCCATGGAAACCCTCCCCTGGGCCACCTGGGACAAAGCCACCGAAATTACCCACTGTGGGAAAGCACTATCGCAGCTCATACTTTTGTGAATAGAATATGAAGGAGGTTGTCACATATAGTACAATATTTAACAGCTCCACAAAAGAGGAGAGCGCCAAGTATTCACTGGCCACATTACTCACTCCGCCACTGGCGCCGTGTACGAGGACCACCTCCCCGGGTCTGCCGTGTGCCCTGTGTAACAAAGAGAAAGAGGCTATATTCTGCAGACGGAATATACAACATAAACTTGCTTTGATGGACACGCCTTGACCCCGCCCCCGCGGAGCTCACTTTGTGATCAGCGCCCTGTAGGCAGTGAAATATGGAACCGATATGGCGGCTCCTTGCTTGAAGCTCAGCTTTTCAGGCAGCGGGTACACCGTATCTTCAGAGGCGACTGTGTACTCTGCGTATCCCCCTGTGATGGTTACGGTTGTGAACACCCGATCTCCTTTCTGTATCACATAGAAAAGAATATAAATTGCACCAACAGGTTAGCAGGCTGCGATACCAGAGCAGTGGCTCCTCCATACAGTGGTGGCCATGCCCGGTACTGCAGCTCAGTCTTGTACAAGCGAATGGCGCCGAGTCACAGTAACGGTTACAGCCACAACTGCACGCGGGGTGCTGGTAGAGGGATTAGGACCGTGCAGGAGGCAATGATCATGGGGGTCTCGGGAGCTTAAAAGCCATTAATCCAGTATTGATGAGTTCTTTATTGCCCAGCTTCCCCCACACATCACCGCTGAGAAGGGGGCACTGATCAGATCACCATAAGAGACTGAGCGAAGTGGGGTGTGATGCTAAGAAAAAGCATGCTTACAATCTTTTCAGTTCGCCATTAACCGGTATCAACCCCTGAGGACTCTCAGATTCCAAAGAAAAAGCAGTCACTTACCTTAAACGCGGTCACGTTTCTGCCGACGTCCTCCACCACCCCGGACACGTCAGAGCCAGGGGTGTAGGGCAATTTTGGTTTCTGGGCGTAGGTGCCAGCTCTTTTATAAGTCTCCACAGGGTTAATTCCACAGGCGTGCACCCGGATCAAAACCTTCATGGAAGAGACAAAGAAACAGATATAATAGAGGAGTGTAGATGGGTCTTCACCTCCACACAGCACAGGGGGTCAGATATAAACACAGCCGAAATATCGCAACGCCATACACCACGCAGTGGCTGCTCCCAGGTACTGCGGCGCCACACGCCTAACAGTGGCCGCTCCCAGGTACTGCAGCTCAGATCCTATTCGTATGAATGGGATGGTGCTGTATCACCAGGTACAGTCTAAAGCAAAACAATGAAGGAAAGCACCCTGTAAACCTCAGTGGAGCAGCCAGGAGTCGGACCCCCTCCCACCCACTATAGATGGTCATCAATTTTGAAGGAAAATCCCTTTCAGCAATTCTCCACTATGCTGTAAACTGCAGCATTGCTCTAGGAAAGGCTTCTGTACCTGCTTCTCCCCTGGTGAAGGCACCGGGACGTCAGTCAGGAGCTTCAGAACCTCCGGTTTCCCAAACTCCGAGACCCGAATTGCCCGCATGAGTTTTCCCAGAGAAGCCATACTTGTCTGAAAGACAAATGCAATGCTGTATACTGGAGTGATATACAGAGGACACATGCAATACCGCTGTATACTGGAGTGATGTACAGAGGACACATGCAATACCGCTGTATACTGGAGTGATGTACAGAGGACACATGCAATACCGCTGTATACTGGAGTGATGGACAGAGGACTCATGTAACACCACTGTATACCGCAGACACTTACAGACGACACATGTAATACCACTGTATACTGGAGTGATGGACAGAGGACTCATGTAACACCACTGTATACCGCAGAGATGTACATACGACGCATGTAATACTGCTGTATACTGGAGTGATGGACAGAGGACTCATGTAATACTGCTGTATACTAGAGTGATGGACAGATGACTCCTCCAACACCGCTGTATACTGCAGAGATGTACAGAGGACGCATGTAACACCGCTGTATACTGGAGTGATGGACAGAGGACACATGTAACACCGCTGTATACTGGAGTGATGTACAGAGGACGCATGTAACACCGCTGTATACTGGAGTGATGTACAGAGGACGCATGTAACACCGCTGTATACTGCAGAGATGTACAGAGGACACGTGTAATACTGCTGTATACTGGAGTGATGGACAGAGGACACGTGTAATACCGCTGTATACTGGAGTGATGTACAGAGGACACATGCAACACCGCTGTATACTGGAGTGATGGACAGAGGACGCATGCAAGACCGCTGTATACTGGAGTGATGGACAGAGGACGCATGCAACACTGCTGTATACTGGAGTGATGGACAGAGGACGCATGTAAGACCGCTGTATACTGGAGTGATGGACAGAGGACGCATGTAACACCGCTGTATACCGCAGAGATGTACAGCTGATGTCCAGCTCCCCTAGTGCTGGAGGTGCCAAGATTTTGATGTGCACAAATTCATTACAGCCGGTGGCGACTTTCAACTTGCATTGATCTTTGTAGGGAAATAAACACATGGCCGCTGGAGCTGGTCCATTCTACAGACTGGAGTATTGGAGCACTATGAATGGCGGCTCCGGGAGTCGCGGTTGAGCAGGACAAAGGCGATGATCAGAGACTTTGATACAAATTCTTCTGGATACAGCAATCCTGGTGTAAACACTTTGAGGGACGGAGCTGTTTGTGCAGTTTTGTAAAAATGCTCCAATGTTGTCACTTTTCTGTATATTACGCGCAGTCTTTGGTGCATTTCTGCTGCAAAAACCACGTGGAAAAATCACCAGAACTTTTCCGTTAAAGCGAAGGCTGTAGGACAGCGTTCTCTGAATGGGTGGAACGTTTGTTAGAAGATGTAGAAACTTTATGGATATTGTCGCAACACCGCGCATGCCCATCCCCCACTTACCCGTCTGTGCCCATCACCCCCGCTCACCCATCTGTGATCTGTGCTCATCCCTCACCCGTCTGTGCCCGTACACCCCGCAGACCACCTGTCTTCATCCATCCCCTCCTCCTGTGCCTGTACCCCCTCCCCGCTCACCCATCTGTGCCCATCACTCCCCCCGCTCACACTCACCCGTCTGCGCCCGTATCCCCCTCCTGTACCTGTAACCCCCTCCCCGCCCGTACCCCCGCTGCTCACCCATCTGCGCCCTTCTCCTGTGCTCATACCCCCCCCCTGTGCCAGTACCCCCCTCACCCGTGTGCACCCATCCCGTCCTCCTGTGCCCGTACCCCCCTCACCGCCCATACCCCTGCAGCTCACCCGTCTGTGCCCTTCTCCTCCTGTGCTTGTACCCCCCCTCCCCGCTCACCCGTCTGCACCTGTACCCCCCTGCTCACCTGGGCCCATCTCCCCTTAGCCACCCCCCGTGCTCAGTCACCCGTCTTGCCCCTATGGGTTTGGGTTTCCCCCTCCAGGGTCTGCAGAGGGTGATGGTTCTGTTCAGGATTCTGCGTCCTGTCTCCGGGATCATCCGTTTCCATCAGATCAATGGGAAAAAAAAAGAAATAAGTAATTAACCCTTTCTTCTCTCTGCCTGTAAATGTGGTGCAGTACAGTACGCCCCGCTCCTGTGTCCCGGGCACGGAGGGCGCCGTCCATCAATCATTACTGACTCGCACACACGACCTTCACCCTGCACCAGAGGAATCTGCAGCTGAGATCTGCAGTCCTGTATGTGCAGCCAAATCTGCTGGGACTTGTAGTTCTTCATTCTTCTATAGAGACAGGCAGTGGGGTAACTCAGGGGCCCCAAATTATCACAAATCTGTAATAGCATTAGTTTGTTTCTATAGGTGAAAGGGAGTTTTGGGGCCCCCCAGACTCCGGGGCCCGGGTGTGACTGCACCCCCTGCACAGCCCATCTCAGTAAGGTTATGTTCACATGTTGCAGTTTTGCATGCAGCTTTTTTTTCTGCAGAAAAAGACGCACCGTGTGAACCTGATCCTTGTGCGCATGTGCAGCACTACAAGTCACTACAAGTCGCAGCAGCCTGCACCCCCGTCCACTCACCTCCAGCTGTCACTGCAGAGTCCCCTCCTGCGCTCGTCTGCTGTCATTTATACTCCACCCACAGGGGGGGCGTGTCCCTCTTGTGTCAGCTGACCGTACGCGCCACTGACGCGCCGCCATCTTTCTTGAGGTAAACGCAACGTAACGCCGGCGTGCGTGCAGAGTCACGTGCTTGAACATCATGTCCAGCTTCAGCTTCCGTAGCCAAGATGGCGGCCTCCACAGGGAGTCACGTGGTTTATGATGCAGTTCTTACACTGGAGGGAGAAGCCTGAGCTGTGAGCGCTGGAGGAGTCACAGTACTGAGCAGGAGACAAAGCTTGTGTGACTCCTCATATAGAGGGGGGAAATCTGATGAGAGGACCCTTCCCTGAGTGGAGGCTACACATAGGTGACTGTACCTGGCTGGTTGGTTCCTGTAGAGACCACAGAGGACACAGGTGACTGAGGACCGCTGGAGGTGGTCATATGTAATACAGAGGGTCCTCATCCAGGACTTAGTGATAACCCTGACCCGAAGTGGTGCTCACTGCAGGGTCCTCACCAGACCTGGGGATTACAACCCCCCCCCAGTGATCTCCTGATTTGCAGGTATCCCCCAGTATGGAGGAGGCAGCGGATAACACCCCGTCCTGTCAGCTGGAAGGTTCACAGCCAACGTCCTCCGAGTCCTGGGGACGCTTCACCCATTGGAAGCTCCAGGCCTCGCGGAAGACGGACCTGAGTAAGAAGGGCAGCGTGGACGCGGACATCGAGGAGATCGTGCGGGACCTCAACCTGCAGCCCCGATACTTCACCACCAGCTCCTGCTCCGGGAGGATCCTCCTCATAGACGAGGTGATGGCACATGCGGCTGAGAAAGCAGCATCCGGGGGCGCAAAGGTCCGGGGGCGCAAATGTCCATGTCCGGGGGTGCAAAGGTTCGCGTCATGGGGCGCAAAGCTCCGCGTCAGGGGGCTCAAAACTTCATGTCAAGGGATGTGGTGCTCCGCATCAGGGGCGCAAAGCTCCGCGTCAGGAGGCGCAGTGCTCCACATCGGGGTGCAAAGCTCCACATAGGGGGGGTGCAGAATTCCATGTCAGGGCGCAAAGCTCCAAAGTGCTAATCCACACTGTATGCTGCATCAGCACCATGGTCCTTTATATTGGCAAATTATCTTTTTTCTAAAAACAATCTTTATTAGATAATTATCTAATAAAGATTGTTTTTAGAAAAAAGATAATTTGTACAATTATTATCAACTTTTTAAAAAGAACACAACCTTATGTGGCTTATGTGACAGTGTGCAACGACAAGAACCCTCCCCCAAAACACAGCTCACAGCAAAACAATTATTTATAGTGAGCCCAATGGATATCCTCCAATGTACTAGGTACAATCCTTATAACCTGACCTAGCGTCAGTAATGGTCAAGCGTCAGAGGTCAGATATCGTCCTCCTGGGAACTAGTTTGATTCACACATATGGACAGAAACCAATGAGAGATAAACCAGTCAATATTCTGTTTAGATTACAAAAGAACCCGACGTGTTTCACCATCAGATCATGCTAGCTCATCAGGGGTAACATAGTTTCACAATATCATACATGGTTTACGGCATATAAAATACAACCACTGGGTGTGTTGATATATTTTCTAAAGCACTCAATAGGCTGGGGTTATCTATTGATAGTGTAAATACTGCTGTCAGTTATGTAGATATTTTATATCTTTAAGGTCTGTATCATCTCCTGCTATATTGGTGGAATTGACTTAGAGACGAGTATTCTGGATGTCGCAGTGATCAATATCCAGTAAATTGTGACAAATGTTTACTGTAGCAACCACCTGCGTGTGGTTGTATTTTATATGCCGTAAACCATATATGATATTGTGAAACTATGTTACCCCTGATGAGCTAGCATGATTTGCTGGTGAAACGCGTTGGGTTCTTTTGTAATCTAAACAGAATATTGACTGGTTTATCTCTCATTGGTTTCTGTCCATGTGTGTGAATCAAACTAGATTACCAGGAGGACGATAGCTGAGCTCTGACGCTTGACCATTACTGACGCTAGGTCAGGTTATAAGGGTTGTACCTAGTACAGCGGAGGATATCCATTGGGCTCATTGTAAATAATTGTTTTGCTGTGAACTGTGTTTTGGGGGAGGGTTCTTGTCGTTGCAACCTGTCACATAAGGTTGTGTTCTTTTTAAAAAGTTGATTATCTAATAAATATTGTTTTTAGAGTAATTCCTGTAGTGGTAATAGTTTGATAGCGAATACAATACCATCTACTTCTAGTATGCAAATTATCTTTTTTTTTAACTGTATAGAGAACAGTCACCTTACAGATGAATCCTTCAAAAAAATAAAAAATAATAATCCCATGTTTATGATTTCCTGTTATTGCTGAATTTGCATTTTTCTGTTTTATTTCTGCAGAATCCCGACGTGTCCTCTGTACAGAAGCAAAACTGCTCGTGGCTTTTTGTAACTCATGGTCTCTGCACAAGTGAAGATGTGGTGAGTGTGTGCCATGGGATATGGGGTGGTGGGCGTGCAAAGTAGATTACAGGCTGGAAAGTGCACGTACAATGTGGTGAGTGTGCGTTGCGGAGTACGGTGTGTTGAGCGTTCACCATGGACAAGACGGTGAGTGAGCGTCAAGGGGTACTGGGTGGTGAGCGTGCACCGTGGGGTATGGTGCGGAGAGTGTGCACCGTGGGGTTCGAGACAGTGAGTGTGCACCATGGGGTACTGGGTGGTGAGCATGCACCGTGGGGTATGGTGCGGAGAGTGTGCACCGTGGGGTTCGAGACAGTGAGTGTGCACCATGGGGTACTGGGTGGTGAGCATGCACTTCGGGGTATGGTGCAGAGAGCGAGCGCTGTGCGGTAGGGGGGCAGAGTGTAAATAATATCTTCACAGTGTTCCCCGCAGAGCAGCGCACTGATACACCCACTCTTCAGGGCAGTGAACGCTGCTTTGTTCACATCAATGTGTTGCAGTTCTCTGCACAGAGTCAATGTTATCTTTATGGTGGTTCGGCCCCTGGTGCTCGCACTGAATGTCAGAATACCTGGGCGGATCACAGCCAGTACATGCCAAATGACAGGTTGCGATTTGGCCCATCCCGCCCCCAGTGATTTCCTGTCTTTAGGATTTCATAAAACCATTTGTGTTCAGCTTTCAGGGCTTCAGAAGGCTACAGCAGATGCAGTGCTGAAATTCGAACCCTTCGTCCTTCATGTTCAGTGTCGGACTCTGCAGGATGCACAGATTCTGGTAATTACAAATGCAGCAGAGCCCGGTTTACAGTTTAGTGCTGTCATGTTGTAGTAACTTCCTTGTCTGTGACATCATCTTAAAGTGAATTCACAAGATTTAAAAAAATGACATTGTCACATCTTCCATGCAGAGCGCCACATCTGTCCACAGGTTATATGCGATACTGCAGCCCAGCCCTATGCACTTCAATGGACCTGAGCTGCAATATCAGAGACAACCCCTGGCTATTGATAAGACTGTACCTCAAAGAACGCAGCCATGTCCTTTTAAAGGCTGATTCACACTATCGTGTATTGGACATACTTCTTTTCTCTGCCTTATATTGGCCGCTTGTTTTGGTCAAGAGATCTCGGGTCGGAGTAGACAGGAGATTATGGCTGCTACACAGTCATTTGACCCAACCCTTCGCCTGGACAAACCCTTTATCTTACTGAAGTCAGTATTTTATGACAAACACCGCTCTGCTACATGTGAACTAAACCTTCATGTAAACCTTGAGTTAGTGGTGGAAAAGCTTCAGAAAAGGCAACAATCAAAGTGAATTATGCTGTAAATGTTGATGCTCCATGAATAATTTCTAATATTAATCTCTATCTTGCTCTCCCTACAGCACGAGGTCGCCATTAATTCAGGGTTCAGGAATTCTGGAATAACTGTCGGCAAGAAAGGGAAAATTGTTATGGTGAGTATCACTCTGCAGTTATATCTTGTGCAAAAACTGGAGACCCCCAGTGTCACATGGGGGATAAAATCATCAGTGAGGAGCTGAGTCTCCCGGGATCTCATGCCTCTGAGGTGAGTCTGTGTTACAAAGAAAATTTACCATAGATTATGCTCCGTGCGTTACAAGCATCTAGAGAGATTTGTTAATGTCGCTTTTTGAATCGGCCTCGGATTTTCTACCTATACATTTTGCCTGTAAGCTCTTCTTGTACCGCAGGCTGTGCGGAGCACACATTGTCTGGAGGCACCCCTGAGTCACAAGGCGAAGTGTCTGGTGAGCGAGGAATACATCGACTTCTTAGTGCAAAGCGCAAATCAGAAAATGGAAGAGAACAAGAAGCGAATTGTCAGGTATGATGAGATCTATACATTGTATCATGGGGCATAGTGAAGGAAAATGGGATGTGGTGTGACTGGCTGTGGTGGTCAGCAGGATGGAGCGTGAGTGGCCGTGTTGGTCGTCGGGATGGAGCGTGACTGGCCGTGTTGGTCGTCGGGATGGAGCGTGACTGGCCGTGTTGGTCGTCGGGATGGAGCGTGACTGGCCGTGTTGGTCGTCGGGATGGAGAGTGACTGGCCGTGTTGGTCGTCGGGATGGAGCGTGACTGGCCGTGTTGGTCGCGGGATGGAGCGTGACTGGCCGTGTTGGTCGTCGGGATGGAGCGTGACTGGCCGTGTTGGTCGTCGGGATGGAGCGTGACTGGCCGTGTTGGTCGTCGGGATGGAGCGTGACTGGCCGTGTTGGTCGTCGGGATGGAGAGTGACTGGCCGTGTTGGTCGTCGGGATGGAGAGTGACTGGCCGTGTTGGTCGTCGGGATGGAGAGTGACTGGCCGTGTTGGTCGTCGGGATGGAGAGTGACTGGCCGTGTTGGTCGTCGGGATGGAGAGTGACTGGCCGTGTTGGTCGGCGGATGGAGAGTGACTGGCCGTGTTGGTCAGCGGGACGGAGAGTGACTGGCCGTGGTGCTCAGCGGGACAGAATGAGACTGGCCGTGGTGGTCAGCTGGATGGAATGTGGCTGGCCGCGGTGCTCAGCGGGTGGAATCTGAATGTGGAATGCATGATAGAGCGTGATTGGCCACAGTGGTCGTCAGCAGGATGGAGCATGACTGGCCTTGGTGATCAGCAGGATGGAGCATGACTGGCCTTGGTGATCAGCAGGATGGAGCGTGACTGGCCTTGGTGATCAGCAGGATGGAGCGTGACTGGCCTTGGTGATCAGCAGGATGGAGCGTGACTGGCCTTGGTGATCAGCAGGATGGAGCGTGACTGGCCTTGGTGATCAGCAGGATGGAGCGTGACTGGCCTTGGTGATCAGCAGGATGGAGCGTGACTGGCCTTGGTGATCAGCAGGATGGAGCGTGACTGGCCTTGGTGATCAGCAGGATGGAGCGTGACTGGCCTTGGTGATCAGCAGGATGGAGCGTGACTGGCCTTGGTGATCAGCAGGATGGAGCGTGACTGGCCTTGGTGATCAGCAGGATGGAGCGTGACTGGCCTTGGTGATCAGCAGGATGGAGCGTGACTGGCCTTGGTGATCAGCAGGATGGAGCGTGACTGGCCTTGGTGATCAGCAGGATGGAGCGTGACTGGCCTTGGTGATCAGCAGGATGGAGCGTGACTGGCCTTGGTGATCAGCAGGATGGAGCGTGACTGGCCTTGGTGATCAGCAGGATGGAGCGTGACTGGCCTTGGTGATCAGCAGGATGGAGCGTGACTGGCCTTGGTGATCAGCAGGATGGAGCGTGACTGGCCTTGGTGATCAGCAGGATGGAGCGTGACTGGCCTTGGTGATCAGCAGGATGGAGCGTGACTGGCCTTGGTGATCAGCAGGATGGAGCGTGACTGGCCTTGCTGATCAGCAGGATGGAGTGTGACTGGCCGTGGTAGTCAGCGGGAAGGAATGTGACTGGCCGCAGTGGTTGGCAGGAGAGAGTGTCATTGGCCATGGTTCACAGGAGGGGGATAACAAAACTAATGGCTTGTGATGCAGTAAAATGCGTAAGACGTTGTTCTGTATCTCACGATTATCACTGATCTCATCTATATTTCTGCAGATTTCACAGCTGCCTTCAGAAAGCTTTATGCCAGAGGAACCAAGTAAGAGGCTCTGACGGTGATCAGAAGCCTGAGCGGCCGGTGTATACTCGCCGGAGGAGGAGACAGGATGTGAGCACAACCATTGGTCGGTGTGAGGACTCTGGGGGCGATGAGGAGAGTGGGGTCTCTTTATTTCATGATATGACGCTATAGGATGTGACAGTATGGGAACAAGTCATACCCTGAACAAAGAATGGAGTGTTGCAGGACCCAGGGCGCAGGGCTGTGTTACTGCATACCCAGCCGAAGGTGCTGTCCACAGGACAAGGCAGGTGCAGATGTAGCAGAGCTGAGCTTGTCATTGTCAACAGTTTGTGACTTTCTATAGGACTTTAGGTCACAACCTGTATCCTGTTACTTTAATGAGTTATTGATGTGACAGCTTCAGCTCTGCTTCATCTGCCGTTGACTGTAATCTGGAGCTGCCTCACAGAAGACAGGGGCAGTTTTATGTTCATAATTCTATGAAGAAAACGTGCTGACTGGAAATATTCAACTTCATTTCACAGAAAATTAAAATTTCCCAGAAGCCAATTTTTATTTTTTTGGCATTCACTTGAACAAGGAACATGTCTGGCTGTCGATCTGCTGGGAAGGATATAATAACTACAAAGCATTCATTCTCCCCTCACTCCATAGTCTTCTGCTGACTCTTCCTCCGTCTGGCTTTGATGTCCTAACTCTTAAGTGACTCCAGTGCTGACACCGAAGAGCACCGGAGGCACCAATGAGCGTAGGAGACTGGATCCAGATAGGGCAGGTGATCCAGCGGAGGATCAGCACCAAAGAACGTACGACAACGAATCTGGAGAGAGGAGGCGATCCAGTGGAGGATCGGCACCAAAGAGTGTAGGAGACCGGATCCAGATAGTGGAGGCAATCCAACAGAGGATTGGCACCAAAGAAAGTAGGAGACCAGATCCAGATAATGGAGGCAATCCAGCGGAGGATCGACACCAAAGAGCGTAGGAGACGATCCAGCGGAGAATCTGCACCAAAGAATGTAGGAGACTGGATCTGGAGAGAAAAGGTGATCCAGCGAGGGATCGGCACCGGACGGGGCACTTCAGAACCAGCACAGTAAACCCTCTGATTATTCTGCTCTGACTTATAGTGAGAGCCAAGCAAATTAATTTTACCAGCAATTCGATAAATGCTGAATGAATTTGATGCAAATCTAGTGGATCAAAATCTTTTATTTAAAAGGCTAAACTTTTTATCCGGACATTGTCAGAAAATGTTTGTGATGCAACGAGCAGCCGGACGCCTCATCTAAAGGAAAAAGAAAAATCCTTTTTTTTTTTTTTTTAAATTCAAATAAATCTTTATTTGTATAAGAAGACTCAATCTCTTTTGGTGTCTTATCCCCATCTCCCTAAGCTGTCGGCACGTTTACCTGCAGTCTGGCCTGAGTGGCTCTGTAGTCCGCCCGCTCTATAGCCAGATTTAGAATCCTGTTTGACAGATATGTTCATTCTGTCGCCACAAGGTGGCGATGCTCCACTTATTTTGAGATTCGGGCCCCTTTTTAGTCTCGCCTTTGTGACCCGTCAGATTTTGCAGCAATTTCATTAAAATGGTGCACGATGCTTGATCATTTTGGCACAAGTCCAATGATGCATTTTTATTTATTTTTTAAAATAAAATACACACAGACTTAGCGATCACCTCTCTATTTACTGTTGCATAAAAACATTTTGACATTTCCAAAAAGTTTCAAGTGATAAATTACACGAAAATATTGAGATAAGGAAAACTATCCCGCACATTGTGGAGCAAACCCATAAAATGATGATGGTAAAAATAGCGCAAAATCTATAATATATTTGGTGCAAAAAATAAACCTTTCTTAAAAAGTAAAGTACTGTATTACTCTAAAAAAAAAGATGAAAAAAGAGGCGAATTAGAGCAGAGTGTTCCGTTCTATTCTAGTTTTTATCTGAATCATTTGCAAATATTCTGATTATTCGCTACTACTTGGAAAACGTATTATCTCATCATCCCATATGAACATTCACACTTCGTCCATTCGCTGTTTATTGCACCACACATCCTCTTTATCGCCTCTCTGCATAATAAAGCCTTCACCTGATCTATGAATATTTGGGGCTGATCTGACTGAGCGGCATCATAAATATGTTCATAATACCCATTCATTTTGTGCCCCTCCTCGGACGAGTCATGCCGGAGTCCTACTAGTTTAATTCTTGTGAGTGCGGCTGTAGAGCCACAATGTCATGTGTTCACATGTAGAAGGTTTGATGCAGAAATCTGTACATATTCACCTGATTGGAGTTTGTAGAAATCAGTGCTGTATGGAACTGACTTCAGTTGCAGAAATTTAGTTTTCCTCACCCCTCGGTGTTTAAAGAGGACCTTTCACCCCCCCTCCTTGATTGCAATTTGAATGCAGCACTGAATGCAGCATGTCTGCTACGTGCAGGCAAGGGGTCCCCCATGTGTCTGTGTGTTGTGTACCCTGAAAAATAGCCTTAGGAAAACTCACAGAAGCCATGAGGGCATTCCCTGGGGCGATTCACAGGGGCCATTCCTGCCTCTGTTTGCCACCTTGCTCTGCGTCAAGCAGCACAAGGAGGCACGGGCGAGGATGGCATGTTAGACAGGAGAGAGGCGGCGAGGAAAAGGAAAGAAAGCGGCAATCGGAGGCAGGGGGCGGGAATGGCCCCTGTGAATCACCCCAGGGAATGCCCTCATGGCTTTTAACTGAGTTTTCCTAAGGCTATTCTTCAGCGCACACAGACTCATGGGTGACCCCTTGCCTGAATGCAGCAGACATGCTACATTCAGTGCTATATTTACATTGCAATCTGGGAAAGGGGGGGGAGGGGTGACAGGTCCTCATTAATATCCAGCCACTCCCAGTGTACAACCTCTTGCCCCATCTCTGGTGCCTAACATCCAGCCCCTCCCCCTGGTGTATTGCCTCCGGCCCCTCGACCCCTGGTGTATAATCCCTGGGCCCACATTATGCCGTGTGACAAGAGTGCGTGGTGGTGTGGAGCTCACTGATACCATCACGTCCTGTAATAGGAGCCATTGTCTCCATACAAGAGCAATGCAGGGAGCGGTGACTCCATACAGGAGCAATGCAGGGACCCGTGTGTCCATACAATGCAGGGACCAGTGTCTCCATACAATGCAGGGACCAGTGTCTCCATACAATGCAGGGACCAGTGTCGCCATACAGGAGCAATGCAGGGACCAGTGTCTCCATACAGGAGCAATGCAGGGACCGGTGTCTCCATACAGGAGCAATGCAGGGACCGGTGTCTCCATACAGGAGCAATGCAGGGACCGGTGTCTCCATACAGGAGCAATACAGGGACCAGTGTCTCCATACAATGCAGGGACCAGTGTCTCCATACAGGAGCAATGCAGGGACCGGTGTCTCCATACAGGAGCAATGCAGGGACCGGTGTCTCCATACAGGAGCAATACAGGGACCAGTGTCTCCATACAGGAGCAATGCAGGGACCAGTGTCTCCATACAATGCAGGGACCAGTGTCTCCATACAGGAGCAATGCAGGAACCAGTGTCTCCATACAGGAGCAATGCAGGAACCAGTGTCTCCATACAGGACCAATGCAGGAAACGGTGTCTCCATACATGAGCAATGCAGGGACCAGGGTCTCCATACAGGAGCAATGCAGAGACCTGTGTCTCCATACAATGCAGGGACGAGTGTCTCCATACAGGGGCAATGCAGGGACCAGTGTCTCCATACAGGAGCAATGCAGGGACCGGTGTCTGCATACAGGAGCAATGCAGGGACCGGTGTCTCCATACAGGAGCAATGCAGGGACCGGTGTCTCCATACAGGAGCAATGCAGGGACCAGTGTCTCCATACAGGAGCAATGCAGGGACCAGTGTCTCCATACAATGTAGGGACCAGTGATTCCATACAGGAGCAATGCAGGAACCAGTGTCTCCATACAATGCAGGGACGAGTGTCTCCATACAGGAGCAATGCAGGAACCGGTGTCTCCATACAGGGGCAATGCAGGGACCGGTGTCTCCATACAGGAGCAATGCAGGGACCGGTGTCTCCATACAATGTAGGGACCAGTGTCTCCATACAATGCAGGGACCTGTGTCTCCATACAAGAGCAATGCAGGGACCAGTGTCTCCATACAGGAGCAATGCAGGGACCAGTGTCTCCATACAGGAGCAATGCAGGGACCGGTGTCTCCATACAGGAGCAATGCAGGGACCGGTGTCTCCATACAGGAGCAATGCAGGGACCGGTGTCTCCATACAATGTAGGGACCAGTGTCTCCATACAATGCAGGGACCTGTGTCTCCATACAAGAGCAATGCAGGGACCAGTGTCTCCATACAGGAGCAATGCAGGGACCAGTGTCTCCATACAGGAGCAATGCAGGGACCGGTGTCTCCATACAGGAGCAATGCAGGGACCGGTGTCTCCATACAGGAGCAATGCAGGGACTAGTGTCTCCATACAGGAGCAATGCAGAAACCGGTGTCTCCATACAGGAGGCATCTGGAGCTTCATCACCAACAAAAGAAAAGATCCAAGGATTAAATACATTTCAGTAACGCGTTCATTACTTCCTCTCTGCATCATTTCTCATTATTACACATAATTTGTGGACATCTCTGGTTTGATTTCTTTGCGTGTGTGGATTGGATGGGTTGTTACTGACATCTGGTGAGAAATTGTCAGTAGCATCTTCAGAAATATATTTATTAAGAAAATTGTTGATGTGTTCAATACTTATTTCATATAACGTGTAATATGTGTAGATGATCTTGGAGTTTACCTTCCTTTGTGGCTGGTTTGTGACCTCTTCTCTTTTGGCGGGGCGTCCGTCTCTGTTGATCTGGTTATGATGCGGGGCCTGTAGTGTAGGTCGTCCTCTTCGTCCTCGTGTGCGGCCGCATCCTTTGTTCTGATCTCGGGTGATTTCTGATCATTTCCACCTGTTTTGGGTCACCTGATCTAGATCTTACTCAGGTTAGAGGATGATAATGGCGGAGGAGGGGGGGGGGGTCACTTACTTTTTTCCAGCCTAGCTAATTACATCTCTGCAGAATAAATAATTGCAGCGTGCGCACTGTGTCCGGGAGATTAGGTCACCTTAATCTACTGATTGCAGAGAGATGAGGATCACATATCCGTACAGCTGAACCCATTAGGCGACATTCACCTGACGTCTGGATATGGAGCAGCCGCCATCATAGTTCATCCTCACCAGGTATTAGATGGGGGGACATTACACCCTGACCCCAGGTACAGAATATTTTCATTAAAAGGAAACTTTGTCATTAAAATTGTCCCGGGTTGTTTACACCGCTCCTATTCGGACCTATGTGTTTCCATGGTTACAGACCACAAACAAAGCTGATCCTGCGTCTTAGGCCTCGTTCCGACCTCCATATATCGCGGGCAGTATCAGGACTGACCGAACACAACATCCTCATATACCCATCAGACTATTGAGTTCAGATATGGAGGTCCGTGATTAAACAACATGAATGAGGCCTTACACAGAGGAAGCAGCGGCCATCTTGGTGACCATGGCGACAGTATAGGCCTCAGTAACTGCCCAAATAGCCACTCTACGCTGTCATTGTAGCCCGGCGGCCGGGTCTGTACTTTCTTTAATCTGTCCCCAATGTTTTTAGGTAAAATTGTAAGTTTAATAAGAAGTAGGGAACAAATAGACGGGAATAACACTCAAGGCCGAGAGGACGTCGGCCTCGTCTGCGGTCGGTTACCATGGAGACACATAACAGCACAAGGCCTCATCCAGATGGCAGTAATGGAGCTACATCTTTATTACACACCCAAAATCTAGACCGCTGCCCCCTATAGAAAGGTGGAGGTAATATTTCGTTATGTCAATAACGCCAGCATACGCCGCAGTTTAGAGGAGACATGTACAGGCGATATCAGACATTACAGAGTAACACAATTCACCAGATACAAGAGGAATGAGGTTAGTTCTTGCAGGCTATAATCTATGAAATGCCATCTTTTGGGCAAAATTTGGTAATCACTCGCCCTCTTTCGCTTAGCAAAATGCCTCAAGTCCAGAAACCCCTCATTGTTGGAAACAGACAATGACCGCAGTCAACAAATGAGCAAACTGGGAATATGGGGGTGACTGGAGCCGTGAAGTCTGTTAAATGGTCAATCCGGGGCTTACTGGTCATAGAAGATTTCTGTAGACCTCTGGGGCTGTGCATTTGTATGAAGCCAGGGTGAGTGTGTGATTAAAAAACTTACTCTACTGTTCAAAATGGCCGCTGTTATCGAGTTCAAGCCAGAACCTGACTGGAAAAGGAAGAAGCAATGAGCAGAATTGTCTGATAAAACCCAACAAAGAGAGGTGGAACAGCACAACGATGAGGTTGCTGCCAACGTTTCTGGGGGCCTTTAGGCCCAGGAAAGCCCAACGAACCACCATGAAAAGCCCACTTTTAGTCATTGTTTATATTGCCCACTTTTGGACATGGTTAATATTGCTAACTTTTTGGCATGCTTTATATTGCCCATTATTAGGGTGTGGTTTACTTTGCCCATTATTTGGCCATGGTTTGTATTGCCCACTTTTGAGAGTGGTTTATATTGGCCACTTTTGGACATGGTTTCTATTGCCCATTATAAATAATTATTTGTGTGACGCGAGTCACTACAGTAATAACTAATCTCTGAAGTGCAGAAAACAGACTGTAATAACGGAAAGTAAATATAATAATATTACTACTTACTAGTAGTAAAGAGAGGTCAAAACAATCAGGGGTCAGGTCAAGGAAATGACGCATTAACAGCAAGGGGTAGTCAGAAATTAAGTCCAATTCAAGCCGAAGTCAGGAAACCAGAGGGACAAAACAGAATACAGAGGAGGAGGCAGAAAGAGGAATCAGGTCACAAGCAGAGAGTCCAAGTCCAGGTAAAGGTAACTAATCAGACAGGGTCTGGCTCAGAGCACAGAGAGATCAGTCCTACACATCCAAAGGCAAGTGTACAATTGACACAGAATAGGGCAGCAAGCTTGCTTAAGTAGAGGCCTAATCAAATGAGCTGAATGCAGGTGATCTGCAGCACAGAGCCAGCCCAGACTGACAATCCCCACAACAACCTAGTAAAGGACAAAAGGTAGTTTCGTGACAATTTGGGTGTGGTTTATATTGAATTTCAACAAGAAATATAGTATCCAGCTCACTGTTTCAGTCTCCAGTCCACGTGGAGCTCAACACTCAGGCCAACCACGACCACATCATTGCCTAAAGAGATTCAAACTCGGTTTATACTGCCCACATTTTGGGATGGTTTATATAAATCCCATTAAAAAAAGTATTTGTCATGGCTGCAACGACCCAAACTATAAAATTATTCTGATATTTGATCTCCACGGTGAACACTGTAAAAAGAACAACTTAAAACTGCCTGATTTTCAATTTTTTCCGCATCCACTCATGAACATAAGAAATAAAAAGAGATTAAAAACCCCTAAACTAGCCCTGACACGTCATTGTAAAAAAGTTCCTTGTCTTGGAATATGGCAACAGAAATATATATATATATATTTTTTTTTTTTAAAAATGTTTTTAATTTGCAAAATTGCTCCCTCCTGTATGCGATCTCTCTCCCTCCTGTGTTGTCTCCTTGCCAAGCTAGTGTCCAAAGATAGCGGCGGTTTGACTAACTGCGCCTGCGTGCGCTGGGTAGACGTAGTTAGTCATTCGGCGGTGATGTCAGGCTGCAGGCAATGTAACCGGCGGGTTGTGCAGCAGCCAGTTACTGGCGTCAGTTTTGGGTGGCATTGGGTCTGGTTGTCGGCACCGCTGACAGTATTGTGCGAGGGGCCAGTACCGCCAGTGGGCGCCACCTTTGCACTTGCATCACTTGGGACGGAACTGGATGACAGACAGGACTTCGTGATTATGTAAGTACATACACAGCTGCATCTCAATGTATTAGAATATATATATTATATAGAGTCATTACTCACAGAGGGATCTATTTCATGTGTTTTATTTATGTTAATGTTGATGATTAATGAAAACACAAAGGTCATTTAAAGTGGGGAGGATGAAGGATCTGAGAGATAAAATAAGACCTAAATAGGTATCAGAGGCTTCACCTTGTGTGGTTGTGAGAGTCACAACCACTATAACAGCAGATCACGGCTGCTGCAGTCCCCAGCGTGATGCATATAGAGGAGGGAGGATGAAGGGTTAAACACTGCGCTGCCGTATTCCACCAGACATCTAAGGGTGAATATAGTATTGATTTATTAGTCATCGTGTTTCTTCCTCAGGACAAATCAATATTATATTGCCATGTGTCTGGGAGGCCTGAAACGTGTTGACTAATCAATATTATATTCACCCTTTGATGTCTCATGGAATACGGCACCACTGTTTTAAACCCTTCATGCTCCCTACTTTAATGTTCTGAGATAATGACCTTTGGGTTTTCATTAATCATCAACATTAACAGAGATAAACACATGAAATGGATCCCTCTGTGTGTAATGACTCTATATAATAGATGTGTGTCACTTTATGTATTGAATTACTGAAATAAAGTCACTTTTTGATGTTATTCTAATTCATTCAGATGCTCCTGTAATAGATACATTATTGCACGATTAATAAAGCCATAACTCTTGACAGCGCCATGAGAATAACTTTATTTTCATACTTTTGGGGTTGATCTATTGATGCCTTCCCAAGCCTCGCCTGGAAGATAAAAACAAAAAACGTATCCTCACGGCGTCTTCAAAAGAAGACTAAAAAAGTTTTGGCTTTGCAAACTAAGAAAAGATAAACCCATAACACTTGCTGCACCGCGCTGCATTCATAAAGGGTTAAGGCCGTCTGAGCAGAGACGTGTAACGTGTTATATATATCGACAGTTCACCGGAGTTAAAAGAAGAAAGTGTCCGCAGCGATTACAGCCCTCAGCGAGCGAAAGAACATGGCGTCCTATGGAGACGCGATCCGCTGCCGGGTAATTGCTGCCCGACCTTAATGCAGCCTCATTTCACAGCTCAGAATGCAGAGGTAACACCTGGAATCGCCGCCATAGGGGTCTGTGAAAGACGTGCGCCATTTTTGGTGTAAGGTGTTGGCGCGTGCGGTGATCAGGTCACTTCAGAGACATTTACCTCTGCCGCCTCCAGGGGATTCGGGTCCTTGGATATAGCAGAGTTCCAGTCGGCACCTCCTCGTTTAAGCTTTTCCTCGTCGCCTTCACAACTTATCAGGGCTTGTTATTTTGCGGTACGAGCTGTAGAGTTTATCTATTATCTTTTTTATTTCACTTTTTTGCTTTTCAAAAACATTTTTTCTTTGATCTCTTATCTAACATAAATATGACAAATATAATATAACAAATATAACATAAATATGACAATCTATTTAGTAAATTACTATATTTTAACTCAGTTCTTGTACAGCAATTCCAAAAATAGTATTTTTTTTTTAGATTTTAATTATGGGAAAAGGGAAGATTGGAATTTTTTTAATTTTTTTTTTAAATATATTTTTATTTATTTATTTTTTCATTTTTATTTGTCTCCCTAGGGAACTTGAATCACTTTTATAGAGCTCTCATATATTAGGTGTGCATACATGGCAGATGTTGAGGTACGGCCCCCACACTAACCAGATAATGCCATCAGCACCCTGCAATCATGTGAACTCATGGGAACCTGGCAACCTAGGGAACTCATGGGCACCCTGCAGTCATAGGAACTTGTGAGCACCCTGCAATTATAGAAATTTGTGGGCACCCTGCAATCATGGGAACTCTTGGGCATCATAAGCCACTTTTCCCCCCATTTCAAACTTCTTGCATGCTGAGGTTGCAGTACTTAGTGGTTACACTGGACTACTGCAAATAAAGGCTAATGCCAGCTGTTTAACACAGCCAGCACCCACACTGCACTGTGCACACATCTCTATATAGAATTGTGAGTTGTCTCCTCCACTTCCTGGATGTCGCCTATGTCACTTCCGCCTGCACCATATTTCCACACCAAGTGATAGGTATGGAAATATGGCGGCCGCTACACGCTGCATGCTGTCCCCGCCCACTGCCAGCAGTCCGCCCAGTCCCTGCAGACCCCACCACTAACCCGACACCACATCTCCCCACACTAACCCAACACCACAGCCCCCCCTCTAACCCGACACCGCAGCCCCCCTCACTAACACGACACCGCAGCCCCCCCCACTAACACGACACCGCAGCCCCCCCACTAACCCGACACCGCAGTCCCCCACTAACACGACACCACAGCCCCCCTCCTACTAACCCGACACCACAAACCCCCCCCATTAACCCGACACCGCAGCGCCCCCAGCTATCCTCCCCATTGCCGCCAATCAGCTGGGACTTACAGGACCTGAGATGATGTCACTAGCATGGGCGGAGCTACATCACATGACTGACATCATCACAGGCCCTGTCCACACACAGAGAACAACCAGGTAATGCAGCCCGTCCTCCCCTCTACACACACACACACACACATTACACTCTGCCACACACTACACTCTGCCATGCACTGCGCACTGCCACAAACTACACTCTACACTCTGCCACACACTACACTCTGCCACAAACTACACTCTGCCACACACTGCACACTGCCACAAACTACACTCTGCCACACACTACACACTGCCACAAACTACACTCTGCCACACACTGCACACTGCCACAAACTACACTCTGCCACGCACTGCACACTGCCACACACTACACTCTGCCACGCACTGCACACTGCCACACACTACACTCTGCCACACACTACACTCTGCCACACACTACACTCTACACACACACTACACTCTACACACTGCCACACACTACACTCTACACACTCTACACTCTGCCACACATTACACTATACACACACTGCCACACATTACACTATACACACATTACACTATACACACACTGCCACACATTACACTATACACACACTGCACACTGCACTCTGCCACACACTGCACTCTGCCACACCACACACTGCACTCTGCCACACACTGCACTCTGCCACACACTGCACACAACACTCTGCCACACTCTACACTCTGCCACACTCTACACTCTGCCACACACTACACTCTGCCACACTGCACTCTGCCACACACTGTACTTTGCCACACACTACACTGAGAGACCGCACAGGTGGGGAGCCAGAGAGACGCCTGCCGCCCCCAGTGCCATAGAGCCCGCTTCCCATCATCATGTCACCACCCACCCAATGCGATAGCATGGGGCTCCCATCTAGTGTCATTCGTATACAGTAGATGTTGCATATTGCAGACTGGGACCTTCTCATCCTACCCGGCTGCTCCTATCCAGCCTACCCTCCTTGATTGTTCATTATGGTGAGTGTCACCAGCATAGACAACAGGTCACCGGAACCAGAAATCACATACAGCGAAGCCACATAATCGAACCAATTGCCAGGGCGTGCACATGACCTCTTCATTAAGCCCCAGACGTAATTTTGACTTTTAACCACAAAAATGAATTCATAAAGCAGATAAAGAGAACACAGAATACTGCTGCCACCAGTCGAGGAGAACACAATGTAACTGCCTTTTTTTTTTTTTTTTAGCTCTGTGAAAGTTAATAAAAATGTTTTAAAAAAATTCATCCGTTCCGGAACCAAATCCCAGAGAGCGAAGTTTGGGGAACCACTAACCTATTACAAAAAGTTCTTCATCTGCAGTTCTGCCTTCCACCAGCAGGTGGCAGAATATAACACGTTTTCAGCCTCCGAACGCAATTAATGATCGCCGTCGTGTTCATTTGCTGCCCGTAATAAACGTTTAATGGCGGCCTTGTTTGTATTATGGCGTATACTGATGAAATTAAAGATTGGGGATGCACATACAAGCCCGCAGCGTCGAGTTACAGAGAGAAAGTGTTTAACTTAAATATAGCCGGCATGGGTTTTTGAGGATCTAAATGATAGGCCAGGAATGCGAGCGCCATGTGTGTGTATGGAGCTAATCATACACGTCACGTGCGCTCCTCTGGATGTCTGCGGAGGGAGCCGGGCCCGTCCTGACCCTTCTGAAGTGGAACTTATGAAATCTAATAATGCAACATTTGATTAACATGTACAATTAGCGCTGGCCGTAATCTGCTGTCGGAGCACAGAACACTGCGCTTACTTTAAGACCATGTAATAAGTTGCATGTGTGTTTGGATACCCGGGCAGTCGACGTCCCGAAATATCTGCATCAGTAGATTTCCTCCTCGGCGGGATCTGGAACCACTAAAGCCCGGCCGTATAGATTGTGTATATTGCTATATTTCTTGTTTAGCAGCCGTTTTTGTACAATAAATTCCCAGAACACAAACATTTATTTAGTGTTTGCAGATTACTTTCGTGGTCTGTTCCACTTGTTTATTTGGATTCGTCTTTCTCCGTTTAGTTAAGCGCTCCCTGGTTAACGTAGAATTATTTTATTTTTTTTTTATTGCAACTTCATCCTGACGCTGAAACTTAGAAAGGTTAAAAATAATGCATGAAAATGTGACCGAGCAAGAAATGCAGTGGAGGGGATGAAGGTCTGGGCTGGCCGGAGGACAGGTGACAATGTTTGTTGTATTCATCCTTAGGTGATGTTCACACGTTGCTTTTTTGCTGTGTTTTTTTTATCTGCAGCAAAATCTGCTCTCCTGACAGTAAAACAGCTGCTTCCAAAACAGGTTTTGCAGCGTTTTTGCTACCTTTTATGGTTTTTGTCCTGACACTAAATCTTAGAGAAGGACCATTGAGTAAAAATAATACATAAAAATAAGACCAAGCAAGAAGTGCATTGGACGGGGTGGAGGTCTGGGCCGGATGGAGGACAGGTGACATTGTTTGTTGTATTCATCCTTAGGTGATGTTCACACGTTGCTTTTTTGCTGGCAGTAAAAATGCTGCTTCCAAAAAGCAGGTTTTGCAGCGTTTTTGCTACCTTTTATGGTTTCGTCCTGACACTAAATCCTAGAGAAGGACCATTAAGTAAAAATAATACCTAAAAATGTAACCAAGTAAGAAGTGCATTGGACGGGGGCGTGGCCTAGCGGGTAATGTGAGCGGACGCTGTGTGGAGATCTCCCGCCGACCGAAGCACTAAACCGCCGCATATCCCGCCGTTTGCAGCCCCAGACTCCCGAGTGTGACGGGGGAGACTGCCAGGACCCGATTGCTGCCACTTTGGAGCCCGCACAAGGCAGAAATGACGAGACGGAGGCAGCAAGATGTGGGCACTGCTGGGGGAGGAAGCTCCCAAGATGGCGCCGCGGCGCGGGAAGCTGCAGAGAAGGAGAACACCGCCTGCAAACACAGGATGGCGGCTGCAGCAAAACTGGAGAGATTCTCCAGGAAATCCGAAGGAGCTAAGGTGGGTGTTGGAGGAGAGGGTGCGAGTGGCCCGACAGTGGAGGAAGAGGATTCCCAATCAGAGGGAGAAGCTGGCAATACTGATAAGGCAGACCCAGCAATGGAGGAAGCTGCAGGGGGCTCAGGAGAGCCTGAGATGCAGGGAGAACCCACACTGAGGGATGTATTCTGCTTAGTGTCCTCATGTAAAAAGACACTGACTACTGTGGCTGAACAGGTTCACAGACTGCAGGGAGAGATCACCAACATAAATATAACCCTTAAAAAAGCTGATAAGCGCATGGCTGAAGTGGAGGAGAGAGTGGGAACAGCAGAGGACACTATTACAACCATGCAGAAAGTTGAGCAAAAGCACAGTCAGCAGCTAGCAGAGGTGATTGCAAAGAATGATGACCTGGAAAACAGGTCACGCAGAAACAATATTCGTATAGTGGGCATACCGAAAAAGCAGAAGGGAGAGACCCCACTGGTTTTATAGAAGACTGGATTAAAAGAAAGATTGGGGAACAATGCCTGACTAAAGTATTTGCAGTTGAGAGAGCCCACAGGGTCCCCACACAGCAAAGACCACCAGGGCAGAACCCCGCACTGTGCTAGCCAGGATCCTAAACTACCGTGACCGGGACATTATCCTAAGGAAAGCGAGAGATGCAGAAGATCTGACAATTAATGGGCAGCAAATTGCAATGTACCCCGACTACTCCCCAACGGTACAGAAACAAAGGATGCAATTCAAGGGAGTTAAGAGACGCATGCGAGACATGGGGATACAGTATTCAATGTTCTTTCCGGCAAGGCTGAGAGTGATTGCTATGGACAAAGTTCAGTTTTTTGCAACACCGGAAGAGGCTACACACTGGCTGGATGTTAATGCTAAAAAGCTCAAAGCAACGGACGGCTGAGCTGTGGCAATGGACGAGACTAAGGTTAAGCAGTGATGTTCCCAGGAACGCCACGGGAACTGGTAGAACTATGCAGATGTAAAGGTTTAAATGGGTCTTATACCCAAGTGTTTACATTTTTTTATTCCCCTTAAAGTAACGGGGATTTGTTTGCCCTACAGTGGGCTGTTCAACCTTGTTGTTTCCAGAGATGGGGTGTGGGGACTGGGGGTTGTCCGGACAACTTCTGAGCGATATACGGCTGGGAAGGTGTCCGGATGGCGGTGGGATGTGCGGTTTATATCCTACTGTAAATTTGTAATGTATGTGTTACAGGTATGACAAGTTGCATAAAGGTTTTTTTCTAGGCGGGAGGAGGAAGGAGGATTGCAATCATAGGTTTTGAGGTACCGAGCAGATTGGGAGCTAGGTATTGGAGACCCACTCTCGGTGAGAGACGAGATGTTAGGGAAAGGGAGGGGAGGAGTCAAGGGGAAGGGGAAGGGGGGAGGGGGGGCAGATTACTTTGGGGAAAGGGGGGAGGGACAGACAGCACACAACCTGGGACATATTGTACTCACATGATCATACCAGTGAATATGGAGAACATATTAAAATACTAAGCTGGAATGTAAGAGGCCTCTCGGACGTGGTCAGACGGACTACCATTCTACAACATATCAAAAACCAGAAACCGGCAGTGATTTGCTTAATGGAGACACACCTGGTTAAAGACACACAAGGGGTATTACAAAAGCGATGGATTGCAGACGCGTACCATGCCACATACTCCACATACTCCAGAGGGGTGTCTGTACTGATTCCTGTGACTACGAAGTATGAACACGTAGATGATCACACAGACACGGAGGACAATATGTTATTTTGGTGTGTAGATTATGGGGGATCCTTACAGCTATTGTGGCAATGTATATACCTCCGCCATACTCAAGTAAAAAAATCAGAGAGGTGATGAAGTGGGTGGGAAGACATGGGAACGTTCCACTCATCTTAATAGGAGATTTTAATAATGTCCAAGACGATTTTTGGGACAAATACAAGTCTAATCCAGACAGAACACAGAGTCACACAACACCATTTGGTACATACGTTAGGGAGCTGGGACTGAGAGACCTGTGGAGAGTGAGAAACGAAGAAACACGATGTTTCTCATGTTATTCGTCAACTCACAATACTCTATCCCGCATAGATATGGCACTGGGAAATGAAAAAATGGAGGCGATAGTAGCAAATGTGGAATACTTGCCAAGGATAATATCAGACCATAAGCCCATTTGTGTGTGTATCCAACGGACGGAGTCTAGGATGGGGACATGGGGGATGGAGATTTCACCCGGCATGGCTGCGCTCGCTGGATATGAACAAATTAGCCACAGAGATTGCTGAATACTTTGAATTAAATGAGGGAGTGCGGAGCCACAGATAGTCTGGACACGGGAAAGGCATACCTAAGGGGACTTCTCATTAGAGAAATTAGTCGCTGTAAAACAGAATCAAGACGGAAAGAAAGAGCAGTGGTAGAGACCTTGGGTGAGGCAGAGGCAGAGATGCTTAGGACTGGTACACCAGAGGCCGGAGACAGGCTGAAGGAGGCACAAGAGAGGGCCAATCAATATCTATTGGAAAAGACCCAGAGAGAGGGAATTTCAGAGGTCCACCTTTTATGAGGAGGGGAAAGGGTGGGCCACATGCTATCGGTGGTGGCGGCGGCCCAGAGGAGGACCCCATTCATATACTCCATTCAAAAGATGGATGGTGACCTGACAGTGGATAGTGTGGAGATAGGTTCGGTCTTCACAGACTTCTATAGGGACCTATACTCCTCTGGATCGGACGCCACGGGCGGGGTGTGTGGTGGCGTATTTGCAGGGGGTTACACTGCCTAAATTGTCGGCAATAGAAAGAGAGGGTTGGAGGGACCACTGACGGATGAGGAGATGAGTGTAGCACTGGCATCTATGACTAACGACAGGGCTCCAGGAGGGGATGGACTACCAATTGAAATATACAAAAATATGGAAGAAGTGTTGTTACCCAAACTTAGGAAAGTATTGGAAAAATCAAGAGGGGGGGTGTTGCCCGCATCCATGAGAGAGGCAATTATCATAGTGATACCAAAGGAGGATAAGGACCTGAAACACCCGGACTCCTATAGACCAATCTCACTTTTGACATCAGATGTCAAACTCCTGGCAAAGGTGTTGTCTAACCGGCTGTCTGGGGTCATCAATAAACTGATTCATCCGGACCAATCAGGCTTTATGCCAAGTAGGTCGACGGCAATTAATATAAGGAGATTATATTTGAATATGCAGCTACCGGTTGACAATGCCGGCCAGAGAGTGATAGCTTCCTTGGACGCCCGCAAGGCATTTGATAGTGTGGAGTGGGAGTACTTGTGGGCGGTCATGGAAAAAATGGGCATTGGCCCACAATTTCTCTCGTGGGTGCGGTTGCTATACTCCCAACCAGTGGCCAGGGTACGAGTAAATGGGATACTGTCACAGCGTATAGACTTGTATAGAGGCACGAGGCAGGGATGTCCACTGTCCCCTCTCCTGTTTGCCTTAGCGGTGGAGCCCCTGGCGGCTGTGATACGGGACACACAGGAGGTGAGAGGGTTCAGATACGGGAACCTAGAGGAGAAAGTGGCTCTGTACGCAGATGACATCCTGCTGTTTCTAGAGGAACCGGAGGAATCATTGGGTAGCGCTATGAGACTATTTGAGAGATTTGGAGATGTGTCCGGCTTGCGTATTAATTGGACCAAGTCTACGCTATTTGCCTTAGATGATAAGTTGCCTAGTGATATGGAAGTGGGAGGACTACGCATAGTGGATAAATTTAAATATTTGGGAGTATGGGTCTCAGGCCCAATAACGATTACCTTACTACTAATCTATCCCCTGTATTGGACCTTCTCAGGCAAAGGTGGGGGCATGGAGTAAACTATGCCTATCTGTGGTGGGACGGATAAACCTAATTAAAATGATTTTGATGCCCAAACTGCTATATATATTGCACAATGCTCCCATCTGGGTCCCACAGAAGAGATTCAAACAGATTAACACCATTTTTAGGAGCCTAATTTGGGGAAAAAAGCAGGCGCGTCTGAGACTAGAGATCATGCAAAAACCTAAAGATGAAGGGGGTCTGGCACTGCCGAATCCATACCTTTATTTCTTGGCAGCTCAGGGACAACATGTGAGGGGATGGGCGCAGCGAGCAGAGGGACCGGTAGTCCAAAGGATACTGGAAAAGGTAATGGAGAAATGCCCACTGGTGCAATGCTTGGAGGATAACACCATGAATTTAGCGGGGAAATTAAAGCCCACTCTGCTTTTATATCATAAAGTATGGGAGAAATTGAAAACAGGCGAGAGGAATAACACAGTTCACTAAATATTCCCCACTGTGGAACAACCATAACCTGCAGGAGATACGTGAGATGGGATGTTTGCATGAGTGGCGAAATAAGGGCATTGGATATGTGCACCAGATAATAGTTGGAAATAACTTAAAACCGTTCACACAATTGAGAGAGGAATTTGGACTAAGCGACACCGGGATATACCAATATGTACAGATGCAGCATGCCTTCCAAACGCAACAGAGGGCTGGGAGGATTTGTATACAAAATGACATAGTGATGGATTATGTATGTGGTGATGGACCTACAAGAGGAGTGATTTCCACGGTGTATGGAGATTTACTACATACATTCTCGCTTCAATACCTGACACGGGCAAAAACAAAATGGGAGGCGGAGGTGGGAGTCATAGAATGAGGACAAATGGTCCTCCATTCTGGAGTGGGTCCCGAAGTTATCCCTTAATGAACCAGTAGACTGTCTCAGTTATATCTGATATATAGAGTATATAGGTCACCTGCCTTCCTGTTTGGGGTGAATTTAGAGACCTACCTCGGAGTGTCCTAGATGTAAAACGGAAGAGGCTGGGATATATCACATGATGTGGACATGCCCAAGACTGTCAACATACTGGTTATTGATTATTAACAGAATTGAGGGGGCATATAAATGTATTATACCAAAGAGAACCAGTGGTGTGTCTGCTAAGTTACGTAGACGAGATTCGTGTGGACCCCAACTCACAAATGGCCATCGCAAGATTGTTGTTCATAGCGAGAAAGCTAATAGCCAGATACTGGATCAGAGAGGAACCTCCGTCCAGAAGAGAATTCTTGACACAAGCAAGCTATATTTCTAGACTGGAAAGTAACATATATCACAGACGTGGGAGGGATAGGATATACACCAAGATTTGGTCCCCATGGCTAAATATGGCACATGAGAAGTGTCGCATACGCAAGTGCAAACAGGGGGTATATAAGAGGTAGAAGAATCGGAGGGAGGGGATCGTATATTGACAGATCGAAAACTTGTTGATATGATTTGTTACGGGTGATTGCTGTCTGGGGGGGAGGGGGTGGAAAGGGGTTTCAGAGATATAATAACAAAATGTATATGTTGGTCATTTCCTGTATGCTTGTTTATTTGTTCAATAAAAATTTATCTGATCAAAAAAAAAAAAGAAGTGCATTGGACGGGGTGGGGGCCTGGGCCAGACGGAGGACAGGTGACGATGTTCGTTCTGTTTACCCTTCGGCTATGTTCACATGTTGTTAGATGAAACGAAGAAAAAAGTTAACTTATCTTTTTATTCCCCCCCCCCCAAAAAAAAACATTTAGAAGAATCACCCATGGCCAAACTACTCCTGCACCAGGCTAGGTGCAAGGAGCTACCCCCTCTGTTTAAAGGATGTGAGCGGCTGGCCTATCTACATAGTGCACCAGTTCCTACTTGGTAAGCTCCTTGCACCTGGCTTGTGCAGGATTAGTTTTGGCCATGGGTGGTTTTTTCTATATGTTAAGACATAAAAATGTAACCAAGTAAGAAGTACATGGGTCAGGGTGGAGGTCTGGGCCTGGCAGAGGACAGGTGACAATGTCTTCTATTTACCCTTTGGCTATGTTCACATGTTACTTTTTTGCTGCTTTTTTTCTGCTCTTGGAAGCTGCTTCCAAAAAGCAGGTAGTGCTGTGTTTTTTGTTTTTGTTTGCCTTTTTTAGCTTTGCTTTTGGTTTCGTCCTGACGCTGAAGCTTAGGAAGTTAAGTGAAAATAATACATAAAAATGTGACCAAGCAAGAAGTGCATTGGGCAGTGTGAAGGTCTGGGCTGGCCGGAGGACAGGGGGTCATGTCTGTTCTGTCTAGTCTAAGGCTTTGTTCACACATTGCTTTTTTTTTGCTGCTGCAAAACCTGTTCTCTCAGCAGTAAAAAAAAAGCTACTTTCAGCTAAAAAAAAAAGCTTTTGCTGCTTTTTTTTTTAGCTGCGTTTTTGGTTTTGTCCTCATGCTGAAACTTAGACAAGGGCCATTAAGTAAAACTAATACTTAAAAATGTTAGCAAGCAAGAAGTGCATTGGACATGGTGGAGGTCTGGGCCGGAAAGAGGACAGGTGACCATGTCTGTTCTGTTTACCCTTAGGCTTTTTTCACATGTTGCTTTTTTGCTTCTTTTTTGCTGCTCTCTTGGCAGTAAAAAAAAGCTGCTTCTAAAAGGCAGATGTTGCTGCGGTTTTTTTTTGGCTTTTTGTTAGCTGCGTTTTTTGGAGGCTGAAGCTTAGATATTGACCATTACGTAAAACTAATACATAAAAATGTAATCAAGCAAGAAGTGCAAAGGTGTTAGGGCTGGACGGAGGACAGGTGACAATGTGTGTTCTATTCATCCTTAGGCGATGTTCACATGTTGCAACAAGCAGGCTTTGCTGTGTTTTTGTATTGACCTGACGCTGAAGCTTAAGTAGGGACCATTATGTAAAAATAATACATAAAATGTAACCAAGCAAGAAATGCATTGGACGTGGTGGAGGTCTGGGCCGGCTGAAGGACAGGTGACCATGTCTGTTCTGTTTACATATTTTGGCAGTAGAAAAGCTGCTTCCACAAAGCAGGTTTTGTGCCATTTTTTCTTCTTTTTTAGCTGCGTTTTTGGTTTTCATCCTGACGCTGAAGCTTAGAGTGGGACTATTAAGTAAAAATAATGCATAAAAATGTAACCAAGCAAGAAGTGCATTGGAAGTGGTGGAGGTCTGGGCCAGACGAAGGACAGGTGACAATGTCTTTTCCGTTCAAGCTTAGGATATGTTCACACGTTGCTTTTTTTTCTGCTGGAAAACCTGTTATTTTGGCATTAAAAGAAGCTGCTTCCGAAAAGCAGGTTTTGCTGTTTTTTTTTGGTTTGACCTGACTCTGAAGATTAGATAGGGAGCTTAGGAACCAATAAGTAAAAATAATGCATAAAAATGTAACCAAGCAAGAAGTGCATTGGATGAGGTGTGGAGGTCTGGGCCGGACAGAGGAGAGGTGACCATGTCTGTTCTGTTCGCCCTTAGGCTATGTTCACACTGTGCGTTTTTGATCCGTTTTGCAGTGAATGCATCACTTAAATGGAATCCCAGCAAATTCAATGGGTTTTCCGTGTTCCACCGCACAGTGTGAACACGACCTTAGGCTATACTCACATGTTGCTTTTTTTTGTTGCAGTTTTGGTGTCATTTGTCTTACAATACATGTTTAATAAAGTTAGTTTAATTCACAAAACCAGCAAAAAATGCAGCAAAAACACAGTTGTGTTTTGTGGGGAAAAAAAACCTTGCAAAACCGCTGATAGAATTGACGCTGCTTCTATCAAAGGCAGGAATAAAAGAAAAAAAATCAGTCGTGTTACAGGAGATTGCTGAGATCTCGGAGCTTTTGGTGGTGGAGAAAGCCGCTCTTAATTCCCCATCTCCAGCCTCCGTCCTGCACAGTTTACTGCTGGTTACAAGATGAGTTAACTGAGAACCCATCAGCGAGCTTTTGTATCTCTCTTATCTTTTTCTGAGCTCCTCTCAGCTGATTAATGACCACAGATCACATCAGAGTTTAATTATGCAGGAAACAATGAACCTGTAAAGGACAAACGGTGCAAAATTCTTAATAAAACCTAATTGCAAACATTAGTGATAACCCCAAATGCAGCAGTAAAGAGAAGTCTCCAAAGGTGGAGACCCCTGAAATGCTTATTCTCCTTTCCCTAATGTACTAACATATATTTTACATTGACTCTTTCTTTAGCGATAGGTTTATTTATACCATACCGCCATATTGTTAACCCCTTAATGACCGACGACGGCTATATCCGTCATGGCTTTGAACTGTCTTAAATAAGGGAACCCCCAAAATCACTTTGATCAATTTGCTTTAATATATTTATACTTATTTTACTTTATTTATATTATTTTTTTCCCGAGCTTTGAAGGGTTAAACCTTAAGATCCACTCAAATGTCAAAGTATAAAAAAAAAAAGGAATATGCAAAAAAAAAAAAAAAGTGAAATTGAGTAATGTGTGATCTGTCTCCCGCTGAGCGCCGGGATTTTAAGCAGGTCCTTGAATTGGGAAGGATTTTAAATATAAAGCCAAATATATATATAAAGGAGAAGCGGCAGAAGGATACATTGTATCACAGCGATGTCTCACCCTGAGCCGAACTCCTGCAACACATCAAAGATCCGGATACAACACGGAATTGTTGCAACTTTTGTTTCTCTTTATTGTCTAGATCCCGGGAGATTGAAACGTCACGTCTCCCTCTCCGTCTCCGTCTCCCTGTCCGTCCATCCTCAGGTGGGTCTCCGTCTCCCTGTCCGTCCATCCTCAGGTGGGTCTCCGTCTCCCTGTCCGTCCATCCTCAGGTGGGTGTAACTTCTTGGGTTTTTTTGCATCATTTTTTAATATATATTTTTTCTAGCCAAACGGTTAAATGTCATCATCTGAAGAAACACAATTCTAAAAATACAATGAAATAAACCCGAGCTCCCAGTCTGCATTTTATATTCCGAGAAGCTGCAATTTATGCAAATCAATTTAATTAATTCATGATGATTTTTTTTCTTTCTCTTCCACGTGTAAAACACTTGTGTGTGCAAATCAGATTCTGCCGGAGATAAATAACAGAAATCACCGCTTCAATGCGGAGGATCGAGAGAGAACGGACTCGTGTTTCTTTCTTTTTTTTTATGCTTGATTTTGTTTTTCTATTTTTTTTTTTTTTTTAGTTTTTGCTGGTTGTAAATCTGTCGGGTTCTGGGGACATTTGAGACTAATATTAAATGTGATCTATGGCGGCGTATCACAAGTATCAAAGTCCTAGAAAAAGAAGGAAATAGACTAATAGACATATTCAATGCTGATACATTGTATTAAAAATAGAGATCTAATATATGATGTGTGTGTATAGATAAAGAGATGGATGGATAGATAAATAGATCGATAGATAGTATATAGAAATGAAGATAGATAGATAGATGTAGAGAGAGAGATATTTTATACATATCCATCTATCACACACTAGAAAAGTTCCAGTCATTCTGGATTATCAGACAGTAGATGATAACTAGATTTAATTTGTCATCACTGGTTTTATATCTATCGCTATACAGTATGTATATATATATATACTCACTTATATGATGCTGCTCTGAAATATGGTGTGTAAATAAAAAATAAAGGGAACACTTCACCATTACATTGTGTTGATAAATGTACCTTTATTTTTTTCTTGTGTGTGTGTGCGTGTGTATATATATATATATACACGGATTGTTAGTTCCATTAAAAAAAGTTACTTTTCAAATGGAATGAAATATAATTTGTTTATATATTACATATATGTATATATTATTTATTATTATAGCGCCATTAATTTCATAGCGCTTTAGATGTGGAGGGGTATACAAAGATAAGTACAAAGGCACATGGACAGCATATGGCATACAGGTACAGAAGGGGAGAGGACGCTGTCCGTGAGGGCTCACAATCTATGAATATATATGTATATGTAATATATGTCTTCTAAATATATATTTATTTGATTTATATATACATATTCATAGAACTGTGTGTGTGTGTGTGTGTATATATATATATCAAATGAAAACTGCAGCACTCCTTCTTGAGGTTTCTTGTGCCTTTCCTTGGCCTTCAGGACATGATGGCGATGTTTCAGTTGAACCTTCTTCCAGCACCTAGGCATTGGGATGCTGCCGGGTATTTTATCAAACCTCATTTGCATATTGATTAAAACCTTATTAACAATATTTCCCTCCAAAGTGCTCATGTATACATACATCTCTTTTCATCAACACCTCCATCAGTGTACTTGTATATCACCTTCCTTCAACCCATAGTGTAATCATTAATATTATCAATCCATAACCTTAACATTTGTTTCCAATCCATAATTGTCACTGATTGATTCTTGTCCTCCACCTGTGTACAGTACCAGTTACTTGCATCTGAGTGCACGGTCTGTGTTCTTCATATATATATATATATTTATTACATATTTATAATATATGGTGTGTGTATGTAATATATGAATGCTATATATTTAATATTTACATTTAATAATGATGTATGTATTTTATATGTATGTGTGTATATACTGTTTATATACTGTGTGTATGTATATATATATATATATATAGTGTGTATATACAGAAGTAAAATACGGTAGTTAAAATAATGTAAAAGTTAAATAATTTCCATAGAAATCCTCCACAGCAAAAGAAAGAAAAAAAGATCTAATTCAGCAGTATTCCACCCCTGGCTTGAGCAGCTCTAGATCATCCCGCTGTGCTTTATCAGCCTCTGCCTGACGCTGGGCTCTCGGCTCTCCATTTCCCCAGGGCTGAGTCTGCAGGTTGCCCCATGTGTCAGATTTGATTGAACTTGCAATTTATTTTCTATAATTTATTTTTTATTCTACTATTTATATCTTTCTTCTTCCTGAAATCCGCAGCACATTGAGTTATTACAAGCAATTTGGAGCATTTAGTATAAGTGCTCGTCGTGTGCCTGTTCCGGTGCGAGCAGATGATCTCTCGCTGTTTACACAATTTATTTGTCACCAGCGTTTTGCTGCTGCTCTGATTAGTGACAGTCTGCGCTCTCTGTGCTCTTTGTGCTCTCCGCTCATGCTGCTCTGCACTGTTTCCGCTCTCCGCACTATCCACTTGCTCTGCTCACCGCGCTCTCTGCTCACTACAGTCTCCACGTTCTCCTCTCTACGCTCTCTGCACTCTCCACTCGCTCCACTCGCCGCTCTCTCTACTTTTCACGCTCTCCTCGCACTCTGCTCTCTACTCTCTCCATTGTCTCCACTCTCCCTGCTCTCTGCTTTCCATGCTCTCCACTTTCTATCTCCGCTCTCTGCTTTCAGCGCTCTCTGCTCTCCCCTCTCCCTGCTATCTTTCTCTTTCTACTTTCTGCTCTTTATTTCTGTGCTCTCTGCTCTCCACTCTTCGCTCTCCGTTCTCTGCTTTCTCTGTGCTCTCCATTCTTCGTTCTCTGTGCTCTCCACTCTTCGCTCTCAGCTCTCTCTTTGCTCTCCACTCTTCACTTTCCATGCTCTCTGCTCTCCACTCTTCGCTCTCCGCCCTCTGGTCTCTCTTTGCTCTTCCTCTCTGCTCTCTCCGTGCTCTCCATTCTTCGTTCTCTGTGCTCTCCCCCTCTTCGCTCTCAGCTCTCTCTTTGCTCTCCACTCTTCACTTTCCATGCTCTCTGCTCTCCACTCTTCGCTCTCTGCCTCTGCTCTCTTTGCTCTCCACTCTTCACTTTCCATGCTCTCTGCTCTCCGCTCTCTGCTCTCTCTTTGCTCTCCACTCTTCGCTGTCTGTGCTCTCCACTCTTCACTTTCCATGCTCTCTGCTTTCCACTCTTCACTCTCTGCTCTCTCTGTGCTCTCCACTCTTCGCTCTGCGTGCTCTCCACTCTTCGCTCTGCGTGCTCTCCACTCTTCGCTCTGCGTGCTCTCCACTCTTCGCTCTGCGTGCTCTCCACTCTTCGCTCTGCGTGCTCTCCACTCTTCGCTCTGCGTGCTCTCCACTCTTCGCTCTCTGCTTTCTCTGTGCTCTCCAGTCTTCGACCTCTGTGCTCTCACTCTTTGCTCTCCGTGCTCTCCACTCTTTGCTCTCCGTGCTCTCCACTCTTTGCTCTCCGTGCTCTCCTCTCTTTGCTCTCCGTGCTCTCCACTCTTTGCTCTGCGTGCTCTCCACTCTTCGCTCTGCGTGCTCTCCACTCTTCGCTCTGCGTGCTCTCCACTCTTCGCTCTGCGTGCTCTCCACTCTTCGCTCTGCGTGCTCTCCACTCTTCGCTCTGCGTGCTCTCCACTCTTCGCTCTCTGCTTTCTCTGTGCTCTCCAGTCTTCGACCTCTGTGCTCTTCACTCTTTGCTCTCCGTGCTCTCCACTCTTTGCTCTCCGTGCTCTCCACTCTTTGCTCTCCGTGCTCTCCTCTCTTTGCTCTCCGTGCTCTCCACTCTTTGCTCTGCGTGCTCTCCACTCTTCGCTCTGCGTGCTCTCCACTCTTCGCTCTCTGTGCTCTCCACTCTTCGCTCTGCTGCTCTCCACTCTTCCTCTCTGCTTTCTCTGTGCTCTCCAGTCTTCGGCCTCTGTGCTCTTCACTCTTTGCTCTCCGTGCTCTCCACTCTTTGCTCTCCGTGCTCTCCACTCTTTGCTCTCCGTGCTCTCCACTCTTTGCTCTCCGTGCTCTCCACTCTTTGCTCTCCGTGCTCTCCTCTCTTTGCTCTCCGTGCTCTCCACTCTTCGCTCTCTGCTTTCTCTGTGCTCTCCAGTCTTCGACCTCTGTGCTCTCCACTCTTTGCTCTCCGTGCTCTCCACTCTTTGCTCTCCGTGCTCTCCTCTCTTCACTTTCCGTGCTCTCTGTTCTCCACTCTTCGCTCTCCACTCTTCACTTTCCACGCTCTCTGCTCTCCATTCTTCGCTCTCTGCCCTCTGCTCTTTTTGCTCTCCATTCTTCACTTTCCGTGCTCTTTGCTCTCCACTCTTCACTCTCCGCGCTCTCTGCTCTCTTCTTGCTTTCTGTGCTCCCGCTCTCTCTGCTCGCCTCCTGCATTTACTGTGGTTACTTTGCTGCTATTTTGTCTCATCCAATTTACAGCTGAAAGTAAAAAAAAAAATGTGATGACAAAACACCAGGTGAAAACCCAATAATATAACCAAAAACAAACCTTAAGTTTTATTTTCTTTGTTTTTTTGCTACAAATTAATTCTATTCCACTGGATTGTGATCTGCTAAAACTTTCCTATAGTCTGAAGATTTATTTATTTTTTGCAGGTGATTATAAATACATTATATCCTTAATTTCCCAGGAACTGACTTTCAAAATGTTTATATTTTCTCCAATTTCACCTGCAATTGAGCAAATCCATTGGATAAAGGGGTCACGAACAACACCCGACTCATTCAATGTCCAGAAACGACATTCTTCTTTGTAGATGTTTACAAACCAAACCATTCTCTATTTTCTCAAATAAAACAAAAGGAAAAAAAACATATTTTAGATAAGCCTTAAACTATGGTAGAAGACTAAATATTGTACAAAGCAGCGGACGGCCGCCGCGACCGGGCATTTACTGCAAAAAGTGTAACATTCATTATAGCTGAATAGTTTTAATTGGAAATAAGAGGCCCAAAACCTTCAAAATATGAAAAAAATTAAATAAAAAAAAATTTACTTGGAGAGAAAAATTACCGGACCCAGTTGTAAATTCTACTTCGATCCATTAAATCATTAGATATAAATGTGAGGGTCTGTATGGTCCTTTCTTTTGTTATAAATGGATAATACCACCATATAGTGCCCAAATAATGTGTAGATAGACAATAGATATATAGATCAATAGATGATAGATAGATAATGGATAAATCGATAGAGCTAGATATATAGAGGGATAGATAATAGATGATAGATGGATAGATACATTGATAGATATTAGCTATAGAGAGAGATAGATGATCGATAGATGATAGATGAATAAATGATAGATGATTGATAGATATAGAGATAGATATAGAGATGGATAGATACATTGATAGATATAGAGATAGATATATAGAGGGATAGATAACAGATAGTTGATAGATACATTAATATATATTAGCTATACAGAGAGATATGGAGATAGATGATAGATCAATAAATGGTGGATGATTGATAGATAATAGATAAATCGAAAGAGATAGATATATAGAGGGATAGATGATAGATGGATAGATACATTGATATATATTAGCTATAGAGAGATAGATGATTGATAGATCAATACATGATAGATGATTGATAAATTGATATAGAGATAGATAAATGGATAGATATGTGATAGATATAGAGATGGATAGATTCATTGATAGATATAGAGATGGATATATAGAGGGATGGATAATGGATAGATGATAGATATTAGCTATAGAGAGAAACATAGAGATAGATGATAGATCAATAAATGATACATATGATTGATAGATAATATATAAATCGATATAGATAGGTAGCTAGAAATAACACAAGTCAACAAAAAAAATTTTTTTTTCTGGTGCCCAAAATATTTTAATGAATTTGGGGTATTTTTGGGGTGCTGATTCTGAATATGCTATCAGTTTTGCCAGATTGGCTCAAGTTTTTGAGATTTTTGGTATCTTATTTATAGCACTTGTTGGTAAATGCGACGCATCATCTCATTAATTTCTTTGGATTAGTACTTGAACTGAGCAGTTCTCAATATAGTTTTGTGTTAATTAGTGTTCTAAAAGTTTGTTCATAGCTTGATTTTTGCACTAACTTTATGTTTGTTGTCTGTTGTCCAGTGAAAAGCATGAACTCATCAAGAAGAAGTTGTCTTAACGATCCAGACTCATTCTGTTACATTTGTGGTGAATATACACTGACAAAACATAGAAGAAACATAACAGACTTCGTTAAAAAAGTAGCAAAAAAACGTCTTTTTTTTAACACATTTTACGAAAAATCTCAAAAACTTGAGCCAATCTGGCAAAACTGATGACATATTCAGAATCAGCACCCCAAAGTTACCCTAAATTCAATGAAATATCTTTGGCACCAAAAATGCTGTTGACCAGTGTAATAGATAGATGGATAGATACATTGATAATAGAAATAGAGATAGATATATAATAGATTTTGAGATAGATGATCGATAGATAATAGATAAAGAGATAGAGGGATAGATAATAGATGGAAAGATGGATAGATAAACAGACGATCAATAGATAATATTTAAATAAATGAATAGATATAGAGAGATAATAGTTGCTCGATAATAGATAGAAACCTGGATAGATAAAGATAATAGATGACAGAAAAACAGATAAATGGATTGGATGGGTGGATAGATGTTTCATAGGGCCGCTTTACACACACCAACTTGTGTGACCAACTTCTGAACAGATCTCTGGTTGCAGTGAAATCATGGACACAATGCTCCATTTTTACACAGCAACAAAATGGAACAATGTGTCCAAGATTTCACTGCAACCAGAGATCTGTTCAGAAGTTGGTCACACAAGTTGGTGTGTGTAAAGCGGCCCATAGATTGATAGATGATCGATAGATAATAGATGATAGAAAGATAGATGGATGGATGGATATAGATAGAGTGATAGATAGATAATAGCAAGATAGATATACATTAGATAATAGATGATAGGACAGATGGATGATGGGTAGTTAGCTAGATAAATAATTAATAGATTAATTGAATGATGATCGCTGATATGATACAATTTAGATGTGAGATTGATGTATATAGATACATAGATGAAGTGATAAATGGATAGATATGAAATAGATCTTTAAATAGATGAGGTGTGAGATTGATAGATATTAAATAGATTTACAGATAAATGAGAAAGAAGGTGACAGATATGAAAACATTAGATATTAGAGCAATGTGAAATAATGTGATAGAAGATTGATAATCATTATTAAATAGATACATATGAATAGGCGGCCGTCACACGCATCAATATAAAGCACGATATCGCTATGTGATCTGCTTTTGATCGCTTAAGCGATATCGTTTGTGCGTCGCTGCGTGCGATCAAGCGATTTTACAATGTAAAATCGCTTGATCGTGAATCGCAGATATGAGAGCCGGAGCTCATATCAAGCGATAATCGCTTGATCAATCTGCATCATCGTGGTGTGTGACACCACGATGAACGATCTCCCAGCGGCAGAGCCTATGCTGGGAGATGGTATCTATGGTAAACGTCGGGTTACTAAGCGCCGCGCGGCGCCTAGTAACCCGATGTGCACCATAGTTACCAGCGATCTCGCTGCTCCACATCGCTGGTGAGTCTGTCTGTGTGACATCTCACCAGCGATGTGAGCGATATCGTTAGCGATCGCGCGTGCATGTGATCGCTAACAATATCGCTCACAAGGTTGAAGCTGTGACGGCCACCTAATACAGACAGATTATGGCTATTATTGTGTTGAAAGATCAGACAGAAACTTTTCCTCCCAGTTGTTGTAAATCATCTGATCGCAGTACGTGATCTGTAGAGATGAGGGTGCCACCCTTTAATAACACGGGTAGAGAGAGGGCGCCCGCCCCTTTAATAACACTGGGGTAGAGATGAGGGCGCCCGCCCCTTTAATAATATTGGGGGTAAGACGAGGGCGTCCACCTCTTTATAACACTAGGGTAGAGATGAGAGCATCCGCCCTTTAATACACTGGGTAGAGCGAGGGTGTCCGCCCCTTTAATAACACTGGGGCAGAGACGAGGGCACCGCCCTTTAATAACACTGGGGTAGAGACGAGGGCGTCCGCCCCTTTAATAACACTGAGGGTAGGACGAGGCACTCGCCCTTAATAACACTTGGGGTAGAGACGAGGGCACCGCCCCTTTAATAACACTTGGGTAGAGACGAGGGGCCGCCCCTTTAATAACACTTGGGTAGAGCGAGGGCGTCCGCCCCTTTAATACACTGAGGTAGACGAGGGCACTCGCCCTTTAATAACACTTGGGGTAGAGAGAGGGCGTCGCCCCTTAATAACACTGAGGGTAAGACGAGGGCGTCCGCCCCTTTAATAACACTTGGGGTAGAGACGAGGGTGCCCGCCCTTATAACACTGGGTAGAGACGAGGTGCCGCCTTTATAACACTTGGTAGAGACGAGGCGCCGCCCCTTTAATAACATGGGATACTTGCAGTTGTTCTTTCTGAGGCTTCTTAGTTTCAGGCATTCGTCCTTCCCATTATAAGGATTTATTCCTTTAAGCTCCAGATCCATTTTGGGGGAAGTTTCGTCATTTTCTTACCACGACGCGGCCAAGTCCCTGAGGTTACACCCGTAATGGATGGTGTTGGTTTCCCCTGTGACCCGGCCGTCTGCGCTGCCTCTTGGCGTTCGAGGCTGTAAGATATTTCTATGACTCTAATAATAGGATTTAGGGGTTTCATGATGGTTAGTGATTATTTTTATTCACATCCCACCAGTATGGGAACGTTGCCTCATCCCCAGCTCGGAAACAGTCTTCATTCATTTTGGTGAGTGAACATTTGTTTTCTGAAAACCATGAACTTGGCACAATTAATTTTGGGTAGAAAATCTCCCAGACAATAGCATGAACTCTGAATATCCTAGAAAGACCCTCCGCGATCAGCTGTGATCTGTAGAAGTAATGAGAGATCAGCTCCCTGCACTGCCTCCGCAGGGGAAACAAAGCATTGCAGGGCGCAGACACCTCTGCTCCTCCAGTGAGAGGCGCTCTTTGTATCTAATTGTTGTAAGTTAGAGATGATGCCTCCCCCAAGTATTAAGTATTAACCCATTCCTCAGTAAGAAAATGGGCTTTTCTAAGCCAGACGATCCTGTTAATAAGTAACTGAATGTTACCCATATTGGGCAACGCGTATGATGTTATCTGAGCCTCTAACTGTTCTGATCAGAGAAATATATATTTCTGTACATAAAACTTTAGAGATATGGTTCTGTGAGAATGAAATATAGGGTCCTAGAGCAAGAGAACATTTAAATGACAAAGTAATGTTGGTTATTATTCTAGAACACTGGGGGCACTTGATTATCTATAACTCTATTGGTGAGCACTTCATGTTCCAGAACATGGGGGTTGGGCATTTGATGCTCTAGAACACTGAGGGTAACACATGATGCTCTACAAAAAAAAAAGGAGGTGGGAGGTTTATGTTCCAGAACTCTAACGGTGAGCACTTGCTGTTCTAGAACACTGGGGAAGGCTCTTGATGTGCTAGAACCCTGGGGGTGAACACTTGATGTTCTAGAACAATGGGAGTAGACACTTAATGTTCTGGAACTCTGGTGAGCACCTGATGTAATAGAACCCTGGGGGCAGCCACTTTCACATGCGCACCACCAGTTTAGAATGTATGTTTTAAAACACTGGTGTGTGGGAACTCTAGGTTCTAAAACATTGGGATGTGGCACTCAATTTTCTAAAACACTGAGGTGCAAGCAGTCCGTGTTCTAGAACTCAGGCACTCTGTTTTAGAACACTGGGGTGTGGGTACTTGGTGTTCTAGAATTCTGGGAGACAGTCAATGTTCTAGAACTCTTGACGCAGCAATTGAGGTTCTAGAACACTGGAATGTGGGTACTCAATGTTCTAGAAGACTGGAATGTGGGCACTGCGATGTTCATTATTACACTGGATTGTGGGTACTCGATGTTCTAGAATACCAGGGTTTATACACACCAATGTTATCCTTCAAAAACTATTATTGTAGTAAATTGCAGCATATATTTCCAATACTATTTAATGAATTTGACGCACTTCTACACTGACCCAAGGGTAGAAAATAAAGCGGGAATTCCCAGGGCTTGAGCTTTGTGTCAGTCATGATCCGGACTCCGCTGCAGTAAAGGTACCGTCACACGCTTCAATGTAGTAACAATCTCACCAACGATCTCGGGGGGTCGTTAGGACATCGTTTACAGATCATTGGTGAGATGTCACTTCTAGATATCGTGGACGACGCACCAACGATCCAGCGAGCAGCTATCGTTCGCACAACCCAACCAACGATACTTGTTCACTGATGTGAATAGGGGAAGTCGTTAACGACATCGTTATCGCGGTGTCACACACACCGATGCAGCAGGTTGGCTGATCGAGGATCGTTTGATTTGAGAACGTTCTCAAATCTGCGATCAACGATCCAACGATTTATCGTAGTCGTATCTTGGTGTCACACACGACGACGTCCTAACGATGTCGTTTGAACGACTCCAAACCCGTGACGTTTCAGCGATCTCGTACCGTGTAATGGGGCCTTTAGATCCACCAAACTCATTAAGACGCTTACATGTCTGCTGTAATTATCAGCACTTCTGTAGCGTATCAGTCAGTAGGGCTGGGCCACATTCCTTTAGCAGGGAAGCGTCTGCTTCTCAAAAAGTTGACGGAGCTGCCACAAAAAATGTTCACAGCTTCGGTCAAACATTTGCAACTTGTTACAGGTTATAATCAGAAAATGACCTATTGTTTACATCTAGGTCAGGAGTTGAGTGACAAAAATGTCCATGTACTGTATTTTTCGCTTTATAAGACGCTCTGGATTATAAGACGCACCCCAAATTTAGGAAGGAAAAGAGAAAAATAATAATTTCTAATTTTAAATATGGTCCGTCTTATAATGCCAGTGTCCGTCTTACAATCAGTATATATCCCCATCCCGGCATATATGTCTCCCATCCTGGTATATATGTTTCCCATCCCGGTATGTATGTCTCCCATCCTGGTATATATGCTCCCCATCTTTGTATATATATACCTCATCCTGGTACATGGCCCCAATCCTGGTATATATATTCCCCATCCCGGTACATGGCCCCTCCATTCTGGTATTCATACCCCCATCCTGGTGCATGGCCTTCCATCCTGGTACATGGCCCCTCCATCCTGGTACATTGCCCCTCCATCCTGGTACATGCCCCCCATCCTGGTACATATATCCCCCACCCTGGTACATATATCCCCCATCTTGGTACATGGCTTTCCATCAAGGTACATGACCCCCCATCCTGGTATATATATCCTCCATCAAGGTACATGACCCCCATCCTGGTATATATATTCCCCATCCCGGCACATGGCCCCTCCATTCTGGTACATGCCCCCTCCATCCTGGTACATATATCCCCATTTTGGTACATGGCTTTCCATCCTGGTACATGGCTTTCCATCAAGGTACATGACCCCCCCCCCCCACATCCTGGTATATATATATATATATATATATATATATATATATATATATACTCCATCCTGGTACATGGCTTTCCATCAAGGTACATGACCCCCCCCCCCCCATCCTGGTATGTAGCCCCCCATCCTAGTATATACCCCATCCTGGTACAAATCCCCGCTGGCCCTACCATGGCTTACCAAGGAGGGGAGGTTGCGGTTGTGAAGCGGGGGTGCCAGAGGCAGGTTTCATGGCTCCACAGAGCTGTGGGATCGGAGCTGCGGGGGTGTGTTGCAGTGGCGTGCAGTGGATGCCTCTATCTTCTACATGCCTGGATTCCTTTGCAAGCTGCAACCGGTTGCTAGAGATTGAGACTTTCAGAAAAGGTCCGTGGATGGAGATGGAGGAAAAAAAGTGCGTCTTATAATCCAAAAAATGTGGGGTTTTATTTTTGTTTGTTTTTTTATTCATAACACAATATTTATTAAAAATAAATTAGTAAACTTACAATTTCCACATTGACCACTGGGGTTGTCTACACTCAGACTTTGTGTCATTTCGGGAAGAGTTGTCAGCACATTCCTTATTATCAGGGGCAGGGGCTTACAATGACTGGTAAGACTTTTTAGTAAAGTGTCCTGAGGATAGTAAAAAAATAAGTGAAGTAAATAGTTAAGTTACTGTTTAGCAACTCGCTATTCATTAAATAATCAAATTAATGGATTATGATTGATATTTATGTAAATCATTGACCGAGCGACTAAAGTCTTGAGTAGTGTTATATATTTCTGATTCATTCTCGGTCTGTGAATATATAGATTGTACATCTTTCTTCATATTGTCCCACCTAGATTACTAATCTCCTTTTATTCTACTTCATTGATTTCTGTATCATTTATGCTAATCATAAAAAAAAAAAAAAAAATTAGTGAAATCTTCTATAAATGTAGTATGCAATATAGTTTCAACTTGTTATTTTTTACTCCAGGGTTCTGGCATAGGGAGAGGGGTGGGAGTGATACATTTTATGGTCCACATACTTATACATGGTGTTCTAGGACAATCCTGTATTTGGCGATTGGGATTAATTTCTCATGCGGTGTTCTGTGTTCTAAGGAAAAAGGCGCATTTATAATTGATATTCTAGATGAGTTATACAATGATACTTCTAGAACTCCTTCTGGCCTTCTATAACAAGGAAATTGCCAAGGAGATATGGGGTACGATCCTCGGGAAATAAGTGGAATCCTCTCCCTCTGTTAACCATCTAGGTGCTGCTGGAGCTATTGAGGTTAACAACCATGATCGATCTCAGCTGTTGTCCGGGGGTAACTACAGCAGGTGCAGGGGTTGCAATTGCACCCGGGCCCCTGAGTCTATGGGGCCCCAAAAATCCCTTTGGCCTATAGAAAAAGACTATTGCGATTAAAAATTTGCAATAATTGGGGCCCCATAGGAGCTTTCGCATCAGTTTCAAGTTACACCACCGGCTATAATGTATGGGATTATCGCCCATTGCTATTCTTTTATTCCTTAGTTCATTAAAAAGGTGCATTTGGCAGTCACTAAGGATGAGTACAATTGCACAGGGCTTATAAAAACTAGCAACCTTGAAATTTACTTCTTATTAAAAATTTGTCAAGAATGAAAAGGTTGCACTTCCAAGATGTTTGCTATACAGCTTGTAAGCGCTGCCCTGAAGCAGCCTAGATGCTTTGGAAGCAAAGCTGTCTCTGCTGGTAGCACCGGAGAGCACACAAATCGGGCTGGTGGCGTGACTGTGTCGCTGGCCTGAACTGTCGATCATTTGTAGTGCAAGCAGGAGCCCGGGAAGCAGAGGAGAGGCGCTGTCCTGAAGGTCGGAACTTGACATGATGCCTTTAAAATGCAGAAGGAAATTAAAGTATTGTTGGTGTAGATACGACCCTGCCCCTTACAGAGGTAGAGAATGGCCGAGCCAAGGATACAATCATGGTACTCTTCTGTGAGTAACCACATCAATAATCTCAATAATAACCACATCAATAACCTCAATAATAACCACATCAATAACCTCAATAATAACCACATCAATAACCTCAATAATAACCACATCAATAACCTCAATAATAACTTGTGTGTTGTGTGATGCAGCGACTTGCTGCATTGCAAATATGTATGCTGGGACTTGTAGTTCAGCAAGTTTAGGTAATGTCTTATGCCGGACTTGAGGTTCCCCAGGTTAAGGTAATGCATTACAAGTGCAGGTGAGCTAAAAGACAAGGGCTTGTCTGGCTAAAGCTGATTCCCTCCACACCTTGGTGTCAGGGGATATAATCTGCATGATAATGCGATTAAAGGTCACTATGGACTTCAAGTGTCACAAGTTGTTGAGATGTGGGTGTGGCTCGTACCTTATAACGTGTGTTTTTGTGAACACATGGGGGCTGACAGAGACCATGGATGTCTGCACAGACAGGCTTTTAGTGTTGGGAGCAGCCACTGACCTCGAAGGCACCTATGATAGTATGCTTGGCTGGTGTCATGGAAGATACGCGGTGAGGAGACCATGGGGGAGCCTGGAATGTCTTGGTGTTCAGAAAGCTTCCGTCCTGCTGAGGGTCTGAAACGGACTGGCGTTGGTGATCCCAGTGAGGCCGTTTCCTGGAGGGTGGACTGCGAGGTCTGTGTATGGGTTGTGATGCCGGCACTGACACACTGTAAAGAAGTATGAAAGTAAATGCCAGGTGGGCTTATCCGCCATTGGAACAGACTGGTATGTCACTAATATTCCATTGATGTAAATGAACTGTGCACTGTATGCGGTTTATGATGTGTTAATAAACTTCTGGACTTTATTTTACGGAAAAAACATGTCTGTTTGCCTAAGTCCGGCTACCCTTGAGTGTCCCCCAACACGCTCAGTGAGCAAATCACCACAGTTGTTACACTGTTTAATGTTTTGTAGTTTGATAAATTTGTAAATATGACGTGGCGGCCCCTGGACATGTTTCCCATAATCAGACCCCGGTCCTGTCATAAGTCACCTTGTGTAAAAATAACAAGTTTGCAGATAATGTACCCAGCGATGTAACGTTAAACTTCCTAATCTGTAACAGGGAATCCACCTAGCATGTGGCACGGTGCCATTGGGTCCTCCTGAAGCACCAAGATCTGATTACAATTGCTACCACTGCATCTCCTTAGTTTCTCCTCCTTTAGTTTTAATATTTGATCATGATTGTAAGTAGGAAATCCGTGATTAAAGGAGATCATACTTCATCCAAAACAGTATGATGAGCAGGGGGCAGAGGGAGATCCGTAAATGTGCACTGGATCCTGCAGAGAAATATGAGGGGCGTAAACTGTTCAGGAGTCACTTCCGGTTGTTCTCTTTGGGAGAGTCGCCCATTTTCAGACTTATCGGTAGAGGCATATGAAATTCAAAACCCCTGTATAGATCCTATTAGAATTAATAGGCTGTCAGGGTCATGGATGAGTGCGCTGAGTGATGCAGAACAGGGCATGCTCTTTGTAGAAGAGACTAGTGATGAGCGAGCACTACAATGCTTGGTGCTTGATACTCGAAGCGAGCAGGTTGGACCAGGGGCGGAACTACCGTGGTGCAGCTGGTGCAGCTGCACCAGGGCCCCGACCGGCTAGGGGGCCCCTTCAAGCCTGGAGGGGGCCCCCAGCCGACCCCCGCAAGCCGCCGACAAAGGAGAAGAGGATCAGGCAAGGGAAGCAGAGAGCTTCCTGCCTCCCCTGCCTGATCCCGCCCCCCCCCTCTCCTCTGCCCCTCCGGCTCCTACAAGTGCCCGCGGCTCCCAGTGGCTTTCAGCGGCTCCCAGCAGCACCCCCCCCCCCGGGCCGCGGCGCCGATGGCCAGTAGCACCCCTCCTACCAGTCCTCACCTGCACCAGGGCCCCCGGGGGTGACGGTCCGCCCTTGGGTTGGACGCTTGGACAGACACAACTAGATTGACTGAGTATAATGGAAGATTTTCAGGAAAAATGAGTTTCTCATTGACTTCCATTATACTTGGTACTCGAGTCATGCCCGTCCAAGTATAATGGAAGTTAATAGGAAACTCAAATATTTTTCCGGAAGATCTTCCATTATACTCTGTACATGAGTTGAGCCTGTCCATGCATCCAACCTTGTTTCGAGTACCAAGCAGCCAAGCATGGTAGTGATCGCTGATCACTAGACGAGACCCTTCTCTAACATGAGCACCTTCACTCATACTTACCAACTCTCACAAATATCCAGGAGGATTTATTAGTGGTAGTCTTCTACAGTATCCATGCCCTTCTCTGAAGCCATTCCACCTTCGTGCCAAGCCTCCGTGACTGGAAAAACCACCCAGATTCCCTGGTTTCCAGAAGGTTTTGGGCAGGTTTTGCCAGGCACAGAAGATTTGATGACTCTCCCAGCAGTCCAGTTGGTCTTCTGATGTCTCAAGAGCCTCCTAATGGTTTGGAAATCGTTGGCTGACATGTCTTAGTCACTATACAATCATGCTCAACACTAAAGTACAGAAAACCTAACACTAAAACCTTGAACTGAGATCTTTGAAGAATATGTATACGTCCCAAAACCGATGCAAATCTGTTAGGAAATTGAAGATCAATTGTAAAAATTAAAAAAAAAAAAAGTTTGTATGTTATTCCAAATCGCTTTGTCCCATAAAGGGTTTTCTTGACAATCGCTTGGAATGTGTGAAGAAAACAAAATATTGAAATCTGAGAGTCCTCAGTGGTTGATACCTGTTAATGGCGAACTGAAAAGGTGGTAACAAATAGCAGCTTTTAAGACTACTCAGGCCTCTTCATCAGGCATGGTAATACATATCAAGCTTTTGAGACTACTTAGGCCTCTTCATCAGGCATAGTAAAAAACATCAAGCTTTTTGAGACTATTCAGGTATCTTCATCTGGCATGGTAATAAATATCAAGCTTTTTGAGACTATTCAGGTATCTTCATCTGGCATGGTAATATCAAGCTTTTGAGACTCCTTAGGTCTCTTCATCAGGTATGGTAATAAATATCAAGCTTTTTGAGACTATTCAGGTATCTTCATCTGGCATGATACTATAAAGCTTTTGAGACTCCTTAGATCTCTTCATCAGGCATGGTAATATCAAGCTTTTGAGACTACTCAGGTCTCTTCATCAGGCATGGTAATAAATATCAAGCTTTTTGAGACTATTCAGGTATCTTCATCTGGCATGATAATATAAAGCTTTTGAGACTACTCAGGTCTCTTCATCAGGCATGGTAATAAATATCAAGCTTTTTGAGACTATTCAGGTATCTTCATCTGGCATGATAATATAAAGCTTTTGAGACTCCTTAGGTCTCTTCATCAGGCATGGTAATATCAAGCTTTCGAGAGTCCTCGGTGGTTGATAACTTATTGGCTGACTGATAAAATGGTAACTAATATCAAGCTTTCAAGACTACTCAGGTCACTTCATCACACATGGTAATAAGAGGTCTGAGTAGTCTCAAAAGCTTGATATTAGTTACCATCTTTTCAGAGACTTCTCAAATTTTTATATTTTTCTATCTACTGGCTAACATGGTAGAAAGATTTATTTCCAGTATAAAATTAGCAAAAAAATAAAAGCCAAACTTCACTTGCCGATCCCTCTCAATTTTGGTTCCGGTGTTTCTCATGGTCCCCAACCGGTCTGTTATTTCTGCTCCTGTAATGACGTCTGGACATGGGGCTGGTTGTAGTGGTTGGAGCCCATCCGGCAGTCACAAGTACTGCTGTTATGTTAAGACCTATATCCCTCCATTGTGAACCCCCCCTCTACGCTTCAGAGCGGGGACCTCTATTTATACAAGATCGGCTCCCAGCTCGTCATAGTCGTCCATTCATTTATACATGTGTATGGCCAGATATGGCTTCCTCTGGTGATGACAGAGGATCGCTGAGGTTAGAGGAGACAGATCTGTGACGCTCAACTCATTTTTTCTTAACTTCTCTTATTTTTTAAGGTTTTTATTTATTTATTAAATAACTTTTTCTTGCTTTTATCCCTCCTTCTCTTTTACAGTCACCTCGCGGGGGATATTTTTTTAAATGCAACTTTTTGTCTATAGAGAAGTAGAAAAAGAAGACACTTAAAAAGCGTTAAATAATTTGATGTGAGTGTTTTTTTTTCCTCCTTCTAAATGTTCCTCCTAAGTATTCTTGGCACAAATATATGGAGGGAGTGAAGGGAGGTCAGAGGCCGAGGCACACGAACAAGGTCACACAAGGCTTCCTAATAATCCTCTCATTTCTACGGCTTCCTTTATTTAACCCCAGAAAACTAAAAAACACAAACAATGTTGGAGCAATCGAACCGCGGCACAAAAGGAAATTATTTTTTGTGTAAAAATAAAGTAAATAAAACAACTCATTTTACAGGGCCCAAAACAGGGTAAAGATTTTTATAAAATTAATTTCTGACACGTTTACTTTACTAAATTTATTTATTAAAAAATATATGAATATTATTTTTTTTAATAAAATAAATATGTAATAGACAACAAAGCGAATGTATCATTTTTAATATTTTATTTTAAAATAATAGAAATGTATAATAATTTTATAGATTAAAAAAAATATTAAAATAATCCTGATCATTTCTAATCATTTTGAACCATTTATTATCATTTATGCTGTTTTTCCATTTATTATCAATTATTTATTATCAATGTAATCATATTTTACTTTTTGATTCTGAAGATTATTATTGTTTATTATATTATCATAAAATGTAATATTAAATATTTATTTTATTGTAATATAGTAATTAAACAAAATAGAGTATTAAATTATTATAATAAATATACCATATAATATTTAATATTTAATAATTTAAGGTGCAGAAGAAATATTAATGATTTATTATTAAAAGTGTAATCATATTTTACTTATCGATTCTGAAGATTATTATTATTTATTATATTATAATAAAAATGTAATATTAAACATTTATTATAATATAAAAATTTGATTATAATAAATATAAAATATAATATTAAATAAGTTTTTTTATAGTATAATAATTAAACAAAATATTAAACAAAATAGAGTATTACATAATTATTATAATATAAAATATAATATTAAATAATAATTTAAGGTGAAGAAATATTAGATTTATTATTAAAACTGTAATCATATTTGACTCTTTGATTCTGAAGATTATTATTATTATTATTATTATTTTATAGTATATAAAGTAATATGGAATATTAAATGTATTTTATTGTAATATAATAATTATATTGTAATAAATATAAAATGGAATATTAAATATTTATTTTATAATATAATTACATAAAATAGAGTATTAAATAATTATTATAAGTATAAAATATAATTAAATAATAATTAAGGTGCAGAAGAAATATCATTAATTTATATCAGTGTAATCATATTTGACTTTTTGATTCTGAAGATTTATTATATTATTATATATAAAGTAAAATGGAATATAGGTAAATAAATATTTATTTTCTTATAATATAATAATTAAATTAAATAGAATATTTAATAATTATTAGAAATATTAAATAAGTAATTTAAAGTGCAGAATAAATATTAATGATTTATTATCAGTGTAATCATATTTGACTTTTTGATTCTGAAATGTATTATTTATTATATTATAATGAATATAAAATATAATATGACAAAATTATTTCTTATATTATAATATAATAATTAAATAAATATAATATTAAATAATATTATATTATAATAAATATAAATATAATATTAAATAATAACTTAAGGTGCAGAAGAAATGTTAATAATTTATTATTATCAGAATATTTGACTTTTTGATTCTGTAGATTATTATTAATTGTAATAAATATAAAATATAATAATAATTTATTATATCAAATCTAAAATATATTAAATAATAACTTAAGGTGCAGAAGAAACATTAATGATTTATTATTATCAGTGTAATCATTTTTGACTTTTTGATCCTGAATATTATTATTTATTATATTATAATAGGTATAAAATATAACATTAAATAATAATTATGTATTATAATAACTATAAAATATATTAAATAATTTAATGTGCAGAAGAAATACTAATGATTTATTATCAGTGAAATTCATATTTGGCTTTTTGAGTCTGAAGATTCATTATATTATAATGAATATATAATAAATTATATTTATAAAAAATATAAAATAAAATATAATATTTAAACAATAATTATTAATATTATAATAAATATAAAAGAAAATATAATATTAATAATTATATTCAGAATAAAAAAGTTAAGTATGATTCCAGTGATAATACATCATTAATAATGAATGGCAAAGCAGCATTTATCATAATAAATAGTTCAAAATCAATAGAAATGATCAGGATTATTTCAATACATCTTTTTAATCTATAAAATTATTATATATTTCTATTGTTTTTACATAAAATATTAAAAATGATACATTTTTTTCATTTAATAAAAAGCAGAACATCCATTCCTTGTAGTCTGTCTTGCTCCCCCTCCCTGCATCACTGTAACCCTTACCTGCAATAAAGTCTGCACAAGGAAGATCTGGTGAGTGCTGCTTTCTTCTTTTACTCATTCCTTATACAAAAAGGGAATATTTAACATTTTACATCATATAAATTGTGAATTCTAAAATTTTAAGAATCAGAACAATGCAGTTTTTAATACATTTTTAGCAAAATAGACGACAACAAATATTTGTGAAAAGAAGATAAGAATAAATGATGGAATGTTTGAAAATAGGAGGGAATGTTTTGGTTTATTTAATCAGTAATATGAACTGATGACAATTTATTAATACAAGGCTACTCATTTTTTCTGGATTGCCTCAGTCGAGTCCAGATATTTTTTAGCACTTACCTAAATTCTCCATTAATATGCCATGATATAAAAAATGAAGGTATCAGGTATGTAAAGGAATAAGGAGACAAAACGCCTCACAGGCAGAAGCGGCTTCTCTAAACTCTCTCTCTCGGCCCCATAAAATAATAACCATTTGCTAAATTGTTGGGAAGTTGTTATAATTCCTTCTCCAAATTATTACTCGCCCTTCAGATTAGAAATGGGGCCAGGGTTAGCAATCAGCCTTCAATGGTCGGATTTTTAAAGTAAGAATCACTTGTCTGATTGTGAAGTGGAGGCCATTATAGTCTTGATTGTGTCTTTTTTTTAGCGGGGGGGGGGGGGGCTTGATTTGCAGTCGAAAAGAACATACTCACTACTGTATTCCAGCAATCAGTGATTTCCTCACTATTTCTCCCACTTAACGATTTAGGGTCCACTACTTAGTTTTGCAGCTGCCACCTTTCATCTCCGATCATTAAATACATTTTTAAAATGTGGCCTTTGTTTTCTTTATCGAGCGATATGCGTTACAATCCGCCACGAGGAATATTGATGAGTTAACGATGGCAAATGAAACGTGGATATCAGCTGAATAATTGCTGTCACGCAGCGCGGCGGCCGAGGCTTGGGGATGAAGGGGGGGGGGAATCTGTGTTCTTTCGATTTGTTTGCCCTGATACATAGTCACCCTGTATATGGATACATCGCCTTAATGCACTCACACAACTAATTTCATTTAATGATTTTAAGCATTGTACTTTAATTTCATTCTAATCAGGTTAATTGTATTAATAATTGTATTAATAATAATATGATAGTAATATTATAATATTATATGTTATATGACATCATAGGAATTATGGCAGTAGTTGCAATATTTGCATTAATATATCACTATTGTCAATATTATTGTATAACAAAAGCTGAAATGTGATTAATTGCCTATTTCTATACAAGCAATTAATTACAGATCAATGATTCTTATATAACTATAGAAAAATAATAAAACATACTTTTAATATTATTGTATAACAAAAGTTTAAATTTATATATATATAGTGATTAATTATGTTTCAATTATTCTTATACAATAATATTACCAATTTTTATCTCTGTATTATTATTATTATAATATAACAATAATTGATATGTAATTGATATTATATACATATATAGAGATATAGGCAATTATATTACCTATTTTCACTTCAAGTATTGTCCTATAATAATATAAAAAATATTTATTTTCTATTGGCAATATAATTATGTAACAATAATTGATGTGTAATTACTTGCTAATATATATAGAAATACGGGCAATTGATCAGTTTCAATTAATGTTATACAATATATATTTATTATTTTTTTGATTATTAATATTCTTATATAACAATAAATTAAATGTCATTTTTAATACGGTATATAGATATATAATATAAATAGTATGTGTGCAATTATTATAGTTCAAATATTTATTATTATTATTATTATTGTATAACACTAGTTTGAATACTTGCTAATATATGTACTATACATTATATATATATAATCAATTACATTTCAATTATTGTAATACAATAATATTTCTAATAAAAATAATAATAAATAAATATAAATATATGTATATGTCTAAAAATATATCGTGTACATTCTCTAACAAATATTATATGGTAAATAGAAAGGAAATCTCTACACATTATCTTCTTATAGTTTGAGCTCTTAGCCCCTTAAAATTTTAGGGAGGAGGTGTCATTTAAATTATGATATTTTTCATTAGTTTCTTTTTATTACCTTTTTACTTTTTTAAAGGGAACCTGACCCCTAAAAATCAGCCCCCAGTCTATTTACACCTGTCCCTGCACCACCAGAATAGCATTGTAGGCATCCCTTTGTGTCAAAAATGGGTATTTGTAAAGTTTATAAAACTGTTTTTTTTACCTTCAGATCTGCGGCTTCTCAGTTCTTGAGAAGTCACACAGGGCGTTCCCTATGGCTTCTCAGCACAGCCTGCACATTAATTATTCACGCCCAGATGGGCGTGCTATGGCATTGTGATCTCCCTCGCCTTCCTCCATGGGCGGTATAGCCGGTATGACACTATTCGCGTCATATCCGGCTATGCTGACGTCCGTACACCCATTTGGGTGTATTGAGGACCTTGCGCATGCGCAATGCGCATCGAGAAGTCGGCAATACACCCAAATGGGTGTACTGACGTCAGTATAGCCGGATATGACGCGAATAGTGTCATACCGGCTATACCGCCCATGGAAGGAGGGAGATCACAATGCCTTAGCACGCCCATCTGGGCGTGAATAAATAATGTGCAGGCTGTGCTGAGAAGCCACAGGGAACGCCCTGTGTGACTTCTCAAGAACTGAGAAGCCGCAGATCTGAACGTAAAAAAAGCAGTTTTATAAACTTTACAAATACCCATTTTTGACACAAAGGGATGCCTACAATGCTATACTGGTGGTGCAGGGACAGGTGTAAATAGACTGCGGGCTGATTTTTAGGGGTCAGGTTCCCTTTTAATATAGGCTCTCAAGGGCACTTAAAGCAGATCAATTGAATCGATCGAAGTTTGATCGATTGCATTATTAAGACAATGCTACAGAATTGCAGTAAATAGTAAATATGAGGATCTGCTCTGAAGCCCAGTGATGGTCTTCATGGGAGTAGAAAGATGGTAGAGATGGGTGGCCTTAAATCGAGACTGACGATGGAGATTCAGTGGAGATTATATTATCAGTGGTATGTAAATGGTTAAAGATCAGCAATCAGAGGTATCACCGATCCCTGCTGTAGGGAGGTGCTGGCTGTAAAGTGCAGCAGGCACTCTGACCTCGCTCCATACACCAGCATTGACATAGGATGTGCTTCATACACCAGCATCAGAAGTAGAGCGTTCTCCATACACCAGTATCAGAAGTAGAGCATTCTCCATACATCAGCATCAGAAGTAGGGCATTCTCATACACCAGCATCAGAGGTAGGGCGTTCTCCATACACCAGCATCAGAAGCAGAGTGTTCTCCATACACCAGCATCAGAAGTAGAGTGTTCTCCATACACCAGCATCAGAGGTACGGCATTCTCCATTCACCAGCATCAGAGGTAGAGCAATCTCCATACACCAGCATCAGAAGTAGGGCATTCTCATACACCAGCATCAGAGGTAGGGCGTTCTCCATACACCAGCATCAGACGTAGGGCGCTATCCATACACCAGCATCAGAAATAGGGTAATCTCCATACACCAGCATCAGAAGTAAGGCGTTCTCCATACACTAGCATCAGAAGTAGAGCGCTCTCCATACACCAGCATCAGAAATAGGGCGTTCTCCATACACCAGCATCAGAAGTAGAGCATTCCCAATACACCAGCATCAGAAGTAGAGCATTCTCCATACACCAGCATCAGAAGTAGAGCATTCTCCATACACCAGCATCAGAAATAGGTCATTCTCTAAACACCAGCATCAGAAGTAGGGCATTCTCATACACCAGCATCAGAAATAGGGCATTCGCCATACACCAGCATCATAAGTAGGGCGTTCTCCATACACCAGCATCAGAAGTAGAGTATTCTCCATACACCAGCATTAAAAGTAGGGCATTTCCAATACACCAGCATCAGAAGTAGAGCATTCTCCATACACCAGCATCAGACGTAGGGCATTCTCCATACACCAGCATCAGAAGTGGAGCTTTCTCCATACACCAGCATCAGAAGTAGAGTGTTCTCCATACACCAGCATCAGAGGTAGGGCGTTCTCCATACACCAGCATCAGACATAGGGCGCTCTCCATACACCAGCATCAGAAGTAGAGCAATCTCCATACACCAGCATCAGAAGTAGGGCGTTCTCCATACACCAGCATCAGAAGTAGGGCGTTCTCCATACACCAGCATCAGACGTAGGGCGCTCTCCATACACCAGCATCAGAAGTAGGGCAATCTCCATACACCAGCATCAGAAATAGCGCATTCTCATACACCAGCATCAGAAATAGGGCATTCTCCATACACCAGCATCAGAAGTAGGGCATTCTCATACACCAGCATCAGAAGTAAGGCGTTCTCCATACACCAGCACCAGAAGTAGAGCGCTCTCCATACACCAGCATCAGAAATAGGGCGTTCTCCATACACCAGCATCAGAAGTAGGGCATTCTCATACACCAGCATCAGAAATAGGGCGTTCTCCATACACCAGCATCATAAGTAGGGCGTTCTCCATACACCAGCATCATAAGCAGAGCATTCTCCATACACCAGCATCAGACATAGGGCATTCTCCATACACCAGCATCAGAAGTGGAGCTTTCTCCATACACCAGCATCAGAAGTGGAGCTTTCTCCATACATCAGCATCAGAAGTAGAGTGTTCTCCATATACCTGCATCAGAGGTAGAACGTTCTCCATACACCAGCATCAGACGTAGGGCGCTCTCCATACACCAGCATCAGAAGTAGAGCATTCTCCATACACCAGCATCAGAAGTAGGGCATTCTCATACACCAGCATCAGAAATAGGGCATTCTCCATACACCAGCATCAGAAGTAGGGCATTCTCATACACCAGCATCAGAAATGGGGCATTCTCATACACCAGCATCAGAAGTAGGGCATTCTCATACACCAGCATCAGAAGTAGGGCATTCTCATACACCAGCATCAGAGGTAGGGCGTTCTCCATACACCAGCATCAGAAGTAGTGCATTCTCCATACACCAGCATCAGACGTAGGGCGCTCTCCATACACCAGCATCAGAAGTAGGGCAATCTCCATACACCAGCATCAGAAGTAGGGCATTCTCATACACCAGCACCAGAAGTAGGGCATTCTCCATACACCAGCATCATAAGTAGGGCGTTCTCCATACACCAGCATCAGAAGTAGGGCATTCTCCTACACCAGCATCAGAAATAGGGCATTCTCATTCACCAGCATCAGAAATATGGCATTCTCCATACACCAGCATCAAAAGTAGAGCGTTCTCCATACACCAGCATCAGAAGTAGGACGTTCTCCATGCTCCAGCAACAGAAGTAGGGCTTTCCCCATACACCAGCATCAGAAATAAGGCATTCTCCATACACCAGCATCAGAAGTAGGGCATTCTCCATACACCAGCATCAAAAGTAGTGCATTCTCCATACACCAGCATCAGAAGTAGGACGTTCTCCATACAGCAGCATCAGAAGTAGAGCATTCTCCATACACCAGCATCAGAAGTAGGGTGTTCTCCATACACCAGCATCAGAAGTAGGGCGTTCTCCATACACCAGCATCAGAAGTAGAGTGTTCTCCATACAGCAGCATCAGAAGTGGAGCTTTCTCCATACACCAGCATCAGAAGTAGGTCATTCTCATACACCAGCATCAGAAATAGGGCATTCCCCATACACCAGCATCAGAAGTAGGGCGTTCTCCATACACCAGCATCAGAAGTAGGGCATTATCATACACCAGCATCAGAGGTAGGGCGTTCTCCATACACCAGCATCAGACGTAGGGCGCTCTCCATACACCAGCATCACAAGTAGGGCAATCTCCATACACCAGCATCAGAAGTAGGGCATTCTCATACACCAGCATCAGAAATAGGGCATTCTCCATACAGCAGCATCAGAAGTAGAGCATTCTCCATACACCAGCATCACAAGTAGGGCAATCTCCATACACCAGCATCAGAAGTAGGGCATTCTCATACACCAGCATCAGAAATAGGGCATTCTCCATACACCAGCATCAGAAGTAGGGCATTCTCCATACAGCAGCATCAGAAGTAGAGCATTCTCCATACACTAGCATCAGATGTAGGGCATTCTCCATACACTAGCATCAGAAGTAGGGCAATCTCCATACACCAGCATCAGAAGTAGGGCGTTCTCCATACACCAGCATCAGAAGTAGGGCGTTCTCCATACACCAGCATCAGAAGTAGGGCGTTCTCCATACACCAGCATCAGAAGTAGGTCGCTCTCCATACACCAGCATCAGAAGTAGGGCGTTCTCCATACACCAGCATCAGAAGTAGGGCGTTCTCCATACACCAGCATCAGAAGTAGGGCGTTCTCCATACACCAGCATCAGAAGTAGGTCGCTCTCCATACACCAGCATCAGAAGTAGGGCGTTCTCCATACACCAGCATCAGAAGTAGGGCGTTCTCATACACCAGCATCAGAAGTAGGGCGCTCTCCATACACCAGCATCAGAAGTAGGTCGCTCGCCATACACCAGCATCAGAAGTAGGGCGTTCTCATACACCAGCATCAGAAGTAGGGCGCTCTCCATACACCAGCATCAGAAGTAGGTCGCTCGCCATACACCAGCATCAGAAGTAGGGCGTTCTCCATACACCAGCATCAGAAGTAGGGCGTTCTCATACACCAGCATCAGAAGTAGGGCGTTCTCCATGCACCAGCTTCAGAAGTAGGGCGTTCTCCATTCACCAGCATCAGAAGTAGGGCGTTCTCCATTCACCAGCATCAGAAGTAGGGCGTTCGCCATACAACAGCATCAGAAATAGGGTGTTCTCCATACAACAGCATTAGAAGTAGGGCGTTCTCCATACACCAGCATCTGACTTGGAACGTTCTCTGTACACCAACTTTCGACATAGGGCGTGATCCATAAACCACCATCCAATGTAGGACATGCTCCATACACTCTCATCGACGAAGGATGCGCTCCTTGTACCAGCATCCAACATAGGACGTGCTCCACACACCAGCAACCAACATATTACATGCCCCATACACCAGCATCCGACATAGAGCATGCCCCATACACCAGCATACGACACAGGGCATGCTCCGTACAATATCATCCGACGTAGGGTGTGCTCCATACACCAACATCCGACATAGGATATGCTCTAAACACCAGCATCCGATGTAGGGCGTGAAAATAGGTTCTATACTAGGTTTAATTATGCTAGTATATTATTTTCATAATACACAATATCAGGTATAATGTCAATTATACAGGATTTAATTTATTTTAATTTAAACATATTTCTTGTTTAATGATACGGCAAATGACATTACATACCTGCTCATTTCTGAAGGGTTTCCTATAGTTGATAATAGTTGTAGGTTACCGTATATAATTGTTTATTTAATTATTGGTTAAGCGATCATTCAACAAGTAAAACATTTGCATTACTATAAATATTATTAAATAATGGTGATAATACTATTAATTATTAGTAACAATAAACTAACAGAATTAATAATGCTCAAGAATAATTAATAATTGATACATAAGCAACAGTAATAAAATAATTATTAATATTAAAAATAATAAATAGATATAATTAATACTAAAAATTAAACAAAAATAATCAATCTTAAATAATAATGATAGAAAAATAATACTAATAGAACAAAATAATAATGATGATTACTAATAGAAAAACAATTGTAGTAATAATAATACAATGTTAGATATTTAGAAAACTTTTGTCCCCTACAAAATAAGGAGAAAAAAAGGGATAATTTTTGGGCTTTTTCCTGCTTTTCATTGGATTGTTACTATGTGATCTACTTATTAAATAAATCAAGAAAATGATAACAACGAAAACGTAGCGTATAAAAATAAATCTGTGATGTGGGGGGGCTGATTTGCATAACTTTTTGAGAGGACGGCTCCTGTCACTCTCTGATTTCAATTACTCCGAGTGTAATTTGAATACAGAATGTGAGGAAATGGATGTCACGGGGTTAAGCAGCGACATTACAGAGCAATAATTGCCAAGGTGTAGATGAAGTGAGCAATTGATGATACAGGAGCTCTGGGGGGGCTCGGTGTCATTACTACAATCCACACTGAGGAAACTGGACAAAAAAATACAATTTGGGGGATATAGCCCCAGCCCGGTGTAAACCGGGGAGGTGGACGAACTCCTATCATAGCGGAATATTGAAAGCAAAAATAATAAATTCTGATAAAAAAAGGCAGAGACATCACCAATCACCAGGGGGTATAGCACCAGTCACTTTCCTGTGCTGACTCTCCATTGCATTTACTCTCTACTTGATACTCGGGCAGCTCTGTAGAGACTGGATGGTCAATCACAACCACCACTGGTCTCAAGTTGGGCCTCCATTGATTCAGTAGTCCTTACCTACCCCATGGATTGATACTTTAGAAACTAAAATACATGCAACACACACACACAGCCCCCAGTATACAGCAGGAGGCCACACAGCCCCAGTATACAGCAGGAGGCCGCACACAGCCCCCAGTATACAGCAGGAGGCAGCACACAGTCTGCAGTATAGCACAGGAGGCTGCACACAGCCCCAGTATACAGCAGGAGGCCACACACAATCCCCAGTATACAGCAGGAGGACGGACACAGCCCCCAGTATACGGCAGCAGGCCGCACACAGCCCAGTATACAGCAGGAGGCAGCACACAGTCCCAAGTATACAGCAGGATGACGCACACAACCCCCAGTATTAGAACAGGAGGCCACACACAGTCCCCAATATATAGCAGGAGGCCACACAGTGTCCCCAGTATTACATATTACAGCAGGAGGCTGCATATTGCCCCAGTATACAGCAGGAGGCCACACACAGCCACCATTATACAGCAGGAGGCCACACACAGCCACCATTATACAGCAGGAGGCCGCACACAGTGCCTAGTATGCAGCAGGAGGCCTCACCCAGCCCCCTGTGCACAGCAAGAGGTCGCACACAGCCCCCAGTATACAGCAGGAGGCCACACACAGCCACCATTATACAGCAGGAGGCCGCACACAGTGCCTAGTATGCAGCAGGAGGCCTCACCCAGCCCCCTGTGTACAGCAGGAGGTCGCACACAGCCCCCAGTATACAGCAGAAGGCCACACACAGACCCTCAGTGTTACATATTACAGCAGGAGGCCGTACACAGCCCCCAGTACACAGAAGGAGGCCACACACAACCCCCGTATACAGCATGAGGCCACACACAGCACCAGCATTACAGCAGGAGGCAGCACACAGCCCCCAATATACAGCAGGAGGACGCACACAACCCCCAGTATACAGCAGGAGGCCTCACACAACCCCCAGTATTAGAGCAGGAGGCCACACACAGTCCCCAATAAATAGCAGGAGGCCACACAGTGTCTCTAGTATTACATATTGCAGCAGAATATGCAAATGGATCCGTGGAGCCTCGTGTAAGAGTCTTAAACACGGAACTAGCCAGACCTTCCCTGGAGGGATATCTGGCTAGTCCTGTGTTTGAGACTCTTATACGAGGCTCCACGGACTTCATTTGCATGTTCAAATTCCCAGGGGGCAATGCACCATGGATTTTACTGTGTTTGCGTGCTTTAGCCAGCTGCTCGCAGTGTTTTCCTCGACTGGTCTCCCTGAGATCAGTGAGAGCTTTGTGATATTACAGCAGGAGGCTGCACACAGCCCCCAGTATACAGCAGGAGGCCGCACACAGCCCCCAGTATACAGCAGGAGGCCACACACAGCCCCCAGTATATAGCAGGAGGCAACACACAGCCCCCAGTATACAGCAGGAGGCTGCACACAGTGCCCAGTATGCATCAGGAGGCCTCATTCAGCCCCCTGTATATGCAAGAGGCCGCACACAGTGCCCAGTATGCAGCAGGAGGCCACATATAGTACCTTTATACAGCAGGAGGCCACACACTGTCCCCAGTTTTACAGCAGGAGGCCACACACTGTCCCCAGTTTTACAGCAGGAGGCTACACACTGTCCCCAGTATTACAGCAGGAGACCACACACAGCCCCCAGTATACAGCGGGAGGCCCCGCACAGTCCCCAGTATTACAGCAGGAGGTTGCACACAGTCCCCAGTTTTACAGCAGGAGACCACTCACAGTCCCATGTGTTACAGCAGAAGGCCACACACAACCCTCAGTATACAGCAGGAGGCTGCACACAGTCCCCAGTATACAGCAGGAGGCCGCACTTAGTCCCCCAGTATACAGCAGGAAACTGCATGTAGCCCCAGTGAACAACAGGAGGCTGCACACCGTTCCCAGTAATACAACAAGAGACCTCACTTAGCCTCTGTATTACACCAGGGGTTCACACATAGCCCCCAGTATTAGAGCTGGGGCTCACAAGTAGCCCCCTGTACTACAGCCTTTGCAAACAGATAGCCCCTGTATTACACCAAGAGCCCACACATAGCTCCTGTATTACACTTGATGCCTTACATAACCCCTATATTAGAGCCTGTGCCCCATGTAGCCCCTATATTACACCAGGAGCCCACACATAGCCCCTGTATTACGCTTGATGCCTTACATAGCCCCTATATTAGAGCCTGTACCCCATGTAGCCCCTTTATCACACCAGGATTCCACACATAGCCCCTATATTAACTAACAGCCAAATTGCCCCTGTATTACATTGCCTGCGCCCACACATATAGCCTCTGTATTTCACCAGGAGCCTACACACAGGCTGCAAGTGTAATACAGGAGCTGTGTATCTCTGCAGAGAGAAGCAAGACTTTGCTAACCCATTCTATTTTGCTATAACTAAGAACAGATAGTTACCATCCCAGGCAACACTGGTTAACACTGCTAGTACTGTATATAGAGGCTATGTGGGGCTCATTCTGTATATAGGGGGATATGTGGGGGCTCATGCTGTATATAGGGGGATATGAGGGGGCTCATACTGTATATAGAGGCTATGTGGGGCTCATACTGTATATAGGGGGTATGTGGGGGCATATAATGTATATAGAGTCTATGTGGAGGCTCATACTGTATATAGAGGGTTATGTGAAGGCTCATACTGTATATAGGAGACAATATGGGGCTAATGCTGTATTTAGAAGGCTGTGTGGAGGCTCATACTGTGTATAGGGGTATGTGGAGGCTTATAATGTATATAGGGGGCTGGGTTGGGATCATGCTTTATATAGGGGGTTATGTGGGAGAACATACTGTATATAGGAGGCTATATAGGGCTAATGATGTATTTAGGAGAGTGTGTGGAGGCTCATACTGTATATAGGGGTATGTGGAGGCTTATAATGTATATTGAGTCTATGTGGGGCTCATACTGTATATAGGGGGTTATATGAAGGCTCATACTGTATATAGGAGACAATATGGGGCTAATGCTGTATTTAGAAGGCTGTGTGGAGGCTCATACTGAATATAGAAAGGTGTCAGCATACCTAATTCTGCTCAATATTAAATTATACCATTAATATTAGTATAAAAAAAACTATAATTAATATGTTGATATTAATATTGAGTACAATTCATTTCAGTCCATTGATTCGGCCTGCACACCAGTCACAATCTCACATGTGCTCCCTCAGGTAAAATTGTCCACCATTGACTTAGATTATCATTATTATCTGACTCTAAGATACTCATATATGCTCAGCTTGGTGCAATGTACATATTTATTTCAATTAGGAGAGGGAAATAAGTTATGGCCAGACTTATGTGATTACATTGTATCTCCTGCAGGAACAAATGATAGGGATAGGGTTATATATGGTGAGGGGTAGGGTGATATATGGTGGAGAGATAGGGTGATATATGGTGGAATGATAGGGTTTTATATGGCGGAAGGATAGGGTGTTATATGGTAGAGAGATTGGGTTATACATAATGGGGGGATAGGGTGATATATGGTGGAGGTGGATAAGAATATATATGGAGGAGAGATAGGGTTATTTATGGTGGAGGAATACGGTTATAATGGTGTGGGGATAGAGTAATACATGTTGGAGATAGGGTTATATATGATGAGGGATAAGGTTATATATGATGTGGGATGGGGTTATATATGATGAGGGATAGGGTTATATATGATGAGGGATAGGGTTATACATGGTGGATGGATAGGATGATACAAGGTGGGGATAGGGTGATACATGGTGGTGATAGGGTTATACATGGTGGAGGGATAGGATTATACATGGTGGTGATAGGGTTATACATGGTGGAGGGATAGGGTGATACATGGTGTAGGGATAGGGTGATACATGGTGTAGGGATAGGGTTATACATGGTGGAGGGATAGGGTTATACATGGTGTAGGGATAGGGTTATACATGGTGTAGGGATAGGGTTATACATGGTGGTGATAGGGTTATACATGGTGGAAGGATAGGGTTATACATGGTGGAGGGATAGGGTGATACATGGTGGAGGGATAGGGTTATACATTATGGTTGGATAGGGTGATACATGGTGGTGATAGGATGATACATGGTGGTGATAGGATGATACATGGTGGTGATAGGGTTATACATTGTGGTGATAGGGTTATACATGGTGCAGGGATAGGGTGATACATGGTGGAGGGATATGGAGATACATGGTGGAGGGATAGGGTTATACATGGTGGAGGGATAGGGTTATACATGGTGGAGGGATAGGGTTATACATGGTGAGGGATAGGGTGATACATGGTGGAGGGATAGGGTTATACATTATGGTTGGATAGGGTGATACATGGTGGTGATAGGGTTATACATTGTGGGATAGGGTTATACATGGTGCAGGGATAGGGTGATACATGGTGGAGGGATATGGAGATACATGGTGGAGGGATAGGGTTATACATGGTGGAGGGATAGGGTGATACATGGTGGTGATAGGGTTATGCATGGTGCAGGGATAGGGTGATACATGGTGGAGGGATAGGGTGATACATGGTGGAGGGATAGGGAGATACATGGTGGAGGGATAGGGTTATACATGGTGGTGATAGGGTTATGCATGGTGCAGGGATAGGGTGATACATGGTGGAGTGATAGGGAGATACATGGTGGTGATAGGGTTATGCATGGTGCAGGGATAGGGTGATACATGGTGGAGGGATAGGGTTATACATTATGGTTGGATAGGGTGATACATGGTGGTGATAGGGTTATACATTATGGTTGGATAGGGTGATACATGGTGGTGATAGGGTGATACATGGTGGTGATAGGGTGATACATGGTGGAGGGATAGGGAGATACATGGTGGAGGGATAGGGTGATACATGGTGGAGGGATAGGGAGATACATGGTGGAGGGATAGGGTGATACATGGTGGTGATAGGGTTATGCATGGTGGAGGGATAGGGTGATACATGGTGGAGTGATAGGGTTATACATTATGGTTGGATAGGGTGATACATGGTGGTGATAGGGTTATACATGGTGCAGGGATAGGGTTATACATGGTGGAGGGATAGGGTGATACATGGTGGTGATAGGGTTATGCATGGTGCAGGATAGGGTGATACATGGTGTGGTGAAGGGGTTATTCAAGTTGTGGGTTTAGGGTTATTTAAAGTATGAAACTGTGATGCTTTGTACAGTTCTTTAGGGTTCATTACAGTATGGATCTAAGGTTAATTAAGGTATGGGACTAGCGTTATTTAACATATGAGCCTAATGCCTCATTTATCACCAACAGACATTGGGCAAATAAAAAGGGTGAGGAGATAGACAAACTGTACAGATAGACAGAAAACCTTTCTGCCTAAGAGGTTCCAGCTGGAAGTGAAACGTTGCTGCTTGAAGTCATCAGTTTAAAAGGCATCATCATGTTTTTGTACCTGGATATATGGTGGAGGATAGGGTTATATATAATGGAGGAAATGGTGCAATCTTTGAGCATTAGACAGATGGATATACATTTATAAAATCATATATAATCATAGAAAGTTAGAGTGTGAGGGCGCCTCCTGGGTCATCGTGTGAAGGGGCCTCCTGGGTCATCGTGTGAAGGGGCCTCCTGGGTCATCGTGTGAAGGGACCTCCTGGGTCATCGTGTGAGGGCGCCTCCTGGGTCATCGTGTGAAGGGGCCTCCTGGGTCATCGTGTGAAGGGGCCTCCTGGGTCATCGTGTGAGGGCGCCTCCTGGGTCATCGTGTGAAGAGACCTCCTGGGTCATCGTGTGAAGAGACCTCCTGGGTCATGGTGTGAAGGGACCTCCTGGGTCATTGTGTGAAGTGACCTCCTGAGTCATCGTGTGAAGAGACCTCCTGGGTCATCGTGTGAGGGCGCCTCCTGGGTCATCGTGTGAAGAGACCTCCTGGGTCATCGTGTGAAGAGACCTCCTGGGTCATTGTGTGAAGTGACCTCCTGAGTCATCGTGTGAAGGGCCTCCTGGGCCATCGTGTGAAGGGGCCTCCTGGGCCATCGTGTGAGGGCGCCTCCTGGGTCATCGTGTGAGGGCGCCTCCTGGGTCATCGTGTGAGGGCGCCTCCTGGGTCATCGTGTGAGGGCGCCTCCTGGGTCATCGTGTGAGGGCGCCTCCTGGGTCATCGTGTGAGGGCGCCTCCTGGTCATCGTGTGAGGGCGCCTCCTGGGTCATCGTGTGAGGGCGCCTCCTGGGTCATCGTGTGAAGGGACCTCCTGAGTCATCGTGTGAATGCATCTCCCGGGTCATCATGTGAAGGGACCTTCTGGGTCATCGTGTGAAGGGACCTCCTGGGTCATCATGTGAAGGGGCCTCCTGGGTCATCGTGTGAGGGGGCCTCCTGGGTCATCGTGTGAGGGGGCCTCCTGGGTCATCGTGTGAGGGGGGCCTCCTGCGTCATCGTGTGAAGGGACCTCCCAGGTCATCATGTGAAGGGACCTTCTGGGTCATCGTGTGAAGGGACCTCCTGGGTCATCGTGTGAGGGCGCCTCCTGGGTCATTGTGTTAAGGGATCTCCTGGTTCATCTGATCCAACCCCCTGCTCAAGGCAGGATTTACTAGATCATCCCAGACATGTCTGTCCAGCCTCTGTGTGAAGACTCCATTGAAGGAAAACTCACCATCTCTCGTGTCCGCCTGTTCCACTCGTTGCTCAACCTCACCGTCAAAAAGTTATTCCTAATATTTAATCTGTGTCTCCTCCCATTCAATTTCATCACATTGCTTCTAGTGTTTCCTTGAGCAAATGAGAATAAAGCTGATCCCTCAACAGTGTGACAGCCCTAGAATAAAGCTTATGCCTCTACAGTGTGACAGCCCTTGAGATATGTATAGACAGCTATTAAGTCTCCTCTCAGTCTTCTTTTTTGCAAGCTAAACATTCCCAAATCCTGTAACTGTTCCTCATAGGACATGTTTTACAGACTGAACACCATTCTAGTTGCTCTTCTCTGCACTTGCTCCAGTTTGTTGATTTACTTTTTATAATGTGGAGCCCAGAACTGGACGCAGTATCCAGATGAGATCTGACCACAGAGGAGAAGAGGGCGATAATGACTTAATGACTTCATGTGATGTAGACTGTGGCTTCTGTTAATACATCCCAGAGCTGTGTTTGCTTTTTTTTTCTGCTGCATCACACTGGTGACTCCTGTGCTGTCTGTGATCTATTAGTATACACAAGTCTTTTCACACGTGCTGTTGCCTCGCCCTATTCCTCCCATTATGTATATGCATTCTTCTTGCCAGGATGAAGGATTTTGCATTTCTCCCTGGTATAAACCATTCTGTTAGTTGCTGTCCTCTGCTCCAGTTTGTTAAGATCTTTGTGGATCCCTTCTGTCTTCTCTAGTATTAGTGATCCCTCCTAGCTTTGTGTCATCAGCAAATTGAATCCGTTTACCTTCATCTAAATCATTGATAAAGATGTTGAACAACATTGGGGGGAAGGGGAAACATCATAAGTGTTAGTTGCAGTCTGTAATGTATGTCAGGGGTTTTATAGTCCACAGGGTATGCATTACGCAGTATCACTAGCACCATTGGGCCATCCAGGGAGGTGGAACAGTGGAGCGTATTAAAGAGCAAAAGCAGGGCTGTGGAGTCGGTAAGCCAAACCTCCAACTCCGACTCTGAATCGGACTCCACCAAAGTGGACAATAACTCTGACTCCACAGCCCTGGGCAGAAAGACGTGGTCATGTCTAAGGCCGGCTTCACACCACGTCACAATCCGATCCGGGGCTGTCAGGGATGAACCTGACAGCCCCGGACCGGATTTGCAGCCGGATGCCGCTAATAGCAGCCCCAGCTGCTGATTTTTCAAGATCGCGGCTAGCAGGGAGCCGCCGGTGTGCGGTTGTCAGATCCTTCCGGATCGGGGCAATCCGGGCCCATAGACTCTCATGTTAGGGAGCGCCGGATTGCACCGGATCCTGGAGGATCCGGGAGGATTCGATTTGGGGAGATTTTTCTCCCCGACACAAAAATACTGCATGCTCCGATTTTGTGTCCAGGAGATAAATACGATTCCTCCCGGATTCTCGCAAACACATGGAAACCAGATGGCAGAGAGCTGCCATCCGGCTCCATCCTGGCCCCATAGGATACTATGGGGTTAAAATCCGGTCTGGGGCTGTCCGGTTTACAACGGACAGCCCTGGATCGGATGGTGCTGTGGTGTGAAGCCGGACTAAGGAAAGCATTTCAGGTCATTCACAGATGGATATCTGACCTGTCGATGTAACTGGACTTGTCCTGATATGTCGTGTCCTAGGTCATACGACGTCATACTAGGTTCACATCAGTGTGATAGATTTTGTCATGTTTCACACCCAGAATACAAAATGTATACAAAGATTCTATTTCCATCCAAATGATGCAGACCTTGGTGGAACCCAACAATTCCAATATGAATTCAATAAGGTGCATTGATTATCTGCTGTATGCATTGATTATCTGCCATGTGGATTATCTACTGTATAATAATAGTAATAAATCATCTTTATTTATATAGCGCCAACATATTCCGCAGCGCTTCACAATACAGTGGTTCATAAACGAAAAATATACAATACAGTAAGTAATTCCAGTAGAGAAAGAATAGTACAATAATTGGATACAATACAATAAGCATAGAATCAATGTAAAAAATACAATAAATAAAGCAAAAAATAAAGGTGACCCTGCTCAAAAGAGCTTACAATCTACAACGAGATAAGGGTTACACAAGGTACAGGGGCTTATTACACTGATGGTCCAGGCATCTTGAGGAAATGGGGGATGAAAATAAAGTTACATTAATGATCACCAGACAATCTGTGTAGAGCTTTTGGGTTTGGTGGAGTTTGAAGAAGAGTTATGTCGAGAGAGATAGTTAATGAGCTATGTACAGTACAAAGGAATTTTATTATGGAGCATGATAGGCCGCCTTAAAAAGATGTGTTTTTAGGGAGCGTCTGAAGCCATGCAAGTTGTGGATAGTCCTGATTTTTTTGGGGTAAAGCATTCCAGAGAATTGGTGCAGCTCAGGAGAAGTCTTGGAGCCGGGAGTGGGAGGATCAGATTAGTGCAGATGTTAGTTGAAAGTCATATGTAGAACGTAGAGAACGGGTGGGGTGATAGACAGAGATGAGGGAGGAAATGTAGGGAGGTGCCGCACCATAGCACCAGAGCTATGTGGGTTATTTATCTGCCGTATGCATTGTTTATCTGTCATATACATTCATTATTTACTATGTGGATTATCTGCCGTATGCATTTTTTATCTGCTGTATGCATTGATTATCTGCCATATGCATTGATTATCTGCTGTATGCATTGATTATGTGCCATATGCATTGATTATCTGCCATATGCATTGATTATCGGTTGTGTGCATTGATTATCTGCTATGTGGATTATTTATGTACCGTATGCATTGTTTATCTGTCATATGCATTAATTATTTGCTATGTGGATTATCTGCTGTATGCATTGATTATCTGCTGTATGCATTGATTATCTGCTGTATGCATTGATTATCTTCTGTATGCATTGGTTATCTCTGTATGCATTGATTATCTGCTGTATGCATTGATATCTGCTGTATGCATTGATTATCTGCTGTATGCATTGGTTATCTTCTGTATGCATTGATTATCTTCTGTATGCATTGATTATCTGCTGTATGCATTGGTTATCTGCTGTATGCATTGGTTATCTTCTGTATGCATTGATTATCTGCTGTATGCATTGGTTATCTTCTGTATGCATTGATTATCTTCTGTATGCATTGATTATCTGCTGTATGCATTGGTTATCTTCTGTATGCATTGGTTATCTGCTGTATGCATTGATTATCTGCTGTATGCATTGGTTATCTTCTGTATGCTTTGGTTATCTTCTGCATGCATTGATTATCTGCTGTATGCATTGATTATCTGCTGTATGCATTGATTATCTGCTGTATTCTTCATGTTTTGTGTCATAATCAGAAATCAAAAGGTGAATCACAGGCTCCCAGGTTCTGAAGACTGATGAGGGTGCCAGCTATCAGGTCATGCCCCTATGTTTAAGGTCTATGGTATTACTGCTCTTATCTTTTTAGGAAAACCTACCCAGCTATCATGGATCCCTGCAGCCTAAATGTTGCTATTTTTTTTTAATCTTTCATGTGTTGATTTTTTAAAACGTTTTGAAAATCACATTACAGAAAGTTAGAACTATGATGACTAATTAAGACTGCGAGGAAAGTCTGCAGGTCGGAGTGACGGCGGGGGTCGGGAAGAGAGTCAAATGCCAGGGTAGAAGTCTGAGAGTTGGGGCTGCGCACGCCATCAATGGGGCTCTCGCATACCTGTCTGAGCCACGGTGATCTCACCCAGGGAATGTTTGCAGAAAACCAATCTTAGACTTGAGGGAGAGAAAAAAATCATTGTGTTGACTTATTTTGACAGTTGGACTGTGTGGTTCTAGTCACAAAGGTACGGTGTGCAGTAAATATCATAAAACATGTCAATCATTGCCGAAAGGTCTGGAAATCAACAACAGCTGCTCTGTAAATCAGACTGCACTACGGCAGCGATATAACTTCCTCCAGAACTCTAAAGGTACCGTTACACGCAGAGATATATTGCTTGCAACTCACTGGTTGCAGTGAAATCATGGACACATTGTTACATTTGTACATAGCAACAAAACGGAGCAATGTGTCCATGAGTTCACTGCAACCAGTGAATTGCAAGCAATAGATCTCTGTATGTAACTGAGGCGGTCGACAGGGTAACAGGTAGAGTCCAGAGTAATAACCAGGTCCCCGGTGCAACTTGTGACTTCCACCTTAGAAAGTTATGAGTCCTCCTCTGTGTCTGTGCTCTGCGGTGTGGGATGAGTCCTGCCTGAGCCTGAACCCACCGCTTCTTCTCCCTCTCTGGCTTTGTCCTAAACTGACAATGAGGTTCTTCTGTGGGGTCCCTGTTTCTCTTGTGGCCCCTGGTCCTATATGTGGTCAGTTTAGCGTCTCTTACTTTGTTCTCCTCAGGGCTGAACTCCTCCTGAGTCTTCCGGGCTTTTGCTGTAGCACTAAATGCTAGCGGCATCGGACTGCGGTGTCCGGGTGTACTAAAGGGCTGTACTAACCGGTTCCCTTTCTTAGTTCGCTGCTTTTCCACTTGCCTCCGACCCTTTCCCTAGGGTGCGCACAGCGGTCAGTGGTCCCTGGGCCTGGATCTCTCCCAGCGACCAGCTCCTCCGTCTCCTCTCTCTTCTCACTGCAGACTAACTGTTGAGACTAACTAACTCCTCCCCTCAGGCCTGGATGTTCTTAAAGGGGAACTGACTCAAGGCAGCCAGTAGAGCTCCCCCTTCAGGTCTGGGGTGGAAGGTGTGGTGTGCTGTGCTAACCAAGGTGTAATTCCCTCCTTGCACCGGTGGATCCTGTGGCAATCCTCCACAGGGGTGCCACATAATGGTACCTTAAGAGGTATAAGATCGCTATAGAATAATGACATATATATATACACATACATAAAGATTAGATAGTTTAAAATTAAAGTGGATTGATATTATATGGATAATTGATAGTTATCTAATATTTATGCAATGTTTATCTATAGGATAGTGGATAGATAAATAGAAGGCCGCGTTCACACCTACAGTAATTGTCCATTAGATCGGATCCAGCACAATCCGTTCTGCAAACAACTTTTTGTCCACTATAAACACCTGATTTCTGCAGGATCCATTTTTATAACATTGGAGTCTATGGAAGCCGGCACACTTCCGGCAAGTCTGCGTACTGTCTATTGCACTCCTTATAGGACTTGCGGACATGTGCGGCACTTTTAGTTTTGCCGCGATCCGGCAAATGCTGCGAGTTTTTCACCATGTGTGTGATTCCAGCTTAAACTTTATGCACCTGCATCCATTTTTGGCCCCAATGACTATCAATGGGGCAGCAGGCACTTGCAGGTGCATCCAGTTTTGCACTTTTTCCCTTGATCCGGGTGGTCAAGGATTTTTTTCCCTAAGACCAAAAACGCAACATGTTGCATTTTTTGTCTCCGTGTCAAAAACCGTGACCACCTGGATGGTAGAATTAAAATAGGGGCTCTATGTAACATGGATCCGGCTGATTCTGGATCCCACTGGATCCGGACACCAGATCGGGATTTTTGGTCTGCGCATGTCCAGAGCGCAGTTCTAAATGATATGCACCATAGGGGTCGTGTCATTTAGAACCAGATCCAGGAAAAAAAAGGTATGCAACCGGAAGCAACTATCTGCTCCCGCACCGGTATTATCATTGGTCCGTGAGCCTGGATTGGTGATAGTACCGGTGCGGGTGCATCCAGCTGCATCATTGCAGGGTAATCTGGGGGTGTGCAGGCTTTACCTGCATCCCACTCGATTGCAAAAAACGGCCTTGTAAAACTAGCCTTAAAGGGGTTTTCCAGGTTTCAGAAGAGTTGTGTCCCCAGGCTCAGTCTGTAGCAGATACAAAATAGCGCTTCTGAGCTCTGTGATTGGCTGCACTGCTGTTGACATGACTTGAGCGCTGCAGACAAACAACAGAGACCGATGCAGTGCTGGAGATTCAGCGCTGGACCTGGAGATGGTGAGTAAAGCTCAGTGCACCTGATCACAACTGTAAAACCCCTTTAAAGGGAATCTGTCATCAGGTATTTGCCATCTAATCTGAATGTAACGTAATGTAGGGGAAGGGACCCTGATTCCGGCGATGTGTCACTTACTGGGCTGCTCAGTGTAGTTTTGATCTAAATCACAGTTTAATCATTTGTCAATTATCAGTACAGGACTACTTGGCTTGCACACAGGTAGTCCAGCATATTCATGAACTACTAAATTTACAGCAGAGAAAACAGTAATTTTATTAAAATGACAGCAAGCAACTTAGTAAGTGACACATCGCTGGAATCAGGGTCTCTGCCTCTACATGATGCTGCTCACAAATGGGATGGCAAAAACCTGGTGATCGGTGCTTTCACGTGAACCGGATCTTTCAGTATAGGAGTAGCTGGTTACATTTTGACACGTGAACTACAGCAAATCCGATTTGCAGACAGAAGATGACACGGCTGCAGATTCCGAATTGGTTGCAGTAAATTGTTTATGGAGCTTGTGCTTGTAATTGTCACACAGCGGTGATACCCGAGTGCATCGCACGTTCCGTGTATATTTATCTTCAGTTCTAGAGCCTCAGACTTCACTGAGCAGATGGGCGATCGCCCGCTGCCAAGAACAATAACCTCCGCAGATGAAATCAGGTCACATCACAACTTAATACCATTAGCCCCATCTAGAACGTCTCATCGCTTTGATACTTTGTAAACTTTTTACAGATTTGAAAAAAAAAAAAATTGGCTCCGGAACGAGATTAATCCTCAGTTTATTTGTGAAAGTTATAAATAATCGAGTCACATTAATCTCAAGATTCCTCCACACAACATAAATGTTTATCAAATGTATCTCCACATCTACAATGTAACGTCAGCGAGAGATAAAGGGGCAACACCAGATCTGTGCACACAGGGCTGATATCTGTTGAAAGACAGCAAACTTCCCTTATGAATAGGAGCAGTATTATAGTAGTTATATTCTTGTACATAGGGCAGTATTATAGTAGTTATATTCTTGTATATAGGGGCAGTATTATAGTAGTTATATTCTTGTATATAGGAGCAGTATTATAGTAGTTATATTCTTGTATATAGGGGCAGTATTATAGTAGTTATATTCTTGTATATAGGAGCAGTATTATAGGAGTTATATTCTTGTATATAGGAGCAGTATTATAGTAGTTATATTCTTGTACATAGGGGCAGTATTATAGTAGTTATATTCTTGTATATAGGAGCAGTATTATAGTAGTTATATTCTTGTATATAGGACGGAGCAGTATTATAGTAGTTATATTCTTGTACATAGGGCAGTATTATAGTAGTTATATTCTTGTATATAGGGGCAGTATTATAGTAGTTATATTCTTGTATATAGGGGCAGTATTATAGTAGTTATATTCTTGTATATAGGGCAGTATTATAGTAGTTATATTCTTGTATATAGGAGCAGTATTATAGGAGTTATATTCTTGTATATAGGAGCAGTATTATAGTAGTTATATTCTTGTATATAGGAGCAGTATTATAGTAGTTATATTCTTGTACATAGAGGCAGTATTATAGTAGTTATATTCTTGTATATAGGAGCAGTATTATAGTAGTTATATTCTTGTATATAGAGGCAGTATTATAGTAGTTATATTCTTGTATATAGGAGCAGTATTATAGTAGTTATATTCTTGTACATAGGGGCAGTATTATAGTAGTTATATTCTTGTATATAGGAGCAGTATTATAGTAGTTATATTCTTGTACATAGGAGCAGTATTATAGTAGTTATATTCTTGTATATAGGGGCAGTATTATAGTAGTTATATTCTTGTATATAGGGGCAGTATTATAGTAGTTATATTCTTGTATATAGGGGCAGTATTATAGTAGTTATATTCTTGTACATAGGGGCAGTATTATAGTAGTTATAGTCTTGTACATAGGAGCAGTATTATAGTAGTTATATTCTTGTATATAGGGGCAGTATTATAGTAGTTATATTCTTGTATATAGGGGCAGTATTATATAGTATTATATTCTTGTATATAGGAGCAGTATTAATAGTAGTTTATATTCTTGTATATAGGAGCAGTATTATAGTAGTTATATTCTTGTATATAGGAGCAGTATTATAGTAGTTATATTCTTGTATATAGGAGCAGTATTATAGTAGTTATATTCTTGTATATAGGGCAGTATTATAGTAGTTATATTCTTGTATATAGGGCAGTATTATAGTAGTTATATTCTTGTATATAGGAGCAGTATTATAGTAGTTATATTCTTGTATATAGGAGCAGTATTATAGTAGTTTATATTCTTGTACATAGAGGCAGTATTATAGTAGTTATATTCTTGTATATAGGGCAGTATTATAGTAGTTATATTCTTGTATATAGGAGCAGTATTATAGTAGTTATATTCTTGTATATAGGGCAGTATTATAGTAGTTATATTCTTGTATATAGGGGCAGTATTATAGTAGTTATATTCTTGTATATAGGGGCAGTATTATAGTAGTTATATTCTTGTATATAGGAGCAGTATTATAGTAGTTATATTCTTGTATATAGGAGCAGTATTATAGTAGTTATATTCTTGTATATAGGAGCAGTATTATTTAGTAGTTAATACTTTTGTTATGATAGGAGCAGTATTATAGTAGTTATATTCTTGTATATAGGAGCAGTATTATAGTAGTTATATTCTTGTATATAGGAGCAGTATTATAGTAGTTATATTCTTGTATATAGGAGCAGTATTATAGTAGTTTATATTCTTGTACATAGGGGCAGTATTATAGTAGTTATATTCTTGTATTTAGGGCAGTATTATAGTACGGTAGTCATATTCTTGTATATAGGAGCAGTATTATAGTAGTTATATTCTTGTACATAGGAGCAGTACTATAGTAGTTATATTCTTGTATATAGGGGCAGTATTATAGTAGTTATATTCGTGTATTTAGGGGCAGTATTATAGTAGTTATATTCTTATATATAGGAGCAGTATTATAGTAGTTATATTCTTGTACATAGGAGCAGTATTATAGTAGTTATATTCTTGTACATAGGAGCAGTATTATAGTAGTTATATTCTTGTACATAGGAGCAGTATTATAGTAGTTATATTCTTGTACATAGGGGCAGTATTATAGTAGTTATATTCTTGTATATAGGGGCAGTATTATAGTAGTTATATTCTTGTATATAGGGCAGTATTATAGTAGTTATATTCTTGTATATAGGGGCAGTATTATAGTAGTTATATTCTTGTACATAGAAGCAGTATTATAGTAGTTATATTCTTGTACATAGAAGCAGTATTATAGTAGTTATATTCTTGTATATAGGGGGCAGTATTATAGTAGTTATATTCTTGTATATAGGAGCAGTATTATAGTAGTTATATTCTTGTATATAGGGGCAGTATATATAGTAGTTATATTCTTGTACATAGGGGCAGTATTATAGTAGTTATATTCTTGTATATAGGGAGCAGTATTATAGTAGTTATATTATTGTATATAGGGGCAGTATTATAGTAGTTATATTCTTGTATATAGGGGGCAGTATTATAGTAGTTATATTCTTGTATATAGGGGCAGTATTATAGTAGTTATATTCTTGTATATAGGAGCAGTATTATAGTAGTTATATTCTTGTATATAGGGGCAGTATTATAGTAGTTATATTCTTGTATATAGGGAGCAGTATTATAGTAGTTATATATCTTGTACATAGGGGCAGTATTATAGTAGTTATATTCTTGTACATAGGGCAGTATTTAGTAGTTATATTCTTGTATATAGGGGCAGTATTATACCGGTAGTAGTTATATTCCTGTAGATAAGGAATATATATATATATATATATATATATATATATATAATATATATATATATATATATATATATAATATATATATATTCCTATGATTAGCAGGCCCACTTCATCCTGCTTTACCTTTCCCGCTGTATGTCGTTACCCTCCTGTCATTTAGTATTATCGGTGCAGTCTTGGTCCAGTCTTATGGGTTGCAGCCCTCCTGGAGCTACAGGGGTGGCAGCATGTCATGCGGGTGAGTAACGGGGAGCGATAGCCATCTGTGACATGTATGAATTGATTACATAAGTGTCCGGTGGTGGTCCTTTCATGCGCCCCCCCCTCCCCCACTTTTTTTTTATATATTGTTACTGTAAATCCCCCCGCATCGTTTACAATTAGGACAATAATAAGTGAAATCTGCTTTCATCTGTACACACAATTACGCTGAGCTACATGCCTTAATAGGATTGTAAGGAATCCAAGTCTGACCCATACGGAAAAAAAAAAAAAAGTAAACATTCCCATTCTGGATACTATATCATTATCACAACAAAGCCGAACTGCTGAAATCCGAGGATTTCACCATCTGGAGAATGTTAATCACTCTAAAATGACGGATGTTTTTTATTTCAGCTTGTGACAGACACACTCCGCTCTGAGATAGATGATTATTTGTATAAATGACATCATCAATGTGGAAATATATAGTATAGGGTACGGCATATGGACGTATAGAATGTAACATGCTGCAGAGCAGATACAGCGTCGCCCACCTTTGTTTCTTCCAATCTGCCAATTCTGGTTATATATCCATGAAACAGTTGCAGATCACTGGGGGTCCGGCCCTTGCGTCTGATCCGGATACCGAGAACACATCTCTAAAATCCCCCTTTAAATTGAAGCATTCGACACTTGTTTTCCACTGCTCCATCCATTATGTTTGTGACCGGTGGAGACAGCCGTGTTCCGGACTCCATCTGGCCACCCTGAGCAATGAATGGAGCATGTTGCCACCTCTGGATTCCACTAGGTATCTCCTCTGGATTAATAAGTGTCCTCTAGGCTGGTAATGCAGCATTTTTGCACACCTACCCATTTTAATGTTGGTGAGCTTAACCTAGACCGTGATCATGCACATGTGCAGCCACCAACCATTTTTAATACAGCTTTTCAGGACACCATGGTGGGAGACCCGCTTAGAATAATGTTAGCGTTGGCTGTGCCTGTGCAGCCCGTCCTCCATTCCACTGTAGTATTTTAGGATCCCATGATGGAAGTTACATAGATGATTAGTAAAGCAAATGTGCACATGTATTGACTTCCCTTGGTCTAATGGGGTATTGCTCTATGGTTAACAATAGTAGGGGCTGCAATAGTCTACACTAGAAATGAGCAAACATGTTCGGGGCCTGTGTCCGGGTGCTTTACGTCTCCTAAGTGCTGGAGCGGGCAGTGCTCTGCCTTGGTATGCTTGCTGCCCTGCCCAGTATTAGCTACATGCATTGGTCAATCAGTGTGCACTGTGGCTGAAATCCTAGTTTTCGGCAGTAGTGTGATGAGCAAAATAACAATAGAAAAATCCCCCCCTCCTGATTCTGGAAGTGTTGCTCTAACGGATGGATGGATGTGGGCAGTGAGCCATACAGCCAATCAGTAACTTCCAGTGATGTTCGTGTCAAAGTTCTGGACCCAAACTGGAACCTGAACCGCCCCATGTTTGCTCATCTCCAGTCTACACCATGTTTCCCTGAAATAAGACACATCCATTAGACAAGCTGTAGCAGGATGTTTCAAACTTTTTCCAGGATGTTTAAAATATAAGCCCTATTCTAAAATTAAGCCCTAGTTGCTGTTCATTTTTGCATACGATACAATAATATCTTGAAATAGGGCTTGGGCAGCCCTTTCAGGATATGTAACTTTTATTGCTGTACTTTGCACTGTTGGGTTGCTCTAAGCTCTGGAAAACGTATAGTCACTCCCCCGTTGTTAATGCAATAATAATACATGCTGTCGCTCTTGGGTCAGGACAGCAGATGGCCAGTGTGAGGATTGCATGTGAGTAATACGGCAGTCTGACCGCACCCAATCACTCATACTGGCACAGAGGGTTGGGCGGAATTATGGGAGGGGGATGGGTTGAATATTCCTTTTGGGTTAACAATGGGCGCACAACTATACATTTTCCGGGGCTTACACAATGGGCATTATACAGCAAGACATCCCCTGAAGATAAGCCCTAGTGCATACTTTGGAGAAAAAAATAATTTTATACCCGTACAATTTTTGGGAAACATGGTATTAATGGAGCAGAGGTGCGCATTCCTGGCCACTATTGCATTCTAACAATGCATTTCCGCTCCCCATCGTCATATTGGTGGGTCCCATCGCAGGAGCAGTGCCTGTGCCGCCACCCCTGCATTCAAACATAGCTTTTCAAAACCTCGTTTTGGAGATTTGTGGGAGTCCCATAGACAATGAAAGGAACAATCTTGCGCATGAACAACCTCCCCTCTACCGGGGAATTTCAGAGCTCCATTCTCTGGAGTGATAAATGTTAATACACTACGACAAAGGTAAACAGTCTGCACCTCTCTATCTGTAGACGCAAAGTCAAAAAGGCTCCAAGAAAGTCCAATAGGTAAGATGAGACAGCCAGGGTCGTGACTACAATAGGTGCAGGGACTGCAATCACACCCGGGCCCTGGAGCCTAGGGAGACCCAAAAGTCCTTTTAGGCTGTAGAAATAGACTAATGCTATTAAAGATTTGCAATAATTGGGGGCCCCGTTGGAGCTTTCGCATGAGGGCCCATGAACTTCAAGTTACACCACTGGTGAAATCGTCCAAATCCCGGGTGAAAGAATAGTGCAAAAGTTTATTCTGCCATTAAGAAGGTAACAATGTTTCTACCTATCGAATATGTCTTAAGATCTTGATGAAGATCTTTTTGATAGGTTGAAACGTTGTTTCCTTTTTATATAGCAGAATAAACCTTTGGTCTATTCTTTCTCCCGGGATTTGCACTCTATCTCTTCTTACCTAAAGGTTTATATACTGTCAGTGGAGCAGGGTTCAGGCTTGGCCACCGCTCCACCCTAACATTTCAGAGCCCCATTCTCTGGATTGAGGAGTCCCATATTCTGGTTCGTTTATAGTCACCTCTCCCATTTTTAGGATTGGTGGGGTCTCAACAGGAGGACAGTAACCCTTTGTAGTATATAACACTGTAGGTTACTGCTACTTTAGTGTCTCTTCCTAGGATTCAGTGGTCTTGATAATAATTTTAGCATGACTGCCCCCTCGCCCACCTCTCTGATCTCTGACGATCTGCCTGTATGAGGGTCTCTCTACTTGTGTGGATGGACAGGTGGACGTATCCATAACTCAATAGTCAATTTGCGCTTTTTTTGGCTTTTTTTCATAAGTAAAGGCACAAGAGTGACCGTTCTCACCCACTTTCTGTAGGGATCTTGTGATGTGGCCAGCCTCTACATAACATGAATATTAGGGTCTATGTAGCTTTTTCTTGCACTTCATCATCAAAAATTGCTTTGTTTAGCAAAACGTATACGGGATACATTGTAACAAACCCTCAGCTCTATCAGCAGGGCTTGATCAACAATATAACTCCAATACTCTCTGGATAGGGTACACGTGACCAGCATGCAGTGATCTTATAGACAGTTTGGAACTGAAACCCAAAGTATATTAGACAGTAACAGAATGAGGATTAAAGCTAATCCCTCCATGTCCATAATAGCTATGGTTCTTGATATATTTTTGCTGTATATTATAATGAAATACTTCGGGCATGAAATGTTTTAAAAACTTATTTTCAATAGCAGTAATGCAGTTCCAGAATTCCTGTTTTTATACTCATTAGATAACAAAAGCCATATCCCCTTGTCGCGTATGGACAGGTAAAATGTTGGCCGCAAATGGACAGCAGGATGGTAAAAAGGGAAAGGAAGGCCTTAACAGTAGGGAGTAGGGGATAGAGACACCTCCTGACATTGCCCTGTGTCTGTCCCTTACTGCCCTGACAACCCTAAGCAGGTCCTGCCCCCTGCCGCCGTCACGTGCCTAATCCCTGGCGAGTGCCCCGGCCTGCGAGGGCGCTAGCTTCACCACTGCAGATAATAAAACACAGAGGTTAAGACAAACAGGGGAGCTCACAATAAGGATACTTGGAAATAGGCAGCAGCACCCCAAGGCAGAGCAAAGGAAAAGCTTCAGCAGCAGAGAACTACTACCACACAGCAAGAGGGTCTGGCAGAGAATGACCTCTAACAGCGACATCAGGTGATGGGTTATATGACTGCTGAAAGGGTAGAGAAGAAGTCATCAGCCGCATCACCTGCAACAGCAACAACGGCATGGGGAAAAAATAAAAATGACATTAACCCTTTATGTCCCAAATTAAATTGACAACATTTAAAATGAACAGACTGCAGAGCATTCAATCCGGCAAAGAAATATAGATTGTTGATCCAAATCTGTCCTCCACTAGGGGGAGCTCAGTGCCTACACACCTGTGTATTATCAGCTACTCCCTTCTATCTGCCCTTTGGTGTTTATAATGTGCTGTCATGGACACACATAGGTGTGCACACAAGCTCTATACACAAAACCGGACATTTTTTTACTTATTAATAGTTAAAAAGTTGCTTTTTCTTATAACTTTGCCTTACTTGGTTTCTTTGTCTCCTCCCCAGCACTTTCAGTAGTTTTCAGAGGACCCCTCCAAACCATTGTCACAAGATCCGTCCCTCTAAACGCCCGATACATTTCTTTTAGTAAATGTGTTTCTCATAAATGATCAACTCTGTTGCATCTCTTTTCTGTAGCATTCTGCAAATCCTCTATAAGGTCATGTGCACGGCGCATTTTTGCTGCTTTTTTTTGCTCCATAGCAAGACCTGCTATTTTGGCGGCAAAAACATTGCTTCCATAAAGCAGGTTTCGCTGCTTTTTGCTGCGTTTTTTGAGTCATTTGTCTACAGCACATGTTTAAATCAATTTAGTATCATTGAACTTAAAAGCAGCAATAAACCTGGTTGCATTTTTGCACTTTCTTTGTTTTCAATGGTGAGAAAAAGCTGCAAAAACGCTGATAGATATTTTCATACATTTCCAGGAGGAATGACAGAGAAATCACCAAATACAAAATTCGAATTATCTCTAGAATTAACTTGTCCCGTCTGTCATCCACTTCCGCCATCAGGATGTCCTCCTATCATGCACCGGCGACAGCCTTGTTTGTACACTCAAGTGATAGGTGTACTAATATGGTGCCCACTGGCACTTTGCGCAGTATCGCTAGTGGAGCTGCAGCCACCAGCATCTGAAACCGCCGCCCGCAGCCACTGCCGCTGACACATTATTCGCTGAGTAAGTGTGCATGTGTACACTCGGCGCGCATGTGCACTTACTCAGTCGCCAGCTTTGGACAGCGCAGGAGGGGGAGAGCACAAAGGGGGAGAGAGGAAGTACAGGGGGTAGAGAGCACACAGCGGGCAGAGAGAGAGCACACGGGAGACAGCTCAAAGGAGAGAGTACAGAGGGGAGAGAGACTGCATACAGAGGAGAGAGCACAAGGGGTATAGAGACCGCATACAGGAGGAAGAGCACAGAGGAGAGAAGAATGCACAAGGGGAGAGAGACCGCATACAGAGAGAGAACACAGAGGGGAGAGAGACTGCATACAGAGGAGAGAGCTCAGAGGGGAGAAGAATGCACAAGGGGGATAGAGACTGCATATAGGGGGGACAGCTCGAAGGAGTGAGCATAAAGGAGAGAAGACAGCACAGTGGGAGAGAGACTGCATAAAGAGGAAAGAGCAGAGAGGAGAGAAGAATGTACAGGGGGGATAGAGACAGCATATAGGGGAAGACAGCTCAAAGGAGAGAGCACAGAGGGGAGAAGACATCAGAGGAGGGAGACAGACTGCATACAGAGGAGAGCACATAGGGGGAGACAGCTCAAAGGAGAGAGCACAGAGGGGAGAAGACAGCACATGAGGGAGAGGGAGCACATAGGGGGTGAGACAGTGCGGCTGGAGGGGAGACAGATGCTGCGCCCAGCGCCACAGAACTCACCCCCATCGTCACATCACCGCTCACCCGATGCGATAGCCTCAGGCACCCATCTAGTAATAATTTCATATTTATTCACTTATATAGCGCTATTAATTCCATAGCGCTTAGAAAAGATGTTGTTTAATAGGGAATACAAGTATTGAGTAATAGACATGTTCCGGGGAGCGGACGTCCTCGCTTTAAGAAAGGTCATAAAGTTTTGGGTAGGGACATCATTATTTTTCCTTTAACATTTGTTATAGAATTATTGCTCAAATATAATACAAACAAAATCAATAACAATTCTGATAAATATCCGAGTGGTGTAAATGGCTTCCATGTGCGCGGTGAAGCCTCCGCTCCTGATAATGGAACGCGCCAATCAAACTTTCCCTAATCTCCTAATTTGAGTTTCCAGACTGAAAAGTTTCTGCAGTGAAGGGAAGAGGCGCGATCAGGAGACGCGGCCACAAGTGGCGGCTTTTTCATTTCCAGAACATCTTAGGAAGTGGCTGCCTTTCTTCAGCCGGGCGGAGTGGTGGCGTGCCGCCTAATGCCGCCTAATGCCGCTCGCTGGGCCCGGTGCAATTTACTTGATATAGTGCAATTTCCTAGTGCACTTGGAGCTGATCTGCAGCCTGACCTTAGACAATTTGTCTTCTTACAGGGAGCAATGTCGTGCAAAAGGAAACTATTAAGTCAAGAAGTGGATCCAGCGAGGCCAAGTCCACTGTGTAAACAGAGCTTGACCCGCGCTCATTTATTCCTGGTCCTTTACAAAAGACACTTTACAGATCTGGCGGCTTCTAAATCTCCAGCCCCAAATCCTACCTCCACAATCTCAAGTGCTCACAGACGGCCTCCTGTTATTCCAGCTTCGGCAGAAGTCACAGTCAAGTCTGAAGGTTTTCTTAAGAAAAGTCCAAGGGTCTCGGCTGCAGGAAAAGAAAAGCAAATTGTGCCCGGTGCAGCGGGAATGATTGACCGGACGCGGGCGACGCCGGGAGACTCTGACAAAAAGTGTATGGCACACGTGAAACATTGGGCGCTCAAGTAGGGTTCCAACCCGTTATACAACATCGGTAAAGACCCTCAGCGCTCCAAGAGTAGAATAGCGGAATTTTCACTTTATAAGACGCACCCCAAATTTGGTGAAGGGAAAGAGAAAAAAATGTTTAATGTTAAATGGGGTCCGTCTTATAATGCCAGTGTCTGTCTTACAATCAGTATATATGTCCCCCATCCAGGTATATATGCCTTATCCTGGTATATGTCCACCATCCAGGTATATATGCTTTATCCTGGTATATATGTCTACCATCCAGGTATATATATCCCCCATCCTGGTATATATCCCTTATCTTGGTATATATGTCCACCATCCAGGTATATATATCCCCAATCCTTGTATATGTATATATCCCCAATACTTGTATATATATCCCCCATTCTGGTATATATATCCCTCATCCTGGTACATTTATCCCTCATCTTGGTATACATGGTCTCCCATCCTGGTATGCATGGTCCTCCATTCTGGTATAGATATCCCTCCCACCCTGGTATATATCCCTCCAACCCTAGTATATATATACCCCCCGTCCTGCTATATACGGTAGCTCCCCTGGGCCCACCATGGCTTACCAAGGAAGGCGATTGCGGTTGTCTTGTGGAGCACGGGTGCTGGAGGCAGGATTCACAGGTACATGGAGGATGGGGACAAAGCTGCAGGAACGGAGGTGCGGGAAGGGGAGGTTGGGTCGCAGCGACCCACACCAGGCTCTGTATATACAGTGTCTAAAGACAAAGAGCTGCCCCCACCCACACCAGGCTTTGTATGTACAATGTCTATAGACAGCTGCCCCCGCCCACACCAGGCTCTGTATATACAATGTCTATAGACAGAGAGCTTCCCCGCCCACACCAAGCTCAGTATGTACAATGTCTATAGACAGAGAGCTACCCCCGCCCACTCCAGGCTATGTATGTACAATGTTCATAGACAGAGAGCTTCCCCACCCACACCAGGCTCTGTATGGACAATGTCTATAGACAGATATGCCCCCCCACCAGGCTCTGTATATACAATGTATATACACATAGAGCTTCCCCCGCCCACACCAAGCTCTGTATATACAATGTCTATAGTCAGAGAGCTGCCCCTACCAGGCTCTATATATACAATGTCTATGGACAAAGAGCTGCCCCTGCCCACACCAGTCTCTGTATGTACAATGTCTATACACAGTGTGCTGCCCCCCACCCACACCAGGCTCTGTATGTACAATGTCTATAGACAGAGAGCTACCCCTGCCCACACCAGGCTCTGTATGTACAATGTCTGTAGACAGAGAGCTGTCTCTGCCCAGAGAGACTGTACAGTGACAGTGAGGTGTCAATCATAGTATGGGTACTAAGACCCGGGCCCTCTCGTCGTGGTTGTCTGGAGGGCTGCAGATGTCACGGTGTCGTGACTCGGCTTTGTGGTCCCAGGCGGTCAATAAAAGGGGGAAACAGTTTTACGTGGATTTTACGTGACGCCACCTGGGGTGCGCAGCTATTGGTAGTCGCCCCTCCAGTCGGGACCTCTGGGGATGATGGGGGGTTGCAGCGAGGATGTTGAGCCCTCCACAGGTAGGGCTGATCCCCAGGGCAACCGTGAAGTCAGTGGGTATGGCGGGGTGCAGCTTTCACCGTCATAGGCAGCCTCCTGCTGCCGGAATACCAAATCAGTTTGTCTCCTATCAGGCGCGGCAATCAGAGTCTCACACAGTATCAAGCTTCAACCAGGTTTTACTTTCCTGCTCGACAGATATTACAGCTTACAACAGTTCAGCAGCGGCCCCAGTGTGGTTTCAGCAGCCGGGATGGTTTATCTGCGACTCCCCCTTTCATGTCTCTTTCGGGCCTGGTCGGTCTGTTCCGCATGCTAGCTACAGTCCAGCAGTCACGGGCTTTCATTGGGTGACTTTCCAGGTCTCCTAGCCCTAATACGACAGCCTTCATTTCACTGCACTGGTGGTTGGGTCCTGGGACAGAAAGACTCCACACCCCGCTGTAGTTTGTGGTTGGGGCATACAGCTTCCCTGCCACTTCGGCGGAGTTGGCACTCTGGTTCCGGCCCAGTCCACCTGTGTCCCTGGGCACACCTAAACTCTTTCTGTCTTTCACCATGGTCCTACAGCCTTGGACCCGGGCAAGCCCCATAGTGGCACAGGCCACCGGTGCTGAGTTCTCCCAATCTACTCTGATGGTCTCGCCTCTCCTTCTGACTGGTCTGGGTTGGTCTAGTCTTGTCTTGTCTACTACCCAGCACACTCTCCTCACTCTGTTTTCTCTTCTCCTTCACACTCTGGACTTGGGAGGTTATAAAAGGAAACTACACCCTTACTGGGTTCTTCTCTAACTTTTCACCCTCCACGCAGCTTCTCCCGCTATCCCAGTGCTGGACATAGAGTACCTAGACTTGGGATCGGGAGTGTGTTGGGTGTTTGTGTGGGGAGACCGACTTACCAATCCCGGCTGCTGCGCCATCTAGTGTCAAGAGACAAGACAAGACTGTCTCATGAGTTTCTAGTCCTGTAATGTTAATCACAGGGTAATAAACCCTTTAGTTTAGGTAAAGAACAGCACACACATAGATAAGAGAAGAACAGTTGCTTTCTGCTTTCTAACCCTTACAGCATGAGGTTCTTACAGCATCTGTAGTTTGGATAGCAAAAACTTTGTGCCAGATTTCCTTTAATTTCAATATGCAACTTAATTTGATCCATAAGTGAGCTTTTTAGCAGTTTTTCAAGGTGAATGATGAGTTTAGTATGCGGAGAGGGGTAGGAAAAGTGCCTCATACCTGGAGAAAGAAGCCGATTTCATGAATAAGATGTATTATTACCTTTGTTATATTTTCTTGGAAAAGTGACTATTTACCATAGGCTTGTTTGCACAATCTCTATGGGGTATGGCCTCAACCCCAACCCTCTCCATGAGGATAGAGACCAACAGGAATCTCAGTAATTATTGGCTGAAACTGTTAGTAGATCACTTTAGCTGTTATTTGGTCACTGTAGGCCTAAATTCTGGAGAATCCCTTTAAATGATTGTCAGAGGGGGGGCGTGACCTGGACATGGAGGAGACAAGTCGCACTTGAGGAGAGCTCCCGTGCCTGATCCCCTTACACAGCCTGCATTTGCAATTATAAGCCTGCTCGGTGTACCCGTGTACAGCTACAGTCTCCTGGAACCTGGGTGGACAGCTGCATTTCATCAGATGCCCGGTAAACGAGACATAGCCCAGTTTTTTATCCCTCCGGGTGCCTGCCACCACTCAGCCAGCCCCACTGCAATGGCTTCCAGCACTACAGCAGGGGCTACACACTCCGGGAATCTGACACCCAGCTCAAAGCAGACGTCAACTCCGTCCACCAGACGGAATACCAGAAGTGTGTCTGGATTCCACACATCAACACTCAAGGTACCGAACGGGGGAAAGGGGGGCGCAGGAAAAGGCGCGAACACCGCCATTACTGGAGACAGAGGGCAAGATAGACGAGTGTCTCACTCCCCCTCCCCCCTCTCAGAGGGGAGAGACGCTGCTGCAGCTCAAACACTTAATACAGGAATGACATGCACGGGACAGTCTGGTACCAGTACTCATACATCTAGCCCGGGCTCCAGCTCCTCTCATGGACCCTCTGCTCCTGCCTCAGAATATGACCAAGCCTCTCCTCATAGCTCCTGTGGCCCTCGGCTTGCAGACGCCTCCCTTCCTGGCTCCCCTGCAGGACCTCAGCTCAGTGGCCCCCTCCCTCTCAGGCAGATGACCTACATGACATTAGATCTGGGATGCAGTGTCTGCCTACTAAAGATGATATGGAGGTATACATAAGAAGACTGGAGGCTGTCTGTAGGTCAGAGATCGGGTCACTCAGAGAGGACACTACTCAGCTTCAGACCTCGGTCCAGACAGTTACCCGGGAAGTTGCGGATCTTTCCTTATTGGTGAAACAACAACAACAACGCCTTGATCTGCATGAACAAAACTTCCACACGGTGCTGGATATGTTAGAAGATTCCGAAAACCGTAATAGACGGAACAATATACGGCTCCGAAGTATCCCTGAGTCAGTGGCACCCCGCGACATCGCCCCAGTTTTGCAACGAGTGTTTAATTCCCTGCTTAACAGACCCCGAGACGACCATATTGAAATGGACAGGGCTCATAGGTCCTTGGGCCCTAAGCGAGCTGACTCAACCCGTCCCAGGGACATCATTTGCAGAATACACTTCTATCAGATGAAAGACGATATCATGAGAAAAGCGAGAGAGTCTGAATCCATTGACTTTAATGGTGAATCTATCCAGCTTTTGGCAGATCTCTCACCCATCACTTTGGCCAAACGCAGAGCCCTGCGCCCCCTGCTGGACATTCTCCGGGAACAGGCGATTCCTTATTCGTGGGGCTTTCCCTTTCAACTTCAAGTTCGCAGGGACTCTGGGATGCACGTCCTCAGATCTCCGGCTGACGTCCCTGAGTTCTGCTCAGCACTCGGGTTGCCCCTGGTGCCCATCCTCAATTGGCCTCAACTGTCCACCTTCCTCCGCAGGGGCCCTATACCTGCACTACGGTTGCCCTTCACTGAGGACCGGAAGAGGAAGAGAGGCCCTAAACATCAATCAACGTCTCCTGTAGCTACCACCTGAACTTCTGCATTTGAACCTTTCTTGCTTTTTTTCTCTTTCTAGATGGGGTCCCGTCGGGGACCCCCTGGTGGATATTACCTCCTTACTGAGGTATTTTGTTTTTGAAGACTATTGTTCTCTGGCGGAGACTTTCCCCTTGGCTACGGTGGTACCTGGGGGGCGGTCCTGGCTGTCCACACTGTCCCGCTTGGAGGACAGCTGATGACGTCTCACCTTATATGTGCCTCCCAAACCTGACCTCCCCCCCCTTCTACCCTCAGTACCTCCCCCCTATCCCCTTTCCCCTCCTCCTCCGTCCCTCCCTTCCCTCTCCATCCCTGCCAACCCTTCTCCTACCCTCCCCATCTTACCTTCCCCTCCCTTTTCTTTCCTCCTGACCCCCCCCAACCCTCCCTTCCCCTTTGAGGTTTTATAAGTTACAATTTTGGGATACTCGGCTGCACTAATTTGCCGTCTTGTTTATTATTGTTATTTGCATTTTATGTTTTATTATTGCTGTGTTTGCATGCGGAGTTCCTCTACCCGCCTCTTACTTGTTAGGGATACCGCATTTAGTAAGGGCTGTGTGTGGGACTCGGGTGCGCAGGATCCCTACCGTGTTCTGGTTACCCCACAATTAGGGAGTGTCTCTGACACACTTTACAGAGTTTAATCTGTTCACTCTCTTGGTCTGACGGTCCTTCACTCTCAGACCTCTGGGACCGGAATCAGATTCCTGGTCCGATTCACCTATTTTGTTTTATTTATTTTCTCTTTCTTTTCCTTCTTTTTCATCTTCTTTTACCCAGTTTCCTTCTCTCCCTTTCTACTTGGCTGCTAGTCAGCTCTCTTCTCTCCCTCTCTTTTCTCTTCTGAACCCACTGCCCCACCCTCCCCAGGTTTCACCATGTCCAGGCTCAACACGTGTTCTTTGAACATTAGGGGCTTTAATGTTCCTGAAAAACGTTCCCAGGTTCTCTCTCATATGCACAAAAAACATGTACATATTCTCCTTCTACAAGAAACGCATTTCAGAACTGACAAAACCCCCTTGATAAAACATAAACAATACAACAGATGGTACCACAGTTCAAACCCGGATGCTAAGTCCAAAGGGGTCAGTGTGGCTCTTCATAGATCCTTACAGGCACGGGTCCTTGACTCCAGAATAGACCCGCAGGGTAGATTCGTCTTCCTGAAGCTGCAGATTGCGAATGACATCTTCACAATTGCCAACCTGTACCTCCCAAATCAGGACCCGGCCCGTAGACTCCTATCTTATCTACATACCCTGACGGACTTCGCTGAGGGCTCGGTGATACTGGGAGGTGACCTTAATTTTGTTTTTGATCGTGACTTGGACTCATCTACTCGTAGATCCTCTGTACCTGTTTCTCACCTAGAATCTTTGAAGACTAAGCTCCTTGAGATTAGAATGGTTGATGTCTGGCGGCTTCTGAACCCGAGGGTCAGAGATTATACTTACTATTCGGCTGTGCATGATATGTACAGTCGACTTGATCTTTTTCTGATCAGTCATAAACTTTTACTAGCTGACCCTGTTGTAGACATTGGTTCCATGATCTGGTCGGATCACGCTCCAATCTTTCTGTCTCTTGGCCTCTCGGGTTTGGCGCCGACGGAGTGGACCTGGTCACTCAATCCTGGACTACTGAAGCAACCGTCTTGCGTGTTGGCTGTCCGCTCTGCAATCACGAACTTTTTAGCTGACCACGAAACAGACCCTACGGCCCTCCCCCTGCGGTGGAAGCTCTAAAGAGTGTCATTCGGGGGATTCTCATTCAGCAGGGGGCTAGATTGAAACGTGAGCGAACACGTGAGGTCTCAGACCTGATGACGTCTATACACCAATTAGAGACCAGACATAAACAGTCACAATCTCCACAGCTTCTTGCGGACCTCACTAAGGCTAGATCAGACCTACGTACTATCATGGATACGACGTCTAGTCGCCAACAAGACCGCTTCCGTAAGTATTTGTATGAGTTCTCAAACAAGCCGGGGAAAGCATTGGCTAGATTCTTGCACCCCCGACTCCCCTCCACCTTCATTCCTTCTATAAAGTCGAGACTGGGTGGTCTCCTTCACGGGCCACATGATATAGTGGAGGCGTTTGGAGACTACTACAAATCTTTATACAATCTTAGAGGACCCTTAGCTGACATGCCCACCGATGACTTTCGACGTCGGGTGTCAGACTATATTGGAGACACGCCGCTGCCACCTATCATTGAGGGAGACTCGGAAACTTTAGAATTGCCCTTTACGGAACAAGAGGTGTCAGATACTATCGCTGCACTTCCTAATGGGAAGAGTCCAGGCCCTGACGGTTTCTCAGCAAACTTTTATAAATTATTCGCACGTGAACTGGCCCCACAACTAACTTCCCTCTATAACTTAATTTCTGATTCATGCCCTTTCGCCCCCCAGACACTGGCAGCCACGATAACGGTCATACCAAAGCCAGGGAAGGACCCTCTATCCTGCGCTAGTTATCGCCCTATCTCCTTATTAAATCTTGACGTAAAGATCCTCGTCAAAATTCTTGCCTCCAGACTTGGCCCACTACTACCGGCTTCTATCCATTATGACCAGACTGGATTTATTCTAGGCCGCGAGGCTAGAGATAATACCATTAAGACGTTACTCATCTCAGACTACGTTCATGACAATAAGATCCCTGCATGCTTCCTCTCGGTTGACGCCGAAAAGGCATTTGACCGCCTGGGCTGGGAATTTCTTTTTGCTTCTTTGAAACAATTGGGCTTAGGGCCGGTTATTATAGGGAAGATACAGGCACTCTACCATGGCCCCACTGCTCGGTTGAGGGTCAATGGGCTCCTTTCCTCGGCCTTTGAGGTCTCTAATGGGACGCGACAGGGGTGCCCTTTGTCGCCCCTGCTGTATGCCATCGCAATGGAGCACCTGGCGTGTGCACTAAGGGGATCTACGGATATTAGAGGCGTCCAGATACATGAGGAACATTTCAAATTGGCCCTTTATGCAGACGACCTTCTGGTTTATATTACTAATCCCCTGGTCGCATTCCCGGTGCTCATGCGGGAATTTAAGAGGTTTGGTGAGGTCTCTCATTTCAAAGTTAATTATTCCAAGACGGAAGTAATAAACCTGACACTTCCGGGCCCACTTGTCACCCAGCTTCAGTCCTCCTTTTCTTTTCGTTGGGTGGACAGGGGCTTGAAATACTTGGGTATCTCTATTCCTGGAGACCCCAAGGACTTATTTGCTCTTAATTATACCCCACTCTTACATTCCACACTTCTTGAACTCAAAAGACTTCGCAGTACCCAGCTATCCTGGTTTGGCCGTATTAATGCCATAAAAATGGACATTCTACCTAAATTCCTTTATTTGTTTCAGACAGTCCCTGCAGACGTCCCTCCCTCTTTCTTTCGCTGCCTGCACTCTGCATTACGCAAATTTATATGGAACTCGACCAGACCTCGGGTTCGCTTTTCGACCCTGACCGATTCGAAGCGTAGAGGTGGGGCAGGCTTACCTAACTTTCAACGCTATTATCACTCTGTTCTATTATCCCGAATGTTAGACTGGAAGTATAATCAATATCACAAACAATGGGTGAAGGTCGAAAACCTCCTTTCGCCCTTCCCACTGCAGTGGCTACCATGGATCCGGAGGAGCTCCCGTCCTCTGATCTCGTTGTTTCCCCGACTAACACGCGTGGTGCTAGACTATTGGGATTTGTGGCGAGGGGGGAGAAGTGATGGCGATCATCCATCCCTACTTGGACCCTTGTTTAATAATCCTGACTTTCCCCCGACATCTGGGAGACGGGTCTTTTTGGCTTGGCGTGCTAGCGACGATCCCTGTCTGGCTCAGGTGGCGGAGCAGCGCGGGGGGGGCGAGGGGGGGAGAGGGTCGTTAGGAGGGCAGGAGTCCTGGTTGGAGGTATCTCAGTTGGACACGTTTCTCCGATCCTTGCGGGGGAAGTCACTCTCAGGCTTAGAAGCATTGTTTCTCTTGACTGAGCCCCCTGCTCACGTCATCTCCCTTTTATATGGCGTGCTTTCAGATGCGGGCCCATCTGCCATCCCCTCATTTGTAGGGACCTGGCAATCTGACCTGCAGGTGACATTCTCAGACTCTGACCGGACTAAGATTTTTACACTGACACATAAGTTGTCAGTATCCTGCAGCTTTCAGGAGACGAATTATAAGATCTTAACTAGGTGGTATAGGTGCCCAGCGCTCCTTCATAAAATGTTTCCCTCAGTGCCCGACCTGTGCTGGAGGTGTGGCGAAGGACCGGGTTCCATGCTACATATTTGGTGGCAATGTGGCCCTATCCAAGCCTATTGGCTCTCAATATTCTCGATTTACGAATCTATCTCAGGAATACGCCATTCACCTTCTCCACAAATCGCGCTTCTGTCCCTTATCCCCGGCCCACTCAAATCGTGCAAACGTGGTCTGTTTCGTTTCTGCCTGATGGCGGCCAGGGTCTTGATTCCACGACACTGGAAATCAACAGTCGCCCCCTCCATAGGAGAATGGGTAAAAGAAATGGACAGGATATGCCGCATCGAGGGACTTATGGCCCACGACCATGAGACCTGGGAACAACACAAGCAGCTTTGGTCTCCCTGGTGGTATTACCGGGATGGACCTCTACTTGAGTCTCTTCTGCGAAACGCACAGACATGACCTGGACATCTTGAATACCGCTTCCCTGCTTACCCCTCCTTCTCTCCCTCCTTTGATCCCGTGTGCTCTTTTCTACCCCTCTTGGCCCTTTCTCTTTTCTGCATCTCAAACTAGTATTCTTCTGATTATTATACCCGCCGGAGTACTGGGAAACTCATGGGACTACATCTCTAGTGGACCCGGCATGCATGATGTCTACTCCTTCCTTAGCCTCAAACAGGCGGATCGCTTGCCATTTATACCATGTACCTTCGTGTATTCTGGCTTTACTATTGTAAGATACTTTCATGTACTATTTTTATTTTCTTTCTACTTTATTATTTTCTTTCTACTTTACTATGTATTACCATTCTTTCTTGATTGATAATTGTTATGCTAAACTTTAATAAACAATATTTTCTGAAAAAAAAAAAATGATTGTCAGAGTCCAGTAGACGGCGCAGTCCATGGTCGTATTTCCATCCGGGATTCTCAGCAGATACGATGTAGATTATCACGTTTCACGGACTCTCTAGTATCTGAGCCCCTCGAGTCTCGGCAGTGACATCTGTAAGAGATCTGCGGGATTCATGTTCGGGGTTGTGTATTTATTACTCCGATGACACATAACAGATGCTACGGATGATAGGACATGACGTCATGAGGGCAGGGAGCCATAGAACGATCGTCTATACCGAATGGCGGAGGGAACCTTGCAAGGATCTTCTGTATTTTATACACTTATTTATAACTTTTTATGTTTTGTAGAAAGACATCGAGATGATGAGTGAAAAGCAAGTCACTCTAAAAGGGGACAGACGTGCAACAAGCCCCTACGATCTGAGCGCGGGCAATAAATTAGTACATGTTTACTACTGCCGACTTTTAAAATTCTTATTTTTTACAATCTGTAGCGAACGTCTAGGAAAATTTAGACCGATACTGGCAAAAAAGTGAAGATACTCGATCCAATACACTGAGGACAATGGGATCCAATACACTGAGGACACTGGGATCCAATACACTGAGGACACTGGGATCCAAGACACTGAGGACACTGGGATCCAAGACACTGAGGGCACTGGGATCCGAGACACTGAGGACACTGGGATCCAATACACTGAGGACACTCAGATCCGAGACACTGAGGACACTGGGATCCAATACACTGAGGACACTCAGATCCGAGACACTGAGGACACTGGGATCCAAGACACTGAGGACACTGGGATCCAAGACACTGAGGACACTGGGATCCAAGACACTGAGGACACTCAGATCCGAGACACTGAGGACACTGGGATCCGAGACACTGAGGACACTGGGATCCAAGACACTGAGGACACTGGGATCCGAGACACTGAGGACACTGGGATCCGAGACACTGAGGACACTGGGATCCGAGACACTGGGCACTGGGATCCGAGACACTGAGGGCACTGGGATCCGAGACACTGAGGGCCCTGGGATCCGAGACACTGAGGACACTGAGATCCAAGACACTGAGGACACTGGGATCCAAGACACTGAGGACACTGAGATCCAAGACACTGAGGACACTGGGATCCAAGACACTGAGGACACTGAGATCCGAGACACTGAGGACACTGGGATCCAAGACACTGAGGACACTGGGATCCAAGACACTGAGGACACTGGGATCCAAGACACTGAGGACACTTGGACCATTTATGCATATGTGAAAAATATTGGATGTTTGAATGAAACCTTAGAGTCAGTACATCTTCCTCTGGATATTACAATAATGACAATATTATTCCATACATTGAAGCAGTCACCGAATAATGGGGTCTAATGCACTGGGATAACGGGGTCCAATGTATCGGGATAACGGGGTCTAATGCACCGGGATAACGGGGTCCAATGTAACGGGATAACTGGGTCTAATGCACCGGGATAACGGGGTCCAATGTATCGGGATAACGGGGTCCAATGCACCGGGATAACGGGGTCTAATGCACTGGGATAATGGGGTCTAATGCACTGGGATAACGGGGTCTAATGCACTGGGATAACGGGGTCTAATGCACTGGGATAATGGGGTCTAATGCACCGGGATAACGGGGTCCAATGCAACGGGATAACGGGGTCTAATGCACCGGGATAACGGGGTCTAATGCATCGGGATAACGGGGTCCAATGCAACGGGATAACGGGGTCCAATGTAACGGGATAACGGGGTCCAATGTAACGGGATAACGGGGTCTAATGCACCGGGATAACGGGGTCTAATGCATTGGGATAACGGGGTCTAATGCATCGGGATAACAGGGTCTAATGCATCGGGATAACGGGGTTTAATGCACGGGATAACGGGGTCTAATGCACTAGGATAACGGGGTCTAATGAACCGGGATAACTGGGTCCAATGCATCGTGATAACGGGGTCTAATGCACCGGGATAATGGGGTCTAATGCACCGGGATAACGGGGGTCTAATGCACTAGGATAACGGGGTCTAATGAACCGGGATAACGGGGTCCAATGCATCGTGATAACTGGGTCTAATGCACCGGGATAACGGGGTCTAATGCACCGGGATAACGGGGTCTAATGCACTAGGATAACGGGGTCCAATGTATCGGGATAACAGGGTCTAATGCACCGGGATAACGGGGTCTAATGCACCGGGATAACGGGGTCCAATGTATCGGGATAACGGGGTCCAATGCACCGGGATAACGGGGTCTAATGCACTGGGATAACGGGGTCTAATGCACTGGGATAACGGGGTCTAATGCACTGGGATAACGGGGTCTAATGCACTGGGATAATGGGGTCTAATGCACCGGGATAACGGGGTCCAATGTAACGGGATAACGGGGTCTAATGCACCAGGATAACGGGGTCTAATGCATCGGGATAACGGGGTCCAATGCAACGGGATAACGGGGTCCAATGTAACGGGATAACGGGGTCCAATGTAACGGGATAACGGGGTCTAATGCATTGGGATAACGGGGTCTAATGCATCGGGATAACAGGGTCTAATGCATCGGGATAACGGGGTTTAATGCACCGGGATAACGGGGTCTAATGCACTAGTATAACGGGGTCTAATACACCGGGATAACGGAGTCTAATGCATCGTGATAACGGGGTCTAATGCACCGGGATAATGGGGTCCAATGCATCGTGATAACGGGGTCTAATGCACCGGGATAACGGGGTCTAATGCACTGGGATAACGGGGTCTAATGCACCGGGATAACGGGATCTAATGCACTAGGATAACGGGGTCTAATGCACCGGGATAACGGGGTCTAATGCATCGGGATAACGGGATCTAATGCACTAGGATAACGGGGTCTAATGCACCGGGATAACGGGGTCTAATGCACCGGGATAACGGGGTCTAATGCACTAGGATAACGGGGTCTAATGCACCGGGATAACGGAGTCTAATGCATCGGGATAACTGGGTCTAATGCACCGGGATAACGGGGTCTAATGCATCATCATAACTGGGTCTAATGCATCGGGATAACGGGGTCTAATGCATCGTCATAAAGGGGTCTAATGAACTGGGATAACGGGGTCTAATGCATCAGGATAACGGGGTCTAATGCACCGGGATAACGGGGTCCAATGCACCGGAGTGATGACCATTTCACCTGAACTAAACTTTATAACGCTTCTGCAAAGTTGCAGGAAAAAGGTTTTAAATGGAAATTATAGGCAGGAAACGCAACTCAGAGGCAGCAAGAATGAACTGTGCTAAACCCATCATACAATAAGTGGGTCATTAATCTGCGGTGTCAGCGGGGTCTGCAGAGCGTCCCCCCCCCGTCTGGACTCCAATCACTTCATACATTCAGAGGAGGATGAAATCTTTGCCGCCCGGTGTCATGTGACCTTATAAAGTTACCACCGATGTATGGAAGAAAACAGAGCCGACGCATTGAGAATCTCAAGATGTTTGTTTTCTTTCCTGCACCTGGGTCGGCGTGATCTCATCCCGGTCACCTACCCCGTGGTTCAAAGCCAGGAGCGGCTCTGTTTGTTTTCATCGGCCACTTAGTACTTCACCAAAATCAGCTTTTCCCCTATTCAGTAATTATGCAAATTGTCTTTTTATGACTTAATGTGGCTGTTTTAGTCTCCATGAACCTTGATACTTTCCTTACCGAGGAGGTTCGGAATCGTTACTGTAACAGGTTTTGATCCGGGACACGCGATCGGACGCGTCTTATCAATGTTGCTCTTTACCGTCCAGTTTTTATTGCACTGTTGCAATTTTGTGATTTATGTGAATTCATCAAGAAAACTAGAAACATCTCATAATATGGTTTGGGGGAAAAAACGGTTGTCTACGTTGCCCCCATTCTCTACACGGATGTTCAACTCCGGCTGGTTCAACACTTACTGGTTTTCGAATCCGGCAGAGAACACTGCATCCCCCGGATTCCCCCACAATTGTAGAACCTGATGCAACTGGATCCTCCTGCATCGGTATCATGACATTATTACTGTGTCTTGGACCTTAGTGTCCTCAGTGTCTTAGATCCCAGATGACAGATCCGGCGTAATTCCGTCGCGGGAGCATCCAGTTGCTTCACGTTGTGTGTGTTTTCTTGATGAATCCAGTAAACAATTACATTATTGGTAAACGCCCCCTAGTGGGTGCGTCATGAAACTGGCTTCTGGGCATGCTCAGTCAAAAAAACGGATTTGGCTGTAACCGCATGAGCCTGTGTCCCCATTGGAAGTCAATGGGAGAGATATCACATGAGCAGCTAGATTCGCCTGGATTGAAACAACAGTCAGCCACCCTGGTGAAAAACATACTGGGTCCCCAGTATCCAACATTATTGTAAGGCTATGTGCCCACCTTGCAGATTATTTCCGCATCAAATCTGCATTTTTTGGCAGGAAAAATTTGCAGTTTTAGCATTTTCTGTCCGTTTCTCTGTGCTCTTTTTCTATCAAAGTCTATGAGAAAAATGCAGAAGGAATGGACTTGTTGCTTTTTTTTCTGCACCAACATCTGAAGGTGTGCACAGCTCTGCAGAATTCTCATTGACTTTGCTGGCATGTGTTTACCCTTATAGATTTTGGAGAATCTGCAAGAAAAAAAATGGGGCCCGTGAGTCAATGGGGGGCCCAGTGCCAGCACCCACAGCGGGCCCCGACCCGCCCATTGCTCCTTCGACTTTATTGGCATCGCAGATACATTGTTCCTTTTTTTTCTATGTGGCCTTTCTTTTTAAGTCTTGTGGTATTCTCAGCCGTTTCTAAAGGAAAATGATGCACATGGGTTGTGAATTTAGCACAAAATCAAACTCCTCTTTTTTTTTCTTTTTTGTCTTTTACCCTTTTTGCAACTTTTAAGAGCAGAAAGTCGCAGGATCCTATTAGCTGTCAACTTTCAGTTGCAAAGCAATAAAATCATATCTGCTCCTCAGCTCTCACCCCTCCCTCAGGGACAGAGAAATTCAGTCATGTGTAGTGCTAAAGTTTGAGGGAACAGAAAGCTACCAAGTTAATATTGGGGAGGGGAGGCCATGACTGTGCTAAATCAATCAATGTAGTGCTTTGCCTCTGCTCCTAGCCTGATACATGGCAGTGCACATTATGCGCCATCATATCATTGTACAGCAGAGGATCACAGTGTGTATTTATATCTGCTTGGTGACATGATTGCTATTTGAAGGGAAAACGCCCCTGTTCATACATTACATAGAATTGTATATCAGGGGCAGGACTGTAGTGTGACCATGGGTCCCATGGTCATGTCTCCTGTTCATACAGAAGTGTGAGGGGGCAGGAATGTAAGATGATCCTGGAGACCCCAGGGTCCACGCCCCTGACACCTCCTGTCACTGCTGTAGCATGAGGCTGAATTTCTCTGTCCCCTGAGGGAGGGGTGAGAGCTGAGGAGCAGATATAATTTTATAGATTTATAAGTGATCCATAGTTCCTAGAACTGTAGTGCACAGCTCTGTATGATCATGTAGAAGGGCAGGGACAATACACAATACAAAAAAATGTTGTTTTCCCAGAGTTCCTCTCTAAGACGTCCGTGCCAATCGGTCCAAGCTGTCACTCTCGGTCAGGAGAGCGATGGCCAGTCTGTGCATTACGATCCAAGGTCAGACTGAAACCCATTGACATCTGTCCATCATAGTCTTTTGCACCTTTTCTATCTGGAGTTAAAAGGTTCAAAATGAGTGAAAAAAGGGTATATTTGATATTGCGCTAATCTCATTAACATCGTTTTGAAAATATGGCTCAAAAAATGGCAACAAACACAAGACAAAAAAGAAAAGTGCTGAAAAAATGCAAACGATGAATCAGGACCTAAGTGTTCAGTTTCTCTGCAGCGCCCCCAGAGGAGAACTGAAGCATTACATAGTGGCCATTCATTGGAATAGATTGTCTGTGCAATACTGGACAGGACAGATCCTCCAGAGCGAGTCATACTTTTTATGACCGATCTCCACTCGGCTGAGAGACATGTGACCCCGACAGAGGGCATCTCAATATTAAGTGGGCTTCCAAAACCGGACAACCCCTTTTAAAGGAATGGTTTTACTGCTGGTATGATTACATAGGATGTAGCGCATCTACAAAATGACGCCTGTCTTGTAGTAATCCGATGTTTCGTTGCTGAAAAATCAAGCTTCAAAACAACATGCAAATTAGGCTGGAAGTGCATTGGGGGCGTGTCCATGTTGTCTGTGCACCTGAACATTCCCACAATGCAAAGCAACTTTTGAATTATTTTGCACTGTGGCTTCAAAGCTTAATGTCTCATCAATGGAATCTTAGCCTACCATACCCCACAACCTACCATACCCCCTGACAAAGCATCAGTGTCGAAACACACGTTGGGACCTGGTGCCATTCCAGTGGTGGGAGAGTTTGCTTACAGATCAGTTACCCTTATCCTGGGCTCTATATTATTGTATTTAGGATTCAGTCTATCCAATTATCTACTGACCGGAGTATTTTGGGTTTACTATGGTCTCCCCCACTGACTTTGCACGTCTTCCTTCTTTATGACCCCATTGTTACTAGTGATTTTCTATTTTATGTGTCAATGAAATTATATTTTATTATTCATACATTATGGCCATAGTTTTCTTTGTGGGTTTCATGATCTACCATTGCAGTAAAATCCTCATGATGGACTCCCTTAAAGCTTTAATCTGATTGGTTACCACCAAATTAATTAAAGCCCTTCATACGTTCATCTTCTTAGTTCCTCTGTACTTTCTCGTGGTTCATTCATGATTGAAAACAAACTCCCCTTGCAAAGTCCTGTAAAGTGCGCCCACATGTAGATGTTGGATCCGTTCCACCTCCAGAGGGATCTCGTCTTCGATCTCATCTTGTATTTTGGAGCCAAAGCAGCTCGTAATCAGAGATGAGCTTACATCACACGTTTCATTCCCAATTTCACTATTATTTTGGATTGACAGATGAAAAAGATTTAAAGGGTCAGTTTATATCGCCAAACAAAAAGCTGATACAAAGTAACATTGAATTCAGTGTCCCTTTAAAGGGAACTCCGAGGAGATACATTTTAGTACAGTCCCTGCCCTCCTATATGGTGGAGCAGAGCTGGGCTCTACAGTTCTAGAATCTATAGATCACTTCAGGGGCGGACCGTCACCCCCGGGGGCCCTGGTGCAGGAGATGACGGGGGGCGGGGCTACTGGCCGTCGGCGCGGCCTGGGGGGGAGGGGTGCCATTGGCTGTCGGCGCGGCCCGGAAAGGGGGGGGGGGTGCCGCTGGGAGCCGCAGGCGCGATGCTCTCCTACCTGGGAGCCGCGCCGGATGTCTGCTAGGGGCCGGAGGAGAGGAGGGGTGGGATCAGGCAAGGGAAGCAGGAAGCTCTCTGCTTCCTTTGCCTGACCCTCCTTTCCTCTGGCGGCGGCTTGCGGGGGTCGGCTCCAGGCTTGAAGGGGCCTCCAACCGTTCGGGGCCCTGGTGCAGCTGCACCAGCTGCACCAGTGTAGTTCCGCCCCTGGATCACTTATTAATCAATAAAATCATATCTGCTCCTCAGCTCTCACCCCTCCCTCAGGGGACAGAGAAATTCAGTCCTGCAAAGTGCTAAAGTTTCAGCGACAGGAATCTACCAAGTTGATATGGGGGAGGGGAGACCATGGCAGTGCTGAATCAATCAATGCAGAGCTCTGCCTGTGCTCATCGCCTGATACATGACAGTACACATTATACTCCATCATATCATTGTACAGTAGAAGATCACAGCGTGTATTTATATCTGCTTGGTGACATGATTGCTATTTGAAGGAAGAACACCCCTGTTCATACATAAGATTGGATGGTATATCAGGGACTGGATTGGAGTGTGACCATGGGGCCACCGGCCATGCCACCTGTTCATACAGAAGTGTGAGGGGGTGGGAATGTAAGATGATCCTGAGCCCACAGGGTCCACACCCCCGACACCTCCTGTCACTGCTGCAGCATGAGGCTGAATTTCTCTGTCCCCTGAGGGAGGGGTGAGAGCTGAGGAGCAGGTATGATTTTATTGATTTATAAGTGATCTATATGATACACCCCAGGACTGTAGGGTACTCGGTACAGGACTGTTAAACAGTTCTGGGGAGACACAGGGGTCGAGACCCGGCTTCTGTGACCCTGGGTTAAGTTGTTAAGGGAGTTCTTGGCTTGAGAGGAAAGGGGGTGATAAAAGGGAAAGTTAGTTGTGATGCCACCCGTGGTTTTTGGCGATTAGTGGCCACCGCAGCTGTAGAATATTTGGGGATGATGGATGGGCAGCTGGGATGGAGCGGCTCCCCACGGGCAGAGCAGATCCCCAGGGCAGTGGATGTGGTAAGGGTGTAGGGTGCAGGATGGCGGGCGCAAAGCAACAGACAGACTCATGGTTTGTTGGGTCCTCAGTCCTTTCACTGGTGCAACGGGAATACTGACAGGTGATGGTATATGGAGTCCTTGCACCTGAGAGTAACTCAAGGATTTCCTCACCCAAGAGGTTCTGAGACCTCCTTGCTGCGCCTTGTTAGCTAGTCACTGCTGCTGCTTAAGCTGAGCTCTGATGGCCATCTCCGCCTCCTGCTTGGCAACTCGAGTCCTTCTCTAGCCCCACGTCCCAGGCAGCTGTTCCTGTGCTCTTTATGCTGCTTTGCCTCTGGGCACAGTGTGGCTGGGGAACTTGGAATTTCCCACCTTCCGGTATTGGCTGCCGGGTCATAAGGCCCCGCACAGCCTCGGACCCCGGTGTCCGTTTCTGTGGTGCTTCTTCTCTGGGGTGAGCACAACACTGCTCCACTCCCCAGGCTCTCCTCCGCTTCCTCAGACCCCTGCCTGGGGTCCCTCACGCCAGGCTTGGCTATCCTGGGACGAGCTTAGCACTGCTCCAATCCATCGGATGTCTTCCTCAGTCCACCTAGGAACTGAACCAACTCTGCCCCAGACCAGAATTTATAGGGGAGCTCACCCTATACCCAGGTTTACATCTTCAGGTCTGGAGGCAGAAAGGTGTTGTGTGCTTTTGTGTTTTGCCTGGAGTGGATACCCTCTGTTGCTCTCAGGTATGACACTACCATCTGGGGGCGATAATGACTCAGGCATTTGGACTCTGGGGCGCCACATACACAGTAGATTTTAGAACTGTGTTGACAGCTTTGCTCATCATGTAGAAGTGCAGAGACAGTACAAAAATGTGATCTCAGTGGAGTTCCCCCTTAATTCCCTCCATTATTTTACCAATAGTGATTGCAGATATACAGTGCCTTGTGAAAGTATTCAGCCCCCTATATACAGTGCCTTGTGAAAGTATTCAGCCCCCTATATACAGTGCCTTGTGAAAGTATTCAGCCCCCTATATACAGTGGCTTGTGAAAGTATTCAGCCCCCTATATACAATGCCTTGTGAAAGTATTCAGCCCCCTATATACAGTGCCTTGTGAAAGTATTCAGCCCCCTATATACAGTGCCTTGTGAAAGTATTTGGCCCCTATATACAGTGCCTTGTGAAAGTATTCAGCCCCCTATGTATATATACAGAGCCTTGTGAAAGTATTCAGCCCCCTATGTATATGTACAGTGCCTTGTGAAAGTATTCAGCCCCCTATATACAGTGCCTTGTGAAAGTATTTAGCCCCCTATATACAGTGCCTTGTGAAAGTATTCGGCCCCCTATATACAGTGCCTTGTGAAAGTATTTGGCCCCTATATACAGTGCCTTGTGAAAGTATTCAGCCCCCTATGTATATATACAGTGCCTTGTGAAAGTATTCAGCCCCCTATGTATATATACAGAGCCTTGTGAAAGTATTCGGCCCCTTGAACTTTTCAACCTTTTGCCACATTTCAGGCTTCAAACATAAAGGTATAAATTCAATTTTTTTAGTGAAGAATCAACAAGTGGGAACAATCATGAGGGGGAACCAAATTTATTGGGTATTTTAAACTTTTTTAACAAATAAAACACTGAACAGTGGGGCGTGCAATATTATTCATCCCCTTGAGTTAATCCTCTGTAGCGCCCCCTTGTGCTGTGATCACAGCTGCAGTCTCTTGGGGTTTGTCTCATTCTTCCTTGCAGAACAGCTGGAGCTCAGTGAGGTTGGATTGAGGCGTTTGTGATCAGCAGTTTTCAGCTCTTTCCACAGATTCTCCATTGGATTCAGGTCTGGATGTGACTCTTCCATTCTAACACCTGGAGACGGTGATTTTTGAACCTTTCCATTGTAGATTTTGCTTTATGTTTGGGATCATTGTCTTGTTGGAAGATAAATCTCCGTCCCAGTCTCAGGTCTTTTGCAGACTCCAGCAGGTTTTCTTGCAGAATGGTCCTGTATTTGGCTCCGTCCATCTTCCCATCAATTGTAACCATCTCTCCTGTCCCTGCTGAAGAAAAGCCCAAACCATGATGCTGCCACCACCATGTGTGACAGTGGGGATGGAGTTTTCAGGCCACCACCATGTGTGACAGTGGGGATGGTGTTTTCAGGCCACCACCATGTGTGACAGTGGGGATGGTGTTTTCAGGGTGATGACCTTTGTTGCTTTTACACCAAACATTTGTTTTTCCATTGTGGCCAAAAAGTTTGATTTTGGTTTCCTCTGAGCAGAGCCCCTTATTCCACATGTTTGGTGTCTCCCTGGCGGCTTGTGGCAGACTTCAAACCAGACTTTTTATGGATATCTTTGAGAAATGGCTTCTTCTTGCCACTCTTCCATAAAGGCCAGATTTGTGCAGTGTACGACTGATTGTTGTCTTATGGACAGACTCTCCCACCTCAGCTGTAGATCTCTGCAGTTCATGCAGAGTGATCATGGGCCTTGTGGCCTCATCTCTGATCAGTCTTCTCCTTGTTCTAGATGAAAGTTTAGAGGGGCGGCCGGGTCTTGGTAGATTCGCAGTGGTCTGATCCTCCTTCCATTACAATATGATCGCTTGCACAGTGGCTCTGAGATGTTTAAAACTTGGGAAATCTTTTTGTATCCAAATCCGGCTTAAACTTCTCCACAACAGTATCTGACCTGCCTGGTGTGTTCCTTGGTCTATCGCTGAGCCTATCACAGAGCAGGTGCATTTATACGCAGACTTGATTACACACAGGTGGATCTATTTATCAATACCAGTCATTTAGACAACATTGGATCATTCAGAGATCTCACTGAACTTCTGGAGGTGAGTTTGCTGCACTGAAAGTAAAGGGGCGAATAATATTACACGCCCCACGCCTCAGTTTTTTATTTGTTAAAATAAGTTTAAAATAACCAATAAATTTGGTTCCACCTCACGATTGTGTCCCACTTGTTGATTCTTCAAAAAAGGAATTTCTATCTTGTTGAGCCTGAATTGGTGAAGGTTGAAAAGTTAAGGGGCGATACTTCACAAGGCACTGTAATTACATAGGGGCTGAATACTTTCACAAGGCACTGTATTACATGGGCCAATATTTCAAAGACACTGTATATATACATAGGTGATACTTTACAAGGCACTGTTATACAAGGGCCAAATCTTCAAAGGATGTATATTACATAGGGGCGATACTTTCACAAGGACGTAAACATAGGCCAATCTTTCACAGAACTGTATATATAAAGGGCTGATACTTTCACAGGCACTGATATATCATAGGGCGAAACTTCACAAGGCATGTATACTGTATATTTTTTTTATATATTTATTAATATTAGCTACCCCAAAAACTATCATAAGAAATACACACTGAAAATACCACAAGTCCCTTCACACATCGTGGTCTAATACAGTCCAATGCAAACAATCAAGTCTGCCGAACCAGTCACATATGCAGTCTGCAGGACCCCAGTCACATGATGCAGAGCTGTTTGGTCCTGCTTTGCAGATTGTCAGCAGCACCTCCATTATCTTGGGGTCAGATATCACATTTTTACACATTTTTTCCATTAACATCAATGTGTTTGTTAATCTGCAATTAAAATGAGGAAATGCAGATTCATCCTGTCAAAATCTAAATCTCAGTCTGCACAAGCACGATAAATCCAGAGTAATTTTACAATTGGTCAGAAATTGCTGTGAATAATGAGAGTCAAATGAGCAATGTATCAGTAGAGATTGTAGGTCAAAATTATTATACATCTTTGTCAGTATGAAGAAAATAATTTTTCACGTTGGTTAATAAAATGTGAACTGTAAGCAATCTACACTGCTTCATTCCTTTTATTTCCCACCAAAGTCTGATCCAAGTTACAGTATTTTTCTTTGTGCAAGTGTCTCTCCCAGTAATATAGGCTGGATGTGAGCTCTGGTGTCTCTCCAGTAATATAGGCTGGATGTGAGGTCCGTGTGTCTCTCCAGTAATATAGGCTGGATGTGAGGTCTGTGTGTCTCTCCGTAATATAGGCTGGATGTGAGGTCTGTGTCTCTCTCCAGTAATATAGGCTGGATTGAGTCTGTTGTCTCTCCAGTAATATAGGCTGGATGTGAGGTCTGTGTGTCTCTCCAGTAATATAGGCTGGATTTGAGGTCTGTGTGTCTCTCCAGTAATACAGGCTGGATGTGAGGTCTGTGTGTCTCTCCAGTAATATAGGCTGGATGTGAGGTCTGTGTGTCTCTCCAGTAATATAGGCTGGATGTGAGGCTCTGTGTGTTCTCCAGTAATATAGGCTGGGTGTGAGTCTGTGTGTCTCTCCAGTAATATAGGCTGGGTGTGAGGCTCTGTGTGTCTCTCTGTAATATAGGCTGGATGTGAGGTCTGTGTGTCTCTTCAGTAATATAGGCTGGATGTGAGGTCGTGTGTCTCTCCAGTAATATAGACTGGATGTGAGTCTGTGTGACTCTCCATTAATATAGGCTGGATGTGAGGTCTGTGTGTCTCTGCCAGTAATATAGGCTGGATGTGAGGTCTGTGTGTCCTCCAGTAATATAGGCTGGATGTGAGGTCGTGTGTCTCTCCAGTAATATAGCTGGATGTGAGCTCTGTGTATCTCCCAGTAATATAGGCTGGATGTGAGGTCTGTGTGTCTCTCCAGTAATATAGGCTGGATGTGAGGTCCCTGTGTCTCTCCAGTAATATAGGCTGGATGTGAGTCTGTGTGTCTCTCCAGTAATATAGAGCTGGATGTGAGATCTGTGTGTCTCTCCAGTAATATAGGCTGGATGTGAGGTCTGTGTGTGTCTCCAGTAATATAGGCTGGATGTGAGGTCAGTGTGTCTCTCCAGTAATATAGGCTGGATGTGAGGTCGTGTGTCTCTCCAGTAATATAGGCTGGATGTGAGTCTGTGTGTCTCTCCCAGTAATATAGGCTGGATGTGAGGTCTGTGTGTGTCTCCAGTAATATAGGCTGGATGTGAGGTCTGTGTGTCTCTCCAGTAATATAGGCTGGATGTGAGCTCTGTGTGTCTCTTTAGTAATATGGTGAGATTGTAAGATATTGTTTCTGCCAGTAAGGTTATGGAGATATTTAAAGTTTTTATCTAACTCCCCAACTTGGGTAATAACTAACTCTGGATGTAGTATGTATTTGTTACAGGTTAATTAGTTGTCAGAGTCGGTGGTGAGTGCGATCGTGTTTTCTCTCGGTTCGGAGTTAGGGGTGGAGTTGTTATACTGTGTTAACTTCCGGGTATATTAGCCTGATGGTCGACGTCGGCCCGGAGCCATTCTGGTATTATATGTGCTGTAATATGTCTGTGGCACACATCAGTAATGCGAAGGCCTTGATTTCTGGCTCTTGTGCCTTAATGCTCGAAATAGCATTTAATATTCTGTTAGTTTTTCGTAATTATATTGTTCTTGTACATTTCCAGAAATGCTTTCTTAAGGACGTGAGATGAGTTGTTATTTATTTGCATTAATTTGACATGAATTGATCTTGTTTCTATCTCATTCATATTTAGATCGATGTGAGGCCCTAAGCTATCGCCGAGGCTGTGACATACGATGAGGGCTGGGTGGTGCTGGGGTGGTGTCATCTCTATGTACCGCAGTTCTCTCCCCGTGTCATCTCTCCCTTATGTATATGGCTTGCATCACCTGATGAAGGCAGCGCTCTGCTGCAGAAACGCGTAGTGGCCTGTAAGAGGTTAATAAAGAAACTTTTTCTAAAATAACCCTAGTGCCATTTATCTCTAGCCCTAGCGCTCCACAGACCAGGGATTTTCTTACTCTCAGCTTCTTGCACTTGTGCACACCTGCAAGAGCAGTTCTGGACAAGAGATGCCATTAATCCTAGATCCTGAGTTCCATGACCAAGCAATACAACACGGTCACGTTGTAGGACCTGTGGTGACATCAATCCGGTCACGTGACCGCGGCAGGAGCTAGAGCTCCCGGAGAAACTTTCGGTGCCTCCACTATACCTCAGGCGGAGGTGGATTCACAGGCGTAAGACCGCAGTTGTGCAGGGTTGCACAATTACCTCTGGTGAGTGCCCACACAGCCCTGGGCCTAAATCCACTTCAAAAACTTTCTTCACATGCGCTCCCACCCCCTCCCCCTTTTTGTCTCCAGTAATATAGGCTGGATGTGAGGTCTGTGTGTCTCTCCAGTAATATAAGCTGGATGTGAGGTCTGTGTGTCTCTCCCGGTAATATAGGCTGGATGTGAGGTCTGTGTGTCTCTCCCGGTAATATAGGCTGGATGTGAGGTCTGTGTGTCTCTCCCGGTTAATATAGGCTGGATGTGAGGTCTGTGTGTCTCTCCCGGTAATATAGGCTGGATGTGAGGTCTGTGTGTCTCTCCCGGTAATATAGGCTGGATGTGAAGTCTGTGTGTCTCTCCAGTAATATAGGCTGGATGTGAGGTCTGTGTGTCTCTCCAGTAATATAGGCTGGATGTGAGGTCTGTGTGTCTCTCCAGTAATATAGGCTGGATGTGAGGTCTGTGTGTCTCTCCAGTAATATAGGCTGGATGTGAGGTCTGTGTGTCTCTCCAGTAATATAGGCTGGATGTGAGGTCTGTGTGTCTCTCCAGTAATATAGGCTGGATGTGAGGTCTGTGTGTCTCTCCAGTAATATAGGCTGGATGTGAGATCTGTGTGCCTCTCCAGTAATATAGGCTGGATGTGAGGTCTGTGTGTCTCTCCAGTAATATAGGCTGGATGTGAGCTCTGTGTATCTCCAGTAATTTAGGCTGGATGTGAGGTCTATGTGTCTCTCCCAGTAATATAGGCTGGATGTGAGATCTGTGTGTCTCTCCAGTAATATAGGTTGGATGTGAGCTCTGTGTGTCTCTCCCAGTAATATAGGATGGATGTGAGGTCTGCGTGTCCCTTCCAGTAATATAGGCTGGATGTGAGGTCTGTGTGTCTCTCCAGTTTAAAATAGGCTGGATGTGAGGTCTGTGTGTCTCTCTAGTAATATAGGCTGGATGTGAGCTCTGTGTGTCTCTCCAGTAATATAGGCTGGATGTGAGCTCTGTGTGTCTCTCCCAGTAATATAGGCTGGATGTGAGGTCTGTGTCTCTCCCAGTAATATAGGCTGGATGTGAGCTCTGTGTCTCTCCAGTAATATAGGCTGGATGTGAGCTCTGTGTGTCTCTCCAGTAATATAGGCTGGATGTGAGATCTGTGTGTCTCTCTCAGTAATATAGGTTGGATGTGAGCTCTGTGTGTGTCTCTCCCAGTAATATAGGATGGATGTGAGGTCTGCGTGTCCCTTCCAGTAATATAGGCTGATGTGAGCTCTGTGTGTCTCTCCAGTAATATAGGCTGGATGTGAGGTCTGTGTGTCTCTCCAGTAATATAGGATGGATGTGAGGTCTGCGTGTCCTTCCAGTAATATAGGCTGGATGTGAGCTCTGTGTGTCTCTCCAGTAATATAGGCTGGATGTGAGGTCTGTGTGTCTCTCTAGTAATATAGGCTGGATGTGAGCTCTGTGTGTCTCTCCAGTAATATATATGGCTTGCATCACCTGATGAAGGCAGCGCTCTGCTGCAGAAACGCGTAGTGGCCTGTAAGAGGTTAATAAAGAAACTTTTTCTAAAATAACCTAGTGCCATTTATCTCTAGCCCTAGCGCTCCACAGACCAGGGATTTTCTTACTCTCAGCTTCTTGCACTTGTGCACACCTGGCAAGAGCAGCTCTGGACAAGAGATGCCATTAATCCTAGATCCTGAGTTCCATGACCTAGCAATACAACACGGTCACCGTTGTAGGACCTGTGGTGACATCAATCCGGTCACGTGACCGCGGCAGGAGCTGGAGCTCCGGAGCAACTTTCGGTGCTCCACTATACCTCCAGGCGGAGGTGGATTCACAGGCGTAAGACCGCAGTTGTGCAGGGTTGCACAACCACCTCTGGTGAGTGGCCACACAGCCTGGGCCTAAATCCACTTCAAAAATGTTCTTCACATGCGCTCCCACCCCCTCCCCCCTTTTTGTCTCCAGTAATATAGGCTGGATGTGAGGTCTGTGTGTCTCTCCAGTAATATAGGCTGGATGTGAGCTCTGTGTGTCTCTCCCAGTAATATAGGCTGGATGTGAGGTCTGTGTGTCTCCCGGTAATATAGGCTGGATGTGAGGTCTGTGTGTCTCTCCAGTAATATAGGCTGGATGTGAGCTCTGTGTGTCTCTCCAGTAATATAGGCTGGATGTGAGCTCTGTGTGTCTCTCCCAGTAATATAGGCTGGATGTGAGGTCTGTGTGTCTCTCCAGTAATATAGGCTGGATGTGAGGTCTGTGTGTCTCTCCAGTAATATAGGCTGGATGTGAGGTATGTGTGTCTCTCCAGTAATATAGGCTGGATGTGAGGTCTGTGTGTCTCTCCAGTAATATAGGCTGGATGTGAGGTCTGTGTGTCTCTCCAGTAATATAGGCTGGATGTGAGGTCTGTGTGTCTCTCCAGTAATATAGGCTGGATGTGAGGTCTGTGTCTCTCCAGTAATATAGGCTGGATGTGAGGTCTGTGTGTCTCTCCGTATAATATAGGCTGGATGTGAGGTCTGTGTGTCTCTCCCAGTAATATAGGCTGGATGTGAGCTCTGTGTGTCTCTCCCAGTAATATAGGCTGGATGTGAGCTCTGTGTGTCTCTCCCAGTAATATAGGCTGGATGTGAGCTCTGTGTGTCTCTCCCAGTAATATAGGCTGGATGTGAGCTCTGTGTGTCTCTCCAGTAATATAGGCTGGATGTGAGGTCTGTGTGTCTCTCCCAGTAATATAGGCTGGATGTGAGGTCTGTGTGTCTCTCCAGTAATATAGGCTGGATGTGAGGTCTGTGTGTCTCTCCAGTAATATAGGCTGGATGTGAGCTCTGTGTGTCTCTACAGTAATATAGGCTGGATGTGAGGTCTGTGTGTCTCCAGTAATATAGGCTGGATGTGAGATCTGTGTGTCTCTCCAGTAATATAGGCTGGATGTGAGGTCTGTGTGTTTCTCCAGTAATATAGGCTGGATGTGAGGTCTGTGTGTCTCCAGTAATATAGGCTGGATGTGAGCTCTGTGTGTCTCTCCAGTAATATAGGCTGGATGTGAGGTCTGTGTGTCTCTCCAGTAATATAGGCTGGATGTGAGGTCTGTGTGTCTCCCGGTAATATAGGCTGGATGTGAGCTCTGTGTGTCTCTCCAGTAATATAGGCTGGATGTGAGGTCAGTGTGTCTCCCTGTAATATAGGCTGGATGTGAGGTCTGTGTGTCTCTCCCAGTAATATAGGCTGGATGTTAGCTCTGTGTCTCTCCCCAGTAATATAGGCTGGATGTGAGGTCTGTGTGTCTCTCCCAGTAATATAGGCTGGATGTGAGGTCTGTGTGTCTCTCCAGTAATATAGGCTGGATGTGAGGTCTGTGTGTCTCTCCCAGTAATATAGGCTAGATGTGAGCTCTGTGTGTCTCTCCCAGTAATATAGGCTGGATGTGAGCTCTGTGTGTCTCTCCAGTAATATAGGCTGGATGTGAGCTCTGTGTGTCTCTCCCAGTAATATAGGCTGGATGTGAGGTCTGTGTGTCTCTTCAGTAATATAGGCTGGATGTGAGCTCTGTGTGTCTCTCCCAGTAATATAGGCTGGATGTGAGCTCTGTGTGTCTCTTCAGTAATATAGGCTGGATGTGAGCTCTGTGTGTCTCTCCCAGTAATATAGGCTGGATGTGAGGTCTGTGTGTCTCTCCAGTAATATAGACTGGATGTGAGCTCTGTGTGTCTCTCCAGTAATATAGGCTGGATGTGAGGTCTGTGTGTCTCTACAGTAATATAGGCTGGATGTGAGCTCTGTGTGTCTCTCCAGTAATATAGACTGGATGTGAGGTCTGTGTGTCTCTAGTAATATAGGCTGGATGTGAGCTCTGTGTGTCTCTCCCAGTAATATAGGCTGGATGTGAGGTCTGTGTGTCTCTCCAGTAATATAGGCTGGATGTGAGGTCTGTGTGTCTCTTTAGTAGTATGGTGAAGAACCCTTGTAAGATATTGCCCTTTCTGCCAAGAAGGTGTATGGAGATATTTTTAAAAGTTTTCTACTCTAAACACCCCTCCCCTAACTTGGGGGCATACAATAACTAATCTACTGATAGTAGTATTATTGGTTAGAGGTTAATTTAGTTTTTGAGAAGTCGGTGCAGTGAGTGCGATCAGTGTTTTCTCTGCGGTTCGGAGGGTTCACCGGGCGTGGAAGCTTTGTTCATAACTGAGTGATTAAACATCCCGGGCTAATAATTACAGCCTGAAATGCGTCAGACGTCAGGCGACCCGCCGAGCCAATTCTGGCTATTATATGTGCATTGTAAATATGTCTGTGGCACAAACATCATTGTAAAGCGAAGCCTGCAATTTCTGGGCTCTTGTGCACTTAATGCTCGGAAATCAGCAATTTAATATTCAAATGTAAAAAAAAAATAGATTTTTTTTTTAATTTATTTTTTTTACATTTTTCAACAAAGAAAATGCTTTCTTAAAGGGACAGTGCACAGAAATGCAAAGTTGTTATTTATTTGCATTAACCTTTGACAATGAAACTCTGATTATTTATCTATCTACATTCATATTTAGATACTAGATGGAGGCCCTAAGCTATCGCAACGGGAGGGCGGTGACATCACGATGAGGGCGGGCCCCGTGGTGCTGGGGGTGGTGATCATCTCTCCCCCATGTCCGCAGTCTCTCTCCCCCTGGTTCACTCTCTCCCCTCTGTTGTATGATGTCATAACACCCCACTATAATGTCGTAATACCAGATTGTGATGTCATAATCCGCATTGTGATATCATAATTCCCAACTATGATGTCATAATACCCTACTATGATTTAATGGATACTCCATTGTGATGTCATAACACAGCACTATGATGGCATAATAGCCATTGTAATGTCATAGTTTCCCATTGTGATGTCATAATACCCCCATTGCTGTGTCACAATAACCCATGGTGATACAGGGACAACCGGACACAGGAGGCGATGACAGACACCCTAAGACAGTTATATATATATATAATGATGATATAGATAAAGTAGACTGATGCATATGAAATATATATTAATAATATTTGTTCATTTATAGTCAGTAGTCAGCCCTGGAGTCGGGAGGAGAGGAGTGAGTCCATCAATTCATTACATGAGACTGAAAGGACACGGCGACCTCATGGGCTTGTTCCGGGTCCTGGGCTACAGACCATAGAGAGACAGAAGGAGTCCTAGGGGCGCGGGTAGTGAGCAATCCGCCCATGCGCCCGAAGTGGGAAGCTGAAGGACGGGGCAGGAACCAGGGTACCGGACCTGAAGTGGCAAGGAAGATCCACGACTCCAACCACAAAACCGGTAGGTCTTTATGTCCCATGACCCAACCCGGCGCAATGAAGAGAAAGCTGCCGTACTAGGGCCAGGGGATCAGACCAGTCGCCCAATGAAGGCTTGTGGCCACTGGATCGGAGCTTTGTGTGCGGGGGCTGTGCAGGAGGGTGGAAAATAGGCCCACGAAAAGGAATACCAAAGGGGGTGACCCGGATGAGCCCTCCTGGCTCTAAAAGACCACCGGAGCCGCCACTGCAATGTCTTGTAACTTGAAATACCTGACGACAAAAGCCAAGTAAACCGGGCTGAAGCTCAGCATTGTGTCAGACTGTTTATTCTGCGCCTGAGGTAGACTGAAACGCCGAGCCGACAGCAGCAGCCTGACCTCAGAGTGTCCCTGATCCCTGCCAGCAGCAAGCTCAGCCCCGCTGCCTTCCAATTCCCCAAACCACCTCCACAAACTTTCCGGTTGCCCTGAGGACCAGGGTAACCGGTCCTGGTGGGAGGAGGTTAGGGTGGAAGGAGCGGGAAACACGCAGACAGATCTAGTCAAGCCTGAGGACAGAAGCAAGGAGCAGGTCCTAGAGGGACACCACAGGGAGGGCGCACGAAAAGGAGCAGCGACCCAGACAGCAGGAGGAAACCCAGTGCCGGACCTTATTGACAGTCCGGGGGACTCCTAGTCCACAACAGGGAACCGGCTCAATACCGGTGGGTGGATCGTAAGGTTTGCCAAGCAGCCCGACCTCGTCCAGAACGCGCAGCCCCACCAGGATCACTAAACAGGGTTTAGCCCTTTACAAGAGAAGAAGGGTACCTCATCGCACCCGACGGGCCTGGTAGACAAGTGGGTTGTGCAGGACAGCGCACCGATAGTGAGTAGGTGAAGGTACTAAGGAAGGAACACCCAGGAGCCTCAAAGAGACTTTATTCTCCCAGTGACTACCCGGCCAGCTACCCACTAAAGAACTGTAACTGTGAACCTGATCCGTGCACTTTTACAAGTAAAGTACCCATACAGAGTTAGCAAGCCTCCGGTGTCTTATTCTATTCAGCTGCTACACTACAACCAGCACAGCAGCTACGCTGCCCTGGGGACCCAGCTCCACCTGCAGGAGAGCTATTCCACACAAGCTGCATTACCATCATCCCCGGAGGTCTGACAGCGGCGCTGGTGAGCATCACCAGAAACTGCAGGTGGCATCACGAGACATTTATTCTTTTCTTTTTCCCATTTTTACCAGTGACCCCAAGGCCACCACCAGTGACATCCCCTTAACAGTAAACGCCCGGATACCAAGTCCCCATAGACACCTGGTGGGTTACTACCCCTATCATCCTCAGAGGTCTCGACTGCAGCAGCATCTCTACCGGCTGCTTCCACGGGTGGCGTCACGACACAAACTCTTATTTTACTTTTATATTTTTGTTTTCAACCCTTTTTCAAATTTCCCCCCCTTTTACTGCCGCCTGACGAGGGGATCACGGACCAGGTCACGCCACCATGATATCCCACAGCCCCGATGACATCGAGAGGGTATCGGTTCCGAGTACCCCATGGTCCCCGCCGGGGCAAGTCATTTGAATGCAGATGACTTTATCTATATAAACATGGAAGTTTCTGAGTCAGACACACCCGTACGAGGTTATGAGATCAAGTATTTTCTAATATTGAACGTCCTCTCGGATTCTTTTAAGAGACACAATATCTTAATGTGAATGGCGTCCTGCTGATTGCTGCTCGTCACATCCACATGTTCCTCCATTTAGATCGTTCTTTGCTTTATTTCCTCTTCTAATGTCATTTATATTCGTCACATTCCAGAATCATCTTCTGCTGGATACAACAACAGAATCTTCTCAAGAAGTCACTTCTCCATACAGTGATCCTGTCCTCCCAGATAGCGGGAAATATTCAGCTCCATGCATGGCGGGCGGTCACCGAATACTGAGGACGGAGGAGACAGGCGGTCACTGAATACTGAGGACGGAGGAGACGGGCGGTCACTGAATACTGAGGACGGAGGAGACGGGTGGTCACTGAATACTGAGGACGGAGGAGACGGGCGGTCACTGAATACTGAGGATGGAGGAGAAGGGCCATCACTGAATGCTGAGGACGGAGGAGACGGGCGATCACTGAATGCTGAGGACGGAGGAGACGGGCGGTCACTGAGTACTGAGGACGGAGGAGACGGGCGGTCACTGAATACTGAGGACGGAGGAGACGGGCGGTCACTGAATACTGAGGACGGAGGAGACGGGCGGTCACTGAATACTGAGGACGGAGGAGACGGGCGGTCACTGAATACTGAGGACGGAGGAGACGGGAGGTCACTGAATGCTGAGGACGGAGGAGACGGGCGGTCACTGAATGCTGAGGACGGAGGAGACGGGCGGTCACTGAATGCTGAGGACGGAGGAGACGGGCGGTCACTGAATGCTGAGGACGGAGGAGACGGGCGGTCACTGAATGCTGAGGACGGAGGAGACGGGCGGTCACTGAATGCTGAGGACGGAGGAGACGGGCGGTCACTGAATACTGAGGACGGAGGAGACGGGCGGTCACTGAATGCTGAGGACGGAGGAGACGGGCGGTCACTGAATGCTGAGGACGGAGGAGACGGGCGGTCACTGAATGCTGAGGACGGAGGAGACGGGCGGTCACTGAATGCTGAGGACGGAGGAGACGGGCGGTCACTGAATGCTGAGGACGGAGGAGACGGGCGGTCACTGAATGCTGAGGACGGAGGAGACGGGCGGTCACTGAATACTGAGGACGGAGGAGACGGGCGGTCACTGAATACTGAGGACGGAGGAGACGGGCGGTCACTGAATACTGAGGACGGAGGAGACGGGCGGTCACTGAATACTGAGGACGGAGGAGACGGGCGGTCACTGAATACTGAGGACGGAGGAGACGGGCAATCACTGAATGCTGAGGACGGAGGAGACGGGCGGTCACTGAATACTGAGGACGGAGGAGACGGGCGGTCACTGAATACTGAGGACGGAGGAGACGGGCGGTCACTGAATACTGAGGACGGAGGAGACGGGCGGTCACTGAATACTGAGGACGGAGGAGACGGGCGGTCACTGAATACTGAGGATGGAGGAGACGGGCAATCACTGAATACTGAGGATAGAGGAGACGGGCGGTCACTCAATACTGGGGACGAAGGAGACGGGCGGTCACTGAATACTGAGGACGGAGGAGACGGGCAGTCACTGAATACTGAGGACGGAGGAGACGGGCAATCACTGAATACTGAGGATAGAGGAGACGGGCGGTCACTGAATACTGAGGACGGAGGAGACGGGCGGTCACTGAATACTGAGGATGGAGGAGACGGGCAGTCACTGAATACTGAGGATGGAGGAGACGGATGGTCACTGAATACTGAGGAAGGAGGAGACGGGCGGTCACTGAATACTGAGGATGGAGGAGACGGGCGATCACTGAATACTGAGGATGGAGGAGACGGGCGGTCACTGAATACTGAGGATGGAGGAGACGGGCGGTCACTGAATACTGAGGATGGAGGAGACGGGCGGTCACTGAATACTGAGGACGGAGGAGACGGGCGGTCACTGAATACTGAGGACAGAGGAGACGGGCAGTCACTGAATACTGAGAACGGAGGAGACGGGCGGTCACTGAATGCTGAGGACGGAGGAGACGGACGGTCACTGAATGCTGAGGACGGAGGAGACGGGCGGTCACTGAATACTGAGGACGGAGGAGACGGGCGGTCACTGAATACTGAGGACGGAGGAGACGGGCGGTCACTGAATACTGAGGACGGAGGAGACGGGCGGTCACTGAATACTGAGGACGGAGGAGACAGGCAGTCACTGAATACTGAGGACGGAGGAGACGGGCGGTCACTGAATACTGAGGATGGAGGAGACGGGCGGTCACTGAATACTGAGGATGGAGGAGACGGATGGTCACCAAATACAGAGGAAAGAGGAGACTGGCTGTCACCGAATACTGAGGACGGAAGAGACGGGCGGTCACTGAATGCTGAGGACGGAGGAGACGGGCGGTCACTGAATGCTGAGGATGGAGGAGATGGGCAATCACTGAATACTGAGGACGGAGGAGACTGGCAGTCACTGAATACTGAGAATGGAGGAGACGGGCGGTCACTGAATACTGAGGACGGAGGAGACGGGCGGTCACTGAATACTGAGGATGGAGGAGATGGGCGGTCACTGAATACTGAGGACAGAGGAGACGGGCGGTCACTGAATACTGAGGATAGAGGAGACGGGCGGTCACTGAATACTGAGGACAGAGGAGACGGGCGGTCACTGAATACTGAGGATAGAGGAGACGGGCGGTCACTGAATACTGAGGACGGAGGTGACGGGCGGTCACTGAATACTGAGGATAGAGGAGACGGGCGGTCACTGAATACTGAGGACGGAGGAGACGGGCGGTACTGAATACTGAGGATGGAGGAGACGGGCGGTCACTGAATACTGAGGGGATTTATATTTCTCTTTTGTTCACTTTGTATCTTGATAGTGTTAAGAAATCTGGAGTGTTGAGGATTTGTTAATGAATGTAATCTCATAGGGTGAAGTTCACACCTGCTAATGCACAGATCTGCACGGACAGAGCCCCAGCTGCCTGGATGGCGTCCAGCGATCCTCTGGTCTTTATTTAGCAGTAATCACTCCGGGGACGCCGTTCTCCTCCGCCAGCCCTTTTATAATATCACAGATTTCATACTGTAGGAATCCAGAGCCGCTCTATGAGTAATCAGAGCCTGGTCACGTTGGGTGAAACGAGAGGACGGATCTGGAATTGCTTCATGGCAAGTGCAGAATACAGAACTTACAATACACACATCCTGCTATAAATATAGCGCTGACCTATTCTGTGGCCTGTACTGTGCCTGCTGCGGTCAGACTTCTACATCTATCCGCTAATAGCTATAAACTCTTTTCATCTATTGATTTCTGTGACGGTGTAATGCCCCTCATCACCTGTGGTGGCGCTGCAGGGAAATCAGACACTTTCTACCAGGCCCCTGATCGCGGAGGATTATAGTAATGTGGCACCAAGTGAGCAGTTTTCATCTGTGAACCTCGCACACAAAAATCTTGGTTGTTTTTAACTCTGAGACATGAGCCGTGCTGGATAGAGGCAAATAGTGAAGATTTGTTTGCCGGTTATACGGCCCGAAATATTCAGTCCAAGTGTTTTTATTGAGCGATTTTTACAATGTTGGAAAATTGGAGGAAATAAGAAAAAAAAAAAATTATACAGCAACTACAACTAGGAAGAGGAGAAAAAAAAGGTGAAAAAGGAGGAGAGGAAGGGAAAGGGGTAAGTAAAGGTGAGTGGGCGAGAAAAAAAGGAATATAAGGGGAAAGAAGGGATAAAAGGAGAGGGAGGAGAAAGGGTTAGTAAAGGTAAGTGGGGAGGAAGAAAGGAATAAAGGAGGAAGGGAGGAGAAAGGGGTTAGTAAAGGTATGAGGAGGAGGAAAAGAGGAATAAAAGGAGAGGAGGAGAAAGGGGTAAGTAAAGGTAAGAGGGGAGGAAGAAAGGAGGAAGGGAGGAGAAAGGGGTAGGTGAAGGTAAGAGGGAGGAGGAAAATAGGAATAAAAGGAGGGAGGAGAAAGGGTAAGTAAAGGCAAGAGGGGAGAAGAAAAGAATAAAGAGGAAGGGAGGAGAAAGGGGTAAGTAAAGGTAAGAGAGGGAGAAGGGAGGAGAAAGGGGTAGTAAAGGTAAGAGGAGGCAGAAAAGAGGAATAAAAGGAGGGGAGGAGAAAGGGGTAAGTAAAGGTAAGAGGGGGAGGAAAAGAGGAATAAAAGGAGGAAGGGAGGAGAAACGGTATAAGTAAAGGTAAGATGATGAGGAAGAAAGGAAGGGTGGAGAAAGGGGTAGGTAAAGGTAAGAGAGGGAGGAAGAAAGGAATAAAAGGGGAGGGGAGGAAAAAGGTGTAAGTAAAGGTAAGAGGGGAGGAAGAAAGGAATAAAGGGGGAGAGATGAGAAAGGGGTAGGTAAAGGTAAGAGGGGGAGGAAAAGACAGATAAAAGGGGCAAGGGAGGAGAAAGAGGTAAGTGAAGGTAAGAGGGTGAGGAAAAGAGGAATAAAAGAAGGGGACAAGAAAGGTGTAAGTAAAGGTAAGAGGGGAGGAAGAAAGGAATAAAAGGGGGAGGAGAAAAGGGTAAGTGAAGGTAAGAGGAGGAGGAAAAAAACTAAAGGAGAAGGAAGGAGAAAGGTGTAAGTAAAGGTGTGATAGGGAGCAGAGGGAAGCCAGAAATATTTCTATCCTTCAGTCATTAAATATTACTGTCATACAGTTGTATAAGAAACAAACTATGCAAAACCCATATCACCACTAAGCAATGCGCTAGTAATAATACCGCCACACCCTCACCCTAATATTACACTACATGGGTGATTAATAAGTACCATATGGTTTGTGAATAAAATACTAGACCCATGTTGCCAATAATGCCTCCATACAGGGCACAATAATACCGCTACTCTGTGCCGCAATCAGTGATGGCCCCTGTTCTCCCTCTTAGGCAACTGCTCATCTTTATTCCCTCTTCATAGTATTGATATTATCACAGCATTAATATGTCATAATTGAAAAATCTAGTTAATATTCACAATAATTTAAAGTTTAATTTCTCATTATACTCATTTTTATTTCTATTATTTTTTCCTATTTCCTTCTCTTAATTACTGTTTTGTCATTTTAACTGACATTAATTATTATTTTTTTGGCTATTTTCTGCGCCTCCTCTGACGCAGGTCCAGCAGACTAATGGGCCACAATGTCTTTCTATTGCCATTATCCAAACATGGAAATTGGGGAGCAATTACTGAAATTGCCCCAGTGCGGACAAAGCCGGCGTCCCCTCGGAGCGGTAACATATCATTAATGCGGTAATAGGGGGCTTAAACGTACCTCATTGTCACACACAATCGCTCAGATTGGGAAACATAAATCTCCATCTATTTTCTTAAGTAAATTCTCATCTAAAAACAGTGAAACCGCGATGAATTGATTCCTTTATATGTCGGTCATTGGTTTATCTGTTTTCTGATCATTATTATTGCTTTTTACTGTTTGTTTTGAATTAAAAAATAAATCACATATTAATTTAAAATTCTGAATTCCTTTTTTTTCTATACAGGCGTTGTATGAATGGGGAATTTTAGACACGTTCTTATAAATTTAGGATTTAGGATTTGGGTTATCTTTCTTTGCATGAAAGATTATTATACTATTGAGAGATATACATGAGATCGATATGGGATAGATATTAGATAAATAAGTTAATCAATAATTAGACCCCTTAATAGCAGCAGACCTGTTGGAATTTGTTTAGTGCAACAACTCCATTCCTGTAGATCTTAGGGTACCGTCACACGAGGTGACGTCGCCGGAGATATCGGCAGCAATGGACGGAAGCGCGCACGGTTTTGGCGCCCCGCCAGCGTCGCCGTCGCATGTTTACATGCGGCGACACCTCCGGCGATGCACCGGCGATCTTACAGGCGCCATTGCTGCTGGGGTGTCCAAAAACCCCAGCGGCGATTCTATAACATGGGAGCCTATGGCTCGCATCACCTGTAAGATCGCCGTCCCCCTGTTACACGGGGCGATGTGTACACATGGCTCCAGAGTGCTCTCTTGGTTTCAGAGCACTGCTGAGAAACCAGGTGACCACTCAAATGCTTTGCCATCGCCTATTTACATTAGGCAAAGCACAGGCCATGTCGGCGGCGATAGGCCACGCCCCTGCATCGCCTATAAAATCGCCGCCAATATGGCCTCGTGTGACGGTATCCTATGTGTTCTATTGCTAGGTTTGTGTATTGTCTATAAAGTTAGAGAAAAAAAAACACTCCCAGAGGCTCACACACAGGAAAGCCCCTCTTCCACTGCAGCAGAGCTCCAACAGGCCTGGTCACCTCAAGTCCCTGTGTCATCTAGAACAGTTTGTAGGATTCTGTCTCGAAATGGCCTCCATGGTCAAATTAGTGCCCAAAAGCCAGCACTAAACAAAAAGCAAATAACAAAACGTGTGGCATTTGCAAAGTCCCACAGCCTGCTAAACAGATGGACACTGGAAAAGTGGCAGAAGGTGGAATTCTCTGATGAATCTTCAGTAGAATTACACCACAGCCACCGCAAATACTGCAGGAGACCTACTGGAGCACGCATGGATCCAAATTTAGTAGTGAAAGATCATGGTCTGGGGTTACATTCATTATGGGGGTGTGCGAAACATTTGCAAGGTGGAAGGCAATATCAATAGCCTAAAATATCAAGAAGTGTTAGCTACCTCTTACATTCCAAATCATAAAAGGGGTCAAATTCTGCAGCAGGATGGTGCTCCATCTCATACATCCATCTCTACAACAAAGTTGCTCCAGGCAAAAGAGATCAAGGTGCTCAAGGACTGGCCATTCCAGTCACCAGACATGAACATCATTGAGCATATTTGGGGTAGGATGAAAGAGGAAGCTTGGAAGACAAAACCAAAGAATCTAGATGAACTCTGGGAGGCATGCAAGACTGCATTCTTTGCTATTACTGATGACTTCATTAATAAATTGTATGAATCATTGCTGAACGGCATGGATGCAGTCCTTCAAGCTCATGGAAGTCACACAAAATATGAAATATGACTCTAATAGCACCACAAATTCATTCACCAATGTTATGCAACATATATTTGTATTTTAAGTTAATTATTTGTTTGAATATCACATTACTTTCTGCGGGCGACAAAACGTTTGTCCTGCCAAAATCTGACCATTCTGTGTCCATTAACTGATCAATATTTTAGCATTGATGCAAATTTATTTTCTTAACCTAAACCACATTTGGGAGGGTTTCAGCTTTCAGAAGAGTAATTTCTAAAACCAATGGATAAATTTAACATCAGGTTATCAGCTTTTATTTACATAACATGGACAAGCAACATAACTTCTGTCAGGGACTGTAAGCTAAGTGATGGCCAGAATATGCAGGACTATATAAGAAGCACGCTAGAGATTGTGGAGCGTCTCACTGGTATTGGAGAAGAAATGAAAGACTTTCATGTTGCTGCACTACTATTAAGTGGTCTTCCAGAAAGTTATGACGCACTTGTCACTGCACTCGTTGCTCGGCCAGATGATGAGCTCACACAAGAATATGTCAAAGGCAAGCTTGTGGATGAATTCAAGTGAAAGACTCAGAATGTAAGCAGCAGTAATGAATCTAGAGCAGAAACAGCATTAAAGACACAGGACTTTCCTAAAAAAAAGAGCAATCTAAGGGAAACTCATGAGTGTTTTTTCTGTAAAAAGCACGGCCACCTTAAAGCAGACTGCAGAATTTGGAAGGCAAGAATGAGTCAGTTTAAAAAGCAGAACAGTGATCAAAAGGTGAAAACAGCTGTAAGGGAAAAGTCTGCATGTGTGGAAGCTGCATTTAATAGCAGTACAGGCTCATCTGCAAAGCATATATGGTGCATAGACTCTGATGCTAGCAGCCATATGACGAATAACAAGGATTTCTTCACTGACTTTGCTGAAAGCAAGTCAGAAAAGGTCATCTTAGCTAATGGTCACTCTATGACTTCAGCAAGAGTAGGAGATTGCTACCTCCACTGTCCAGTTTTCTCAGCACAAAGCAGAAAGATCCCAGTAAAGGATGTTCTCTATGTTCTCAGTCTTGAAAGCAATCTTCTGCCAGTAAAGAAGCTTACGCAAAAATGGAATGTTGTTACTTTTAAAGACAACAGCTGCATTATATCAAAGAAGGGTCACACTCTTGCAGAAGGAAAAATCCAAAATGAACTTTATCAGCTAAAATGCAAAGAAAGAGTGTACAGTGCTAGACAAGATCTACATAAGAACTGTATCCATTTATGGCACAGATGTCTTGGGCACAGAGACCGAGAAGCAGTAAAGAAGCTAGGTCAACTTGCAAACGGTGTTGAAATCATGCAATGTAGTCAAATGATGAAGTGCACTAGCTGTCTTATAGGGAAAATGTCCAGAAAATCCTTTCCTAAAGTAAGTAGCACTAGATCTGCACAGCTACTGGATTTGACACACCAATGTTTGTGGTCCAATGAGTGTTCAAACTCCAAGCAAGAAGAGATATTTCCTCACATTTATTGATGACTACTCCAGATATACAGTCGCCTACCTGCTTCACAGTAAGGATGAAGTTCCAGAGAAACTTGAAAAATATCTTGCCGTTGTGTTTAATGCCAAAAGCCCTGTGTGCAGATAATGGGACTGAGTATACAAGTGGTAAGGTGCAAACCATTGTGAGAAAGAATGGAATTGTGTTCCAGACGACCATTCCACACAACCCAGAACAGAATGGCATTGCAGAGAGAAAGAACCGCACTCTGTGAAAGTGGAAGAAGTATGTAGTTTGATACCAATCTACCTACAACGTGTTGGGGAGAAGCCATCATGACAGCTTGCTATCTTCAAAACAGACTGCCAGGTAAAGCCACAAATAAAACTCCATATGAGCTATGGAAGTGTGAGAAGCCGAACCTGAAGAGCCCCAGGATATTTGGAAGCAAAACATTTGTGTATGTTCCCAAAGAAAAACGTGCCAAGTGGGAATCAAATGCAAAGCAAGGAGTCCTGGTGGGCTATAGCGAAACTCAAAAGGGATACAGTATCCTGCACCCAGAGACCAACACAGTAACAATCAGCAGAGACGTAGTGATTGATGAGTACTCTGTTTCGGTCAAATTCCATGAAGTTACACCAGTCATTAAACCTAAGAAACAAGAAGAAGAATCTCAATCACCAAACCCAGACACCGAAAAAGGAAACAGTGAAGTCTGGATAAGCTCTGAAGCCAACGAGGAAGAAACAGAAGAACCAAGTCAACTACCAGTCAGGAGATCAGAAAGACCAAACAAAGGTATCCCAGCGAGACGCCTTTCTTATAGGGTCAGAACATTCCCGAACCAGAGGCACAGTCATGGCAAGAGATGCAAAACCTGCCTGTCCCCGAGAAGCAGAAGTGGATAAATGACGCTAATGAAGAGATGGAGTCCCACCACCAACTCCAGACAGGGGAGCTTATGGAGCTACCGCAAGGAAAAAGAGCTATCGGATGTAAGTGGGTCTTCAAAAACAGATATGACTCAGAAGGTAATGTTCACCGGTTTAAGGCAAGATTGGTCGCAAAAGAGTACTCTCAAAAGTATGGTGAAGATTATGATGCTACATTTTCTCAAGTTGCGAAGCAAATCACATTCAGAACCTTAATGTCCGTAGCTGCAGTTCAACAGATGACAGTGAGACATTGTGACATCAAAACAGCCTTCCTGCATGGTGACATTGAATCAAAAGCTGGAAAACAGGAGTATCATGCGCAAATGTCAGCTTTTATTAATGTGGACATAAGTAGTAAAAGGATGTACAGACGGAATAGAATTACAAGAAAGAGATACAGAATGGTGGCTGCATTAATTCCAATTAGACTTGATATATAATCTGGGTACCGTATATACCAAATATGTACAAAGAGTTACTGCAATGCAAAGAGTTTTTCCTCTATTACACTCATAGAGCCGGACAACAATCATTCATAGTAAAGTGCATGTGCATATAATAATAATACCACTATCCATTGGAAGTGGATCTAAGATTACAGAAGTAGTCAGGGCATCAGAGTTTTCCTCAAAGCTACAAAGTTATTCCATACATTGCAATACAATTAGCATCAGAAATGCATACTCATATTGACAAGGGAGAAGTTAGGAGTCTAAATGGTCATGTGGTCACTCAAGGAAAAGGCCCCGATGCAGCGTTTCGCTGGTCTTGCCTGGTAACACCAGCTTTATCAAGGGGGTGATGACAAGTTGTTAGCTGATGGTATGACAAAACCATTGCCTAGAACCAAGTTTGAGGACTTCAAAACCGCAATGGGACTAACAGGATAAGTAGTTGTTGAGTGGTGGGTGTTGGAATGTGTTTAGTGCAACAACTTAATTCCTGTATATGTTCTACAGGGTGGGCCATCCATATGGATACACCTAAATAAAATGGGAATGGTTGGTGATATTAACTTTTTGGCACATTAGTATATGGGAGGGGGAAAACATTTTTCCAAATGGGTGGTGGCCATGGTGGCCATTTTGAAGTTGGCCAATTTGGTTCCAATTTTATTTTTTTTCAATGGGAAGAGGGTCATGTGACACATCAAACTCATTGAGAATTTCATAAGAAAAACAATGGTGTGATTGGTTTAAATTTAACTTTAATCTTTCATGAGTTATTTCAAGTTGATATCACCATCCATACCCATTTTATTTAGGTGTATCCATGTACTGTAGATGGCCCACCCTGTATTGCTAGGTTTGTGTATTGTCTATAAAGTTAGATTAAAAAAAAAACCTCCCAGAGGCTCACATACAGGAAATACCATGTGTCTGTCCCCAGTTTCCTGTGTCTGTGCATGAGAGGAGAAGCAGCCTGCTGATGCTGCACAGAGACACTTAAGATACGTATATTCCTGATTCCACAAAGCCTATCATACCTGTCCTTGTTTATTGCGAATTAAAGCTCTGTTCTTTTGTCAACATGCTTGAGAGTATCCTGAGTGATCTGATGCCAACAAGATCACACGGCCGCAATGGAGCCTATGAATTTGGAGGGCCCGGTGCTCCTCCTCTCAGTGGCTTGATTTCAATGGGATCTGCATATACAGGAGCATCTCAATTAATTAGAATATCATCAAAAAGTTAATTAATTTCAGTAATTCAATACATAAAGTGACACACACATATTATATAGAGTCATTACACACAGAGGGATCTATTTCATGTTTTTATTTCTGTTAATGTGTTCCCTGTTCTCTGTGATTGCCCAGTTACTTAGCTGAACAGTCAGTCCCAGATCACTGCCAGTCGTAGCATTTTGCTCATTGGTGCATGTTGGCTTCATTCATCTGTGCTCTATGTTTTGATCTATTGCTGGCAGACTTTGGATCTCTTCTGACCATAAATTTGCCTCACCCTTTTGCTTTGATCCTCTTTCCTACTGGTACTCTGACTTCGGACAGTGACCTGATTACGCCTTTGCCTTTCCCCTTAGTTCACGATGTTCTCTCCATTATCTGACCCTGTAATGTTTGACTACCCTGCCTCATGACTTGTCTGTGTAGTGACTAGCATCACAGGGGCACTATATTGTGCATGTCATCATAGTTTGAGGCATCATACTGGGTAGGGTAGGCTGCGGGGCTATCATATTGTGTAGGTGGATTGGGTTGTGGGGTCATCATTCTGTATGAGGTAATCACATTGTGTGGGGCACTGTGCAGTCATCATATCATGTGGTGGGATGTGAGGCGATCATACTATGTGTGTGGCAAGGGTTTCATGTGGGTGACATATCATGCTGTATATGGGGACATCACACTTTGTGGGTGGCATTTTATGGTCATTATACCATACAGGAGCTGTGTGGATATCATACTGTATGTGGGGGCTGTGTTGATATACTGTATATTGGGTGTTGTGTGGACATCATATTGTATGTGGGGAGCTTTGGGACATCATACTATATGCAGAGAGCTGTGTGGCCATACTGTATGTGGGGGGCTGTGTGGACATCATATTGTATGTGGGAGCTTTGGGACATCATACTATATGCAGAGAGCTGTGTGGCCATACTGTATATTGGGCGTTGTGTGGACATCATACTGTATGTGGGAGCTTTGGGACATCATACTATATGCAGAGAGCTGTGTGGCCATACTGTATGTGGGGGGCTGTATGGACATCAAACTGTATGCAGAGAGCTGTGTGGCCATACTGTATGTGGGGGGCTGTGTGGACATCATACTGTATGTGGAGGGCTGTGTGGACATCATACTGTATGTAGGTGGCCGTGTGGACATCATACTGTATGTGGGGGGCCGTGTGGACATCATACTGTATGTGGGGGGCCGTGTGGACATTATACTGTATGTGGGGGGCCGTGTGGACATCATACTGTATGTGGGGGGCCGTGTGGACATTATACTGTATGTGGGGGGCTGTGTAGACATCATACTGTATATGGGGGGCTGTGTGGACATCTTACTGTATGTGGGGGGCCGTGTGGACATCATACTGTATGTGGGGGGCCGTGTGGACATCATACTGTATGTGGGGGCTGTGTAGACATCATACTGTATATGGGGGCTGTGTGGACATCATATTTTTCTAGGTCCACTGTTGGGTTGGGTCATTGTATTGTGCATGTGGCGATACTGTGGGGCAATTTACAGTGGGGGGATCCTTTTCGGATGCATTTTTGTTGATATTATATTCAACGGGGGCCATGAAAATGCTATCATGGTGGGTGAGATCACTTAGGGGCTTCAGTATGGACACAATGACTGTGTTGATGTCCCTCTCCAGGTGTTTGAAGTTGGGTGATACATGCTATGACTGCTCCTACGGGATGCGCTGTGACCTCGCCTACTCTAAGAGGACGATTGACTTAATTATGGCTTTTGCTCTAGGACCCCAGGTAGTCTATGTGCACCTTTGAGAGATAGATGGACGGATATATAGATATTCCATGTGACTGTTGTCTCTTTATCCCTTCCATATATCTCCGGCGGGGTCGTGCACGGTGTCACTATGGCCGCCTCTCACCTCTCTTCATCCGGGAGCCTCCGCCGATGTCGCGGGAAGAATAGGGATCGTTTTGAGGCTCTCAATCTCCTTTTCGACAGCCAAATAGGTATTGGTTAAGTCCAATTTTTCCATTTCTTTTATGTGTCCACCTGCCAGCGAGAGCCTGGATGAATGCCACCTACTGACTTCACACGCAGAGTCCCGGGGAGATAATGAGACGCTCGGACCATTAGTTTCAAGTGGTCGTTTATGTGAACTGGTGGAATCAGCATTAATTACCAGTGGAAATATGTCTGTGACTGTAAGCGGAAGGTTTGTCTTGTGCGACCTCTGCTCCCCTGTAACCAATGCCATGCAATCTCTATTTTGTCAGCTGCCTCTGACATTTTCGGGGCTGATTACAATGGCAGATTACCATATCATTACCTTTGTATCCAGCACAGAACACCAGAGGAGTTAATTACAGTCCGAATCAAATCCGAACATACGGACGCTCTATTCAATTAGCACCGGGGATGAACCGGCCTGGAAATCTTTATGGGAATCCCTAATGTGCAGCCGGCAATAGGAAACGCTGCTTATTAAAGACATTAGCATAAATGGGCACCAAACGCTGATCTGAAAAACAGATTATCAAAAAGAAAATCTAAATAAAAAAATAAAGCAATACAAAAATAAAAACAAAAAAAATAACGTAATGCAAAAACGTATTAAATAAAATATACAAAATAGAATAAAAATAAATAATAATAAAAATTAAATGAAATAATATAATAAAAATATAATATATATATAATGAGAGTAAAAGTAAAATAATAAAAAAGAATAAAAATTAAATAATACAAAAATGTATTAAATAAAATATACAAAATAGAATAAAAATAAGTAATAATAAAAATTAAATCAAATTAAATATAATAAAAATATATATATAATGAGAGAAGTAAAATAAAAAAAGAATAAGAAGAATAAAAATAAAGTAATACAAAAATGTATTAAATAAAATATACAAAATAAAATAAAATAATAATTTTTATGAAATAATATAATAAAAATAATATATAATATATATTATATATACGGTATATATAAGGAGAGTAAAAGTAAAATAATAAATAACAAAAAAGATTAAAAATAAAGTAATACAAAAATGTATTAGATAAAATATACAAAATAAAATTATATATAATAATAAAACATTTAATGAAATAATATGCTCAAAATATAATATATGTAAAATAATATAATATATAAAATGAGAGTAAAAATAAAATAATAAAAAAAATAACAAAAATAAAAAATGGAATAAAAATAAAATAAAAAATAACAAAAATAAAATGAAGTAAAATATGAAAAATGGAATACAAATAATATGAATAAATCAAAATAATAAATTAAAAATAGAAAAATAAAAAGAAGTAAGAATAAAAATTAAGAAAATTAAATAAATGTAAAAAAAAAAATAAAATAAATATAAAAAAATTAAGAAAATTAAATAATAATTAAAAAAAAAAAAAGAGAGTAAAAATAAAATAAAAATAAAATAAAAATTTAAATACAAATAAGTTGTAATAATAAGTAACAAAATAAAATATTACATAATATGATACAATATAAAATCAAGATAGTTAAATCAAAAAAAAAAAATAGACTAAAAAGTAAAAAAAAAAGAGGAGTAGATAATAAATAATTAAACAATAAATAAAATGTAATGTAATAAAATGAATCATAAAAAATCAATAATGAAATAAAAATAAAAAAATAGATAAATAATAAAAAAATAAAATGAGTAATAAAAAACATAAATAGCAAAATAAAAATTGAATTAAAAAATAAAGTAATACAAATCAATAAAATAATAAATAATAAAAAATAATGATTAAATAAAATATAAAACATATAATAAAAAATAAATACGAAAAATAAAAAATTGAATAAAAATAAAGTAATAAAAAGTAAAAATAAGAATAAATAACCAAAAATTAAGTGAAATTAAATAAAATTAAAACATTTAATAATAAAAATAAATAATAAAATACATTAAATAGTAAAAATTTAAAACAAATATGAATAAATAAATAAAAAAGAAATAAAGTAAACAAAATTAAGAGATTAAATAAAATAAAAAATAAAAATAAAAATAAATAATAAAATTAATGAAATGTAAATAATAAAATATGAATATGTAAAATAATATATAATAAGAGTAAAAATAAATAATAAAAATAATAAAATAGAATAAAAATTAAAATACTGAATATAACTTAGAGTAAGAATAAAATAATACAACATAAAACTAAATAAATTAATAAAATAAATATAAAAAATGGAATAAAAGTAAAGTAATACAAATAAGTGAAATAAAATAATTAATGATCTAGAAATAAATATAATTAATAAAAAAATACAGCGATAAAAAAATGTTGCCGCATCTGCAGAATAATGGATCACTTCCAGCAGGTCTGCATTTGGCCTATTTCATTCCTTATGGGACTTGCGGACTAGTGCGGCACTTCTAGTTTTGCCGCAATCCGGCCAATCCGGCACTGGAAAAAAAAACACTGCTAGCAGTTGGTTTCTGACTCGCCGCAGATACCGCACAGAGACAGACAGACACACAGACACTTTCTCACCCTCCCTGGTGATTCTTCCTTCATGCAGCGGCAGGAGATGTGTTTATCGATCTTCCAGATCCTGTGCACCATGAGATAGGCTGAGTCACATGGTGCAAAGGTCCTGGAAGATCGATAAACACATCTCCTGCCGCTGCATGAAGGAAGAATCACCGGAGAGGGTGAGTATTGGAGCATTTTTGTTTTTGAACTCGCAGGAAAAAAGCATCAGAAACGGACTGTGGGAATACCCATGTGTTTGTGATGCTTTTTTGGGGTGGTTAGAATGGAGTCTATGGGGATGTTAATTGCAGGGACTTTAAAAACAATGCAGCTATTTCTGCAACAAAAACGCACGTGGGCACAGCTTTTGTAAATTCACATTCACTGTAATGTTAAAGCTGAGTGCGCTTGTTTTTGGTGCAGAAACGCAGCAAAGATGCACAGTGGGCACATAGCCTTACTGAGGATGAAGGACGAGGATGAGCCTGGCGACAACGCTCAGTGAATGGAAGTTTCTACGCAGGGAATAACAAATGCCGCTGAAGCGAAAGATGTCAACCGTTGGCCAAGAGGACGATGTTTATTTTCATCTCACTCAACGGCCGCTCACGAGCCAAGTAAACAGAGCTCAGGGCCCGCGTCCTCCGCGCTCTGCCGACGTGTTTTGTGTACATCAAGTATCAGTGTCAGAATCGATGGCGAAACGCGGATCGAGACCTCGGCTTAGAGAAATATTTACCCTGGCCGGCCGGACCGCCTGCTGGAAGCGGGACCAGATGAAGCATAAACACGTCAGGAACTTTACGTGGCTGAAGACATTTCCTACGTTGCAAGTTATTGTTCCTTTGCCTTTTCTTAAAGGGACATTACAGGGTGATGGGTTCTTCATATCTCTTACATTGCACCTCCTGGTTCTCTAAAATGAGGTCTGGGCTTCTTTCACCTGCTAATCCGCTATAAAAAAAAACTGCACCAAAATCATCAGCAAAATCCACGTCACATGCAGATATTAATGCAGATTCAGTCAAATTGCAAAAGATGAATTCTTTAATAAAAATCTGCAAAAACAATCGACATGCTGCAGATATGAAACTCTGCCCCGTGGAGATTTTTAAGGCATAATTTACAATGCTGATACTATATTACCCTGGGAAATTCTGCATGAAATATGCAACGTGTGCATTGATCCTACGAATTCCATCAGTTAAGGTGAAGGTCCCTTATTGGTGAGTTTTGGCATCAGAATGCGATTGGGAACGGTCCGGCTGCTGTGCCCCCCGCAAATCACTTAAACTACTTGGGGATGGTTGTATCAAAATGCACCGTTACACAACACCTTTGGCAGACGTCCAGTGAGGCATTGACTATGATGGGCAGAAGCTAAAGGGCTCGGTGCTGCAAATCCACACCAAATGGACATCATTGGTTTATATAACCAATGTTCTACCGTCTCTATTTATAGCATCAGGCTGTAAATATGTGAGATGCTGGAGAATGTGTGCTAGGAATGGAGGAGTCCTGTGCATGCGCTAGGAAAGGAGAGGTAACGCGCTTGTGCTGGGAATCGAGAGATATTGTGCATGCACTGGGAATGGAGAGGTAACGCGCTTGTGCTGGGAATCGAGAGATATTGCGCATGCACTGGGAATGGAGAGGTAACGCGCTTGTGCTGGGAATCGAGAGATATTGTGCATGCACTGGGAATGGAGAGGTAACGTGCTTGTGCTGGGAATCGAGAGATATTGCGCATGCACTGGGAATGGAGAGGTAACGTGCTTGTGCTGGGAATCGAGAGATATTGCGCATGCACTGGGAATGGAGAGGTAACGCGCTTGTGCTGGGAATCGAGAGATATTGCGCATGCACTGGGAATGGAGAGGTAACGCATGTGCTAGGACTCGAGAGATATTGCGCATGCACTGGGAATGGAGAGGTAACATGCTTGTGCTAGGACTTGAGAGATATTGTGCATGCACTGGGAATGGAGAGGTAACGCATGTGCGTTTGGAGTGGAGAAGTACCGTGCCTGCACTGAGAATGGAGAGGTAACGCGCTTGTGCTGGGAACCGAGAGATATTGCGCATGCACTGGGAATGGAGAGGTAACATGCTTGTGCTAGGACTCGAGAGATATTGTGCATGCACTGGGAATGGAGAGGTAACGCATGTGCGTTTGGAGTGGAGAAGTACCGTGCCTGCACTGAGAATGGAGAGGTAACGCGCTTGTGCTGGGAACCGAGAGATATTGTGCATGCACTGGGAATGGAGAGGTAACGCATGTGCGTTTGGAGTGGAGAAGTACCTTGCCTGCACTGGGAATGGAGTGGCACTGCACCTGCGCTGGGAATAGAGAAGTACTCTGCCTGTGCTTGGAATGGAGTGGTATTGCACATGCACTGAGAATGGAGAGGTACTGCGCCTGCGCTGGGCTTTGAAAGGTACTGCTCGTGTATGGGAATTCTAAAAATTGGCAAGAAAGTTTACCATTTTTTTTAATCTAAACTCCAAAGGAAAAGTCTACATGGTTAATATAAGTCTTCCTATTAGGATACAATGACCTTATTGACAGAGGACCCCCTTTTGTGATTCGGACCTCCAGTTGATAAATTGATTATCAGCCATGAAAGAACTCAGGTATCCAAGCCAATGTATCCACCCATGGGATCTTTGGCCCCGACCTACAATTGGATTTACTTTGGAGACTGAAATTTTTTGAGTGGCCAAAAGGGGTTGTCTCCTCTTGCTCTTATGGCCTCTAAGGACTTAAGATTGTTGTATACTGAGATTCTCCACTTCATTCACCCTTCATTCAGTGTAAGATTGGCACCATCTCTAGCGAACCTGCCCCAATGCTTGTAATCCACTGGAGGGAAACTCTATGGCCGACCAGAATTTTTTTTTATTTTAACAGCCTACAGCTCCATATCAACCATGGCGACTTGATAGATGAACGCTCTGTATGAAGATTGATCTTGTGCAGTCTAGATAGGTCCACCAGGGTCTTCTCCAAGCCTAGAAAGGTCCATCAAGGTCTTCTCTAAGCCTAGATAAATCCACCAGGGTCTTCTCCGCCGTTATCTTGATTGTATCAAGCCATAAAGTTTCTGGTCTTCCTCTTCGCCTTGTTCCCTTTATTCTTCTGACCAGGATTTCCTTCTCCAGTGATCACATTCTTCATATGATGTGTAGACAAGTTGTAACTTGGTGATCCTCAGTTACAGTGACATGTCTGGATGATTCTTGTTCTTCTTGCCATCCATGGTATTGATACAATATGAAGGTGTTGATTCTTTTTCTGTCTTGTTCCTTTATCATCCAGGTGTCTCTTCTATATGTTACTACAGAATAGAGCAGACTATGTACGAGCCGAGTCTTCATCACCAGTGAAATGTTACTACAGAATAGACCAGACTATGTACGATCCGTGTCTTCATCACCAGTGAAATGTTACTACAGAATAGACCAGACTATGTACGAGCCGTGTCTTCATCACCAGTGAAATGTTACTACAGAATAGAGCAGACTATGTACGAGCCGAGTCTTCATCACCAGTGAAATGTTACTACAGAATAGACCAGACTATGTACGATCCGTGTCTTCATCACCAGTGAAATGTTACTACAGAATAGACCAGACTATGTAGGAGCCGTGTCTTCATCACCAGTGAAATGTTCCTTGATGTGAAGACCTCGTCCAGGGACTTCATTGGTAATTTTCCCATGGCTTTTCTCCTATTGACTTCCGGTGTCGTCGCTGCATCTTGAGTGATCATTGATCCGAGTAGGGTGGATTCTTTTACCACTTCCAGTTCTTCGCCATTCATGTGTCCGGTTGTACCTGGCAGTAGTCCCATGTGTCCGGTTGTACCTGGCAGTAATCACATGTGTCCGGTTGTACCTGGCAGTAGTCCCATGTGTCCGGTTGTACCTGGCAGTAGTCACATGTGTCCGGTTGTACTTGGCAGTAATCACATGTGTCCGGTTGTACCTGGCAGTAGTCACATGTGTCCGGTTGTACCTGGCAGTAATCACATGTGTCCGGTTGTACCTGGCAGTAGTCCCATGTGTCCGGTTGTACCTGGCAGTAGTCACATGTGTCCGGTTGTACCTGGCAGTAGTCACATGTGTCCGGTTGTACCTGGCAGTAGTCATTATCTTTGTCTTCTTTTTGTTGAGTAGCCATCCCATGTTCGAGCTCCATGTTCTCTAGCCAGAATTACATCTTGAAATTTAAAATGATTTAAAGAGAAATCCAAAAATCAACAGTGGCAAAAACCTGATCATTTTCAATATTTACAGTATAAACATCTTTAAAGTTTTCTCTCTAGGTTGATAGACTTCCTACACTTCCCAGGCACATATGTAGCCTAAAGTTACAGTAATTGAGTCCTGACTATTAATTTAGCTTGAGCTCAAGAAAAATTTCGGACTTTTTCCAAACAAATAACTTTTAAAGGAACCAGTCATTTACCGTAAATATGTAATATTTCCATGGCGTAAATGCCGCTGCTCTCCTGAGTCCCGGCGATGTTTTCCTTTTGCTCCTGCGACTCTCCGTTCCTGAGATATGGATATTTTTCCAGGTATAGAAATCTATTCTCGATAGCCAAGGGGGTGTGGTCTGCCGATCTTCATGAAGACACCCGCTTGTCAGTCAAGCCTAGATTTCTATATAGGGAGAAGGAGACCATATCTCAGGAATGGAGAGGCGCAGGAAGAAAAGAGAAACATCGCCGGATTCAGGAGGACAGCGACATTTACACTTGATTATAAATAATCATATTCATAGCAAGTGGCAGGTGCTTTATGAAGATGTTCAATTGACTACTAAAAAGATATGATATCATACTATGATATTAATATTATATTAATATTATATAATATCATAATTATAATAATCATAAGTAATTATATAATTATAATATATTATATACAATTATTTTTATAAGAATTACATATAATTATAATTATATATATATATATACCATATTTTTTTTTTCCAAAACAGCGCCCCCTTCCATTAACAGTCTGCACATGGTATAGCAACACAAGTTAATGTGGCAAAGCTGCAATACCATACTCTGCCAATAGTCAAGGGTGGCGCTGTTGTGCCAAGAAAAATAAACAAAACACTGATGTCTGTTTTATTGGATTCCATACTGAATTATTACAGTCCCTAATGGTCGCACCCCCCCAGGACATCCATCAGACTAATAACCAATACTTTCTGTACTATTAGTAAAGTACCGAGCTTATGGCAGTCAACAAAAGGCGTCAATCCAATAAATCAGACGAAAATGTGACCGCCGAGCTCAGAATGTACAAAAACTACGAGAAACCGAGGAAGGTTTGAGTTTCCTTCCCAAATGTGGTTTTCAGGCATCTGCTGGATCTGCTCCGACTCCAAAATATCCTGTTTAGATAAATGATTATTTTTGAAAACATGTTTTTGGCAGAATTTTCAGATTTGTTGAAATTCTTCCATAAAAGAAACAGAACTCGTTCACATTCCTCGTAGTCATTATGGCGGTAATGTAATGTGGCAGCCGCGGACGAGGCGCGGGGAGCGCGTAAGGGAGCGCGTAAGTGGAAGTGGTGACAAGGATCTGGGGAGAAGGAATAGATTGCCGAATACTTCAGTCTGGACACATAGATTGTGCACAAGACCAGAAAGAATAGGGGGATCCTGTGTGATCTACTGTATATAGAGGTGTTATCAGTCATTGTACAGGAGGAGGTGAGCTGTGATATCATCTATTGTGAATGGTGGATCCTGTGTTATCTACTGTATATAGAGGTGTTATCAGTCATTGTACAGGAGGAGGAGGTGAGCTGTGATATCACCTATTGTGAATGGTGGATCCTGTGTTATCTACTGTACATAGAGATGTTATCAGTCATTGTACAGGAGGAGGTGAGCTGTGATATCATCTATTGTGAACGGTGGATCCTGTGTTATCTCCTGTATATAGAGATGTTATCAGTCATTGTACAGGAGGAGGTGAGCTGTGATATCACCTATTGTGAATGGTGGATCCTGTGTTATCTACTGTATATAGAGGTGTTATCAGTCATTGTACAGGAGGAGGTGAGCTGTGATATCACCTATTGTGAATGGTGGATCTTGTGTTATCTACTGTATATAGAGATGTTATCAGTCATTGTACAGGAGGAGGAGGTGAGCTGTGATATCATCTATTGTGAATGGTGGATCCTGTGTTATCTACTGTATATAGAGGTGTTATCAGTCATTGTACAGGAGGAGGAGGTGAGCTGTGATATCATCTATTGTGAATGGTGGATCCTGTGTTATCTACTGTATATAGAGGTGTTATCAGTCATTGTACAGGAGGAGGTGAGCTGTGATATCACCTATTGTTAATGGTGGATCCTGTGTTATCAGTCATTGTACAGGAGGAGGAGGTGAACCTTCTCCAGGGAGCGTCTCACAATATAAACTTCGAGTTCATCTCATCCTTGTTTTGTTGAACCCTAAACATTCAGTTTATGTTGGACGGAAAGTTCATGCGATTTTCTTATATTTTGTTCTTCCCCATAAGACAGATGAAATGTTCAGATCAGTGGGAATTAATCGCTGAGCGCAGCCAGATCCCCTTAACTCCTTATAGAATAAGGTCCTTAAATCCTGGATTATTATAGAAAGTCCTTGAATTAAACACTTAAGAAGCATAAGAATCGTCCTCCACGTTCTGATTAGATCCCGTATTGTGCCGCTAGTGAACGGAAACATCACAAAGAGCTTATTAATTTTAATTTTTTTTTACATTTTAATACTTAGATATTTTCCCAACCGCACTTTAATTTTAAGGCTGATATGAGCGATCTGATCTGCAGCCGCGGGATGAGACTCTTCACAGCGCTGTAATTCCCCGTCAGCCCTCTGATTATGTCTTACATGCGAAACAACAGCAAACAATCCACATGGGAGCCGGCGGCAGGTCGGGGCCACACGTTATAATCAGAACCTGCCTTGCCGATTTAAAGGGGAACCAAACAAAAAAATGTCAGCGTCACAACGGTCTGCCTTCCTTGGGAGATGTGACCGGTTTGGGATCTAAATCTCACATTGTCTTGTTGGACTCTGGGTTTTTATGGTAATACATTTGCTTTTTTTTGGCGCTGGAGGGTTAAGGACTCTTTCCTTGCTGGTTGTTCCTTGTTGATCCATTATCGGGTGGAGCCGGTTTGTGACCACTCGCTTTCTCTTTAAATAGTCACATGTTCAATTACCTGTTGCCAGTTAGAGAATCATTTTTATGCTCACCACAATGGAAGGAGTAAGTCTATGGAAAAGTGAGTCCAGGAGTCACTGGCAGCCCAGGTGCTACACTGCTATTGTGGCATTAGTTGATATCCTTTTTATCCTTTCTCCCTGTCTGTCCTACTTTCCCTTTATCTTATTACCGTAGTGGTGAAGACTAATGCTCTCACCGGCCTTTGCACTATCTATGGTCAATGGAGGGACAGCCAGGGAATAGGCATTTGATGGTGACGGGGGGCAAAGACCTGTAAAGGGATGTTAGGGAGCTCAGGGTACAGACACAGGTGAATGTCAGGAAGTGATTCATCGCCTCTCTCCTTACCATTGGGGCCTTGATCTCCTTTACATCGCCGTTGTTACCCTTTGCTTTGTGCCGTGCATTTGGCGTCATATATCTCAACGTGATGTGCTTTTATTTGGTGCTGCAGGGGTTAAGGACTGTTTCTTTGCCAGTTTCTTGTTGCTTCAGTCTCGGGTACAGAAGTTTGTGACCACTCCCTTTCCCTTTAAATAGTCACATGTTCCATTACCTGTGGCCACTTATAGGAGCATTTCCATGCTGACCACGGTGGAAGGAGCAAGTCTCTGGAAGAGTTAGGGGTCGTGTCGCTGGCAGCTCAGGTGCTATGCTGCAATTGTGGAGTTGATCAATCTCCTTTTTGTCTTTTCCCTCCATCTGTCATACTTCCCCTTTGTCTTATTACCATAGTGGTGAAGACTAGTGCCCTCATCGGCCTTTGCATTATCCAGAGTGAATGAAGGGACAGCCAGGGAATAGGCATGGGACATCCCTAGGGACATACAGTCATATAGTGATCTGGAGTATGAGCCGCGTGTAGAAATCCCAGCACTTCCAGCCTCAACTGCTGTCTTTGGTTGTTTTGAGGAAGGTTCTGCTGCTCAATGCACTTGGGCAAATTATCAGGTTCTGCTGCTAGCAGCTCCCATGTAATCACCTATCAATCCAGTTCTCAACTGGGAGCCTGCAGCGACCTCCTGTGTGCTTTTATTGTAGTTGTGACACTCACAACTACATCAGGTGAGTGTAACCATTTGGGGTCTGAGGGACCTGTATAATAGAGGTACTACTCTATGTGCGCTTCCTCTCTCTTTTAATTTATATCACCCATCAATGACATCCCCGGTGTGCTGGATAGAGGCAAGTTTGGAGATGCTGCACCTATAGGAGACAAGTTCCGAGACGGAGTCATAGGTGACAAGTCTGGAGACACAGCAGCCATAGGAGACAAGTCTGGAGATGCTACAGCCAGAACATGCAGTCATTCCTCATGTATCTCTTGTATCTTCTCATGTATCCTGTCTTTGGACAGGATACAGATCCTCAATACACGGCAGGATTATAAGATTCCTGGGACATTCACATGCTCCTCTTCCAATGTTGGGTATTTAATCATGTGTACTATATGTCCTGTGGTGGCTTTTTATGTTGGGGAGACAGGACAACGGCTAAGAGTAAGGATGAGGTCTCATCGTCACACAATTACACATAAAAAAAAAATCCATTTACCAGTAGCCAAACATTTTTGTGGTCAAGGACATAACATTGAAAATATGAAAGTTGCCATATTAAGAGGCAATTTCAAATCACAGAAACATCGAAGGGTCTGTGAATTCAAGCTCATGAGGACTTTTAATTGTATCCAAAAAGGGGCTAAACGTATCTGACAGATTTATGGTTCATTATCACATCTGAAGACACCAGGTTTACATATAAATTAGGGCCATAAATACTTTGACATCATTAAGCCTTGATCCTCTCCAGGCTTTTTCTTTATTTATTTGAATGTCCATTTATTACACCTTGTATCTGCTCTGGTTATGTATATAGTTGTGTTTCTATGAATATATTGTCATACCATGACTGATGAAGAGACTTGAGATGTCTCGAAAGCTCGTTGTTACCCATTAAAAGGTATCACAATTACAAGATTTCTTATCTTGTTTCTCCCTCCGAGAGTAATTAACACTATGTGTGGAATTACTGAAATAAATTAACTTTTTGATGATGTTCTAATTCATTGAGATGCGTCTGTCGATAGATACTAGGAATGATACATTGTGATTTTGCTTTGTCTTCCCATGAGCTGTAATACGACATTGTACAACCACATTAAGAGACAATAAAATGACTTTGGCCCTTGTTCCCACCTCCGACTCCTCCGTCCTCCGCTCTTGTCCTTACACAAGCAGTGATGTTTGAGGACCGGAGAACAAGCTCTTGTTTCCCTTCCGATGAATATCACCTTTATATTGGCGGCTGACCTTTACGCTGTCGTTTTTGGCCGGTGTCCAGACGAGCTCGATTGCAATCAGCAGTGTTCCGGGATACGGAGGAGGAGAGGCGTCCGCCACATTCGGGTTTGTCCCACTTTATCTTTAAAGCTCGTTTTCAGATCTGCACATAGGAACGACATAAAAAGCATCAGTGAGTATAAACATAAAACTAGACGTAAAGCATTAAAAACCACATAGAGCAACATTGAGAAGAGCCATTACTGAGCCGCCATGGAGAGGGCGATGGCGGTGTAACGGTTCAGCACTCACTGCGGACAGATACAAAATGTGGAAACCACCATGAACGAGATGTAATTGGTGTAAACCTAAAAGATTAGCTTCACGGAGTCACTGAGGGGGATGGGAACCCCTTTAAGGGGAAAGTGGGCTTGAAAGACGAGCTGTCAGCACCTATCAGCCGTAATGGGCTGGTTGGCCGGTGGAGCCATCTTGGCGTGCTCTCCTGACACTGATGAGGGGGGCGCGTGCATACCGTGTGGAGCGGTTCCGCCTGGATGGCACTGGGCCTCCCAAACATCTCCTTCCATCGCTCCTAAAACAACACACAGGGACCATTGCTGTTATTGTATCATTTTTTTTTTAGTCCCCGAAACTGCACCAGGAGAGTGAGGAGCCGTCCAGGACCCCCATAACCCGCCATAAGGGATCCGCGGTCTTCACTCCTCATGACGGGATTATTTTATGCTTCTGTGGAAATGTATTTTTAACGCTGTGTTTGGGTAAGATCGGACACGCCTGAATAGAAATGACACAGGCGGCCGTAAATCCTATAGATTCTGTCAAGAGACCCTGGGTTTATACAAATTTATAGGGATCCCCCCCCCCCCCCCAACACACACAAAAAAATCCAAAATTCAGACGTCTATTAATAAATATGAAATTAAAGCAGCCAAAATTAGGGTTAGAGCAACTTATGTAATATGGGGATAGATCGATAGATAGATAGATAGATAGATCTAACGATAGATAGATAGATAGATACAGTCTCAATGAATTAGAAGATCATCAAGAAGTTTATTCCAGTAATTCAATACATAAAGTGACACCCATATATAGAGTCATTACACACAGAGGGATCTATGTCATGGGTTTATTTCTGTTAATGTTGATGATTAATGAAACCTCAAAGGTCATTATCTCAGAAAATTAAAGTAGAAAGGATAAGGCGTTAACACACGCGCTGCCGTATTCCACCAGACATCAAAGGGTGACTATAATATTGATTTATTAGTCCACGTGTTTCAGGTCTCCCTGGCCTCTTCCTCAAGACAAATCAACATCATATTGCCATGATTCTGGGATCCCTGAAACGTGTTGACTAATAAATCAATATTATATTCACCCTTTGATGTCTGGTGGAATACAGCAGCACAATTTTTAACCCTTCATCTTCCCTAGTTTAATAGTTTAATTTTCTGAGATAATGACCTTTGGGATGTCATTAATCATCAACATTACCAGAAATAAACACATGAAATAGATCCCTCTGTGTGTAATGACTCTATATAATAGATGTGTGTCACTTTATTTCAGTAATTCAATACATAAAGTCACTTTTTGATGATATTCTCATTCATTGAGATGCAGGTGTAGATAGGTGACCGATAGATGATAGATCATAGGTAGATTATAGATAATGGATTCTACAACATGAAATACTCCCCAGAAGCTCATGGTGGGAGTTTAGCCTTAATGTCTGAGGACAAAGTTTGTAGATCTTTTATCCTTCGGTTTCTGAGCTCATTTATGGCCCCGGACCACATCAGATTTGGAAACAATGTGCTGTAAGAGACAAAAGGTGTAAACTTTAATGGTACCTAACCACAAAAATATATGCATGTATTTGGGGAAAATAAAAATTAAGTAAAAAAAAAAAAAAAGCTCCAAAATCATTCCAAAGGTCCCAGAAAGGAAAAAGAGGAACCGCAGGGACTATCAAAGTATCTGATGCCCGGAATGAGCGTGGAAGGGGATGAGAATGGGCTCAGAGGGGGAAGAGAATGGGCTCAGAGGGGAGAAGAGAATGGGCTCAGAGGGGGAAGAGGATGGGCTCAGAGGGGTAAGAGGATGGGCTCAGAGGGTTAAGAGGATGGGCTCAGAGGGTTAAGAGGATGGGCTCAGAGGGGGAAGAGGATGGGCTCAGAGGGGTAAGAGGTGGGCTCAGAGGGGAAGAGGATGAGGTCAGAGGGGGAAGAGAAAGGGCTCAGAGGGGGAAGAGGATGGGCTCAGAGGGGGAAGAGGATGGGCTCAGAGGGGGAAGAGGATGGGCTCAGAGGGGGAAGAGAATGGGCTCAGAGGGGGAAGAGAATGGGCTCAGAGGGGGAAGAGGATGGCTCAGAGGGGGAAGAGGATGGGCTCAGAGGGTAAGAGGATGGGCTCAGAGGGGTGAGAGGATGGGCTCAGAGGGGTAAGAGGATGGGCTCAGAGGGGGAAGAGGATGGGCTCAGAGGGGGAAGAGGATGGGCTCAGAGGGGTAAGAGTGGGCTCAGAGGGGGAAGAGGATGAGGTCAGAGGGGGAAGAGGATGGGCACAAAGAAGGGTGAGAATGAGCATGGAGAGGGATGACCGCACACAGGGGGAATAAGAATGCTAGAGAAGACCTTTCAGCGCAATGCTCTGCTCCAGCCGACATCTCCCATAACAATGTGTTCACTATAATTATGAGGAAACTATGACATTTTTTGACGTATGTCTCCATCCATGATGCACCCAACCTAAGGCATATGACCCCCTCTAACATATTGCAAAATGATTATAGCCCCCAAAACAGTCTAAACATGGAGAGATCCCAGACCTGACAGCCTAAATAAATGCAGACCCCACATCTGACCCCCTAAAAATATGCAGATCTCAGAACAGGGACCCAAAGCTCCAAACATCTGAAATTGAATCCTAGACCCCTATACAAACAGCCGGCAATCCCTCTTCCCCTGTTTCTGGGGTCCTCTTTGCTCCTGAACCTCCACTGACAATGTCCCGGCCCTGAGCCTTGTGAGGTCCACATGAGAGACCTTCTGGACTCAGCACCTCCATAGACTTGACGGCTCGTCCAGGGGTCTCCACTATTTTTGGTAGACTCTTGCGCTATCTCGGAGTTGACATGTATGCACATAGAGTGGTGTTCTCCATACTCTACAATGCCCTGCTATGTTCCTGGCAAAGAACAGGAGGAACTATATAAAGGCCTTATTATATAGAGTATTAGACCGGAGCAGTCCGGAGATGTGGAGGGCTTCACGCCGCCACCATAATTGATTTTCACAATATGACATTTACTATTGAGGTCAGTAATTCTAGTCCTTGAAGCGGCTTATACAAGTCAGAAGTTAAGAACAGTCCAAGCTCAACGTGAAGGAGTCAATCACCATCTAGAGGGCCGCGGGGCGTCACATTCCCGTCACTTCTACATCTCTTCAAAGCCAACAGTGAGGTTGACGACAGCTCTTCTAGGAGTTTAGGAATATCCATTATTAGATTGAGGAAGAACTGGACAATATCGGTATCGAGGGTTCGTTGTAAGTCATCCTGGTGGTTGTTATAAGACTTTTGTAGGGAGATGGCACCATGGCATTCACCAGGGTTGTGTCCACCGGTGCCATCACGGGTCTAACTATAGTGGCTTCTATTGAGGCCAAATAGATCCCTTTCGCCAACATGAAAAGAACAAAGTCCTGTTCTCCTATTATCTACTTATATAATTGCCTTGGGATTGGAAGTCAAGATGTCACGTTTTCTTCTTCATCTGATTGGTCCACAAGACCGACGCCGGATTGGCCTTCCTAAAACAGAAGAAAAAACAGTCACCATATTGACACACCCAGGCGCCAATATTCCGTACCGCATGCAGATGCCCCCCCCAGGTCCTACTCCCCGCACCGTCTCCACCTCCTCCATCGCTTCCACTGCTGTGCTGCTTCAGCACTCGCCACATCTGTCCTGCGCTGTGTCACAGAGCCGCCGCATCACACAAGGACATAGGCAGGTTTCACATTTGCGTTTGTGTCTGCATGCGAGGGCAGTGCAAACGCTGTCGATACTGATGTGAACGCAGCGAGAATCTCTGCATTCGTCCGCATCGGTATTGTGCCCGGCCAACCAATCAGCGGCGGGAGGGGGAGATCAGCGGTCGGGGATCTCCTCCTCCGGAAGAGATTTCAATGAGATCCTCAGCGTTCTCCCTTATGCGAGGACACTGCGGATCCATTGAGATCCGTGCATTGTATGTGCGCTTGCGGCGCGTTGCTGATAAAACAAGCAACCTGCGAATGCACAAAAAATGCAACAGGCTGCGTTCGGAAGGCGGAGGAGGGCGCACAAATTATGCAATCTGAACGCAACCGAACGTAGCCAATCGCAGGTACCATGTGTTCCATGTTTAGAATCACTAGGAATGCAGTGCGCTTGCGTTTGACTGTGTTCAGAATGCTGCGTTCACAAACACAAATGTGAACCCGGCCATAGATCCTTGTGCTGATGGAATAGGACCTGCGTACGTGGAATCACATGGGCCCCCGCTCTTGTGAACTGTATGTCACACAGGTCCCATGGCATCTGATATACAACAATCCATACATATACACACATATACATGTGTATATGTGTATGTCTAGCTGTATGTATGTTGTGTTATGTATGTTGTGTGTATATATACACATAATACATATACACACTAAACACACATATGCATATACCATACAACCATACATACATATACACAGATAGACATATTACACTGTATCCAAATTTTTATGCAACTTCTTATTATATGTAACATTCACAGCACAGTCATTACAAACAGTATACACACACAGAACATAAATTATTAAATCTCCAATATAACAGTATAATCTTCAAAATTAAAAACACACAATCCTTAAATTTTTAGCACAGACACAAATTAATTAAAGAAGTGAAATCATTGTTGACAGCATTTCAAGTACACATTCACTGTAAAATATTAACCAAAACACTAACACAGTACGGAACATATACACCCCTTTATATCACCCACAATTTCATATTACTGTACACATTACTTGCACAGATCCTATGTATGTTATTATTAATGTTATAGATCTTGCCATTTATTTCCTAAGGTTCTGTACATGAGAGGAAGGGTTGGACACACAGAGTTTAAATTCATGCCCAACATAACAATGACAAGACTGATATGAGATGGGGTGATGAGAGGACCCTGCCTTGTTGGAGTACATTCTCAGGGGGTTGGGAGAAACTAGTAGGTTGGGGTCTACACTCAGGTGGGGCTGACAGCCGGTTCCAATGGATGCAGCCCTGGCTCCCATGTTGTGGACGTCACAGCCTAGTGGTGGTGGAGTCCCACGATCCAATGGTGTAGTGGACCTGTGGTCCATTGCAGGCTGTTGACTGTTTCTGATAGGGCATGGTTTTCTGGGTTGGTTGAAGGTTTGGTGTGGGGACAGTGGATGTTTTGAGGTTGAGGATCCCCACGAGGTTGGAGGGATCTCGGGCGAAGCTTCAGCGATTTATGGGAAGCTTTTTAGCAAGTTGGAGGTAAGGATGGAATTTGTGGAGATAAATTCTGATTTGGGCTTGATATCAGACAGATTTAGTTCACAGATATATCGAGACAGATTACGTTTTTGTAAATCATATTTATCTAGATTGAATTGGTTGGCGATTGGAAGCCAGTGGAGGATCTCTTTGCAGGTATGAGAAGTGGGGTAATAGGAACAGAGTTCTATTATTCCAGCAGCCCAAGTTAAGGACAGATTGGAGATGTCAAGATGTATCAGGGAGGCCAGCAGCAAGGGGTTGCAATAGTACAGGAGATAATACGCATGCACTACTAGTTTGATAATTTGGGATAAAACCTGTCACCTCCAAAACCCACCTAAGCTAACAAAATCATGTACCCAGCAGCATCCTATACACTATACTCACACCCATTCTCTCTACACATCATCGTGACAAATCAGAAAACGTTTTCTAACTTACTCACTAGATGATAATTAGTTAGGGCTAATTATTTGGACGTGTACTAATGTGCTTTTTCGTTCATAAAGCTCAGTTCTAATACTGATCTTTTATTCATGTTGATAGTTCAGCCCCTCCTGCATTGAGAGCGCACATGGCAAATGAGCAAAGGGTTTTAGGAATCATGCGTCGTAACACCAGCCCTCTTTAGGCTTCAAGCAAAGTATTGGCATGCGCTGCTTGCTGCAGTACACATCTGGGGTTCCCTCGTTACACCTGACTGGAAATGCGGGGGGACATGGCCATTTGAGCTGGCTGTGGGTCGGACAAGGGATGGCTCTCTTAGGTGAAGTGAACTCTGAGTGCTGAAAAAAAGAAAAAGTCACGAGAGGTAGTGATTGGTTGGAAGAGTCAACGATTAGACTGGAAAAAGACATTGTGGTGAGGTTGGGAAATGTGAAAGGTGGGGTCACGATGACAACAGTGGTGAGATGCGATCTGGAGGTGAGTGGGAAGTTCTCCTTCAGTGATGGAGGTCGAGGACGGTTCAGTGAAGTAGGGTACTGTCTCTATATACACAGGGTCCTGCGGTAGTTGGGGTAGTACAACCATACTATGTCCATGATCGGCAGATTCATTGCTGGATCACTAAGATTTGTTGAAAAGTATTCGTGCAGATGAGACAGATAAGTAGAGAGGGAGAAAAGTTGGGGAAAGGGAGGATGGGCAAAATCGTCTGTGAAAACTGGTGGGGATGTGGGATAAAAGGATATGAGGGACTGAGTCATTCTGTTTATTGGAGTGAGTGCGACTGAACTGAGCAGTGCTTGTTTGAAGTGCTGGGTATCTTCAGCCCAGATTCAGCCAAATGCTGCAAAGTTGATTGGACGGCGCTTCATAGTACAGATGGACAATGACCCCAAGCATACAGCCAAAGCTACCCAGGAGTTCATGAGTGCAAAAAAGTGGAACATTCTGCAATGGCCAAGTCAATCACCAGATCTTAACCCAATTGAGCATGCATTTCACTTGCTCAAATCCAGACTTAAGACGGAAAGACCCACAAACAAGCAAGACCTGAAGGCTGCGGGTGTAAAGGCCTGGCAAAGCATTAAGAAGGAGGAAACCAGCGTTTGGTGATGTCCATGGGTTCCCGACTTAAGGCAGTGATTACCTCCAAAGGATTTGCAACAAAATATTGAAAATAAAAATATTTTGTTTGGGTTATGTTTATTTGTCCAATTACTTTTGACCTCCTAAAATGTGGAGTGTTTGTATAGAAATGTGTACAATTCCTACATTTTCTATCAGATATTTTTGTTCAACCCTTCAAATTAAACGTTACAATCTGCACTTGAATTCTGTTGTAGAGGTTTCATTTCAAATCCAATGTGGTGGCATGCAGAGCCCAACTCGCGAAAAGTGTGTCACTGTCCAAATATTTCTGGCCCTAACTGTACACACACATACATGATGATTGGAGAGGTGCAAGAGTGTTATCAGGGAGGCCACGGAGGAGGAGGTTGCAGTAGTCGAGGCGGGAGATTATGCGGGCATGCACTAGTAGTTTAGTAGATTGAGGGATAAAGGGATCCTTTCACCTCCATAACGCCACCTAAGCTACAAAATCATGTCCCTGCAGCATCCCATCACTAATCTCACACTCCTTTTCTCTCTAACATCATCCTGTGAAAGTGCAGAAAATCATTTTATAACTTACTCATTAGTGATGATAATAGCAGGTGCTATATTCGTTAGCCCTTAGGGCGTGTTCTGAATGTGCTACTCCTTCATAAGATCACGCCCTAATGGACGTGATCTTTTATTCATGTTGTATTCAGCGCCCTCCCTGCTCTGCACAGCGCTGCTGGGCATTAATGATGCGAATCGCGTCATTTCCGGGATCGGGTGACGTCAGTACACCCATGCCACTCTTTAGGCTTCAAGCACCGCATTGCACATGCGGTTCTTGAAGCAGTACACAGTGGCATGGGTGTACTGACGTCACCTGACCGGAAAGGACGTGTGGACATGCCAGTAGCTGGCTGTGGAGATCGGATCAAGGGATGGCTTCTTAAGGATAGGTGTAATTGTTGCGTGCTTGAAAGCAGAAGGAAAGGTACCGGAGGTCAGTGATTGGTTGAAGAGGTGGATTAGAGCTGGAATAAGCATGGTGGTGAGGTTGGGGAAGAAGTGGGAAGAGATGGGGTCCATGCACAAGTGGTGAGGTGCGATCTGGAGAGGAGGTGTGCAAGTTCTCCTTCAGTGATGGAGGGGAGGAGGTTAGTGGGGGAGGGGAGTGGTCTGATATACACAGGGGTTGCGGTGGTTGGGGAGCAAAGACTTGTCTGATCTGGTCGATCTTGCTGGTAAAGTTTGTTGCAAAGTCTTCTGCAGAAATACGAGAAGTAGGAGGGGGCAGTGGGGGCGGAGGAGGGAGTTAAATGTGTTGAATAACTGCCTGGGGTTGTGGGATAAAGAGGATATGAGGGTAGTGAAGTAATTCTGTTTAGTGGTAGTGAGTGCTGACTTGAACCTGAGCAGTGCTTGTTTGAATGCTGTGTAGTCTTCATGTGAGTGTGTTTTTCTTCCATGGAGTGAGAATATGGAGGATAGCGGTAGAATAGAGTCAGAGAGTATGTGAGTGTAAATATGCGTGAGGTTTTTGCGAGGGTGTGCTAGTTGGGGGACATGGGGGGGCAGGTGAGGAGGACGAGGATGAGAAGGTAAGTAGAGGGTGGTCAGAGAGGAGGAGAGGGGAGGTTGTGGGTTTAGTTAGGGAGCAGAGGTGGGTGAAGATGAGGTCTAGTGTATGTCCATCTGTGTGGGTGGCTGTGGAGGACCATTGAGAGAGGCCAAAGGATGAGGCAAGTGACAGGAGTTTGGAGGCTGTTGACCGGTGGTTGTCAATGGGGATGTTATAGTCACTCATGATAATGGTGGGAATGACAGCAGAGAGAAAGTGAAGAAGCCAGATGGAGAATTGGTCAATGAAGGCAGTGGTTGGACCTGGGGGTCGATAAATGACGGCCAGTTGGAGGTTGGAAGGAGAATACATACAAACAGAGTGCACTTCGAAGGATGAGAGGGTAAGGGAGGAGGGAGAGTTGGGTTGAAGGTGCAGTTGCTAGAAAGGAAAAGACCCACTCCTCTGCCAAATGAGTGTTTGCAAGAGATAAAGAGGTCATGAATGAAGTGGAGTAACACACATACGCATATACATATACATATACATAGACACATATAAATACATACACACCTACACACAAATATACACACACATGCGCACTTACGCGGCCGCCATCTTTGGCCACTTGGGTATGCAGAGATGGCGGCGGCGTGACGCATTACACTACCCCACTGCAAGATTACAGTAATTACAGGATTACATCAGAGGGAAACATGGGAGCTAATAAAATGGATAACGAGGTGTCTCGGTCTATTTTTTATGTAATACAAGATTTCTTTGGGTGTTGTGTTTTTTTTCTCTTTACTGAAAGTATTGCTAATGGCTGGCCAATATACTGACAGATGACATTAGCAATAGGGCTTGATGTCAGCTGACAAAAAAAAGCTGGTATCAACCCGTTTATTACCCAGTCTGCCACCGCTATACGGCACCTAAAAGAGCGGGTAACTGCCAGTTATGGTACCAAGTCTGGGGCGACTTTCAGGGTGGGGGCCTAGAACACTTGGGCCTTACCATGCTGAGATTCCAGCCCTTAGCTGCCTGGGTTACCTTGGCTGGTAATAGAAAATACAGTGAAGCCCACGTCAATTTTTTTTTAAAAATAATTGAAAAAAAAATATGGCACCCTGAAATGTTTCATTGCCAGCGAAGGTAACACCAGGCTGCGGGGGCTGGCAGCCAGTAGATGCTTGGTATACCTACACTGGCAATAAAAAATACAGTAAATCCCTACACATTTTTTTTTTACCAGGAAATGAAACACTTTATTATTAAAAATAAACAGAAACAGGTTTTTAAGTAAAAATACATTTACATACACACAGTGAGGAGAGCGCACAGGTGGAAGACAGCTCAAAGGAGAGAGAGCACATGAGGGGAGAAGACAGCACACTGGAGGAGAGCGCACAGGTGGAAGACAGCTCAATGCAGAGAGCACATGAGAGGAGAAGGCAGCACAGTGCGGGAGAGACAGCTGAAAGGAGACTGTACATGGGGAGAGAGCGCAGACAGTGGGAGAGCAAGAGTGCACATGGGGAGAGACTGCCACAGACCCCACCCCCACTGTGACATCACCACCTTCCCGATCGGACCTCCATCTGGTTATCTTATATCTTCCAAGTTTTGGCTGACACCCCAGAATTTTTGTTGGCCGTGTCCCCTTTATCGGCCATGTGCCTCATGAATAAAAAAAACTCCGTCCAGAACCTCAGCTTTCAGAGGAATTTATGGAGACTTTGAGTCCAGAAATTTGCCATCTTTTCAGGTGTCTGTGGGTCTCTCCTTTTTTTAGGAGCCATTCAGCTCTTCAGGGATCTGTGCCATGTTTGCCTTATCTCTATGTCCTTCTATTACAGATCCTCTCTTCTATTGGTATCACTGACCTTGTCCTTTCCTGGATCTCCTCCTACCTTTCCAACTGCACATTTAGTGTCTCCCACTCCAACACTACCTCCTCATCTCATCCCCTCTCTGTTGGGGTCCCTCACGGTTCCCCACCGTATCCAATTCAAACTCCTTACATTGACTTACAAAGTCATCCACAATCTGTCCCCCCCATATATCTCTGAACTAGTCTCCAGATATCATCCAACTCGTAATCTTTGATCCTCCCAGACCTCCTCCTCTCCTCCACACTTGTACGTTCCTTATCTAACCGCCTGCAAGACTTCTCCAAGCATCCCCCATCCTCTGGAATTCTGCACCCCAAAACATCTGACTGTCCCCCACACTCAGAACCTTCAAGCGGAACCTGATAACCCATCTCTTCAGAACAGCCTGCAATGACAACGGTGCACACTCACCACCACTGGACCTGGCGCTCCACCACCACTGGACCCCGCGCTCCACCACCACTGGACCCCGCGCTCCACCACCACTGGACCCCGCGCTCCACCACCACTAGACCCAGCGCTCCACCACCACCAGAGCAGACCCAACCTACTGTTTCCCTCCCCACTGTCTTGTAGAATGTAAGCCTGCAAGGGCAGGGTCCTCTCTCTCTCCCCTCTGTATCGATCTGTCACTGTAGGGGGCCGTTACGATGTTCGGCTGGAAAGTCACATGATTGAGATCGTTACAACAATTTATTGATATCGCTTGTGCAGGGTCACAAGCATAGATCTCGTTAACTATATTTCAATTGGTATCGCGCCAGCGATCCAGCGCACAACCAGCGATCGAGGCCGGCCAGTGTCAGAAATAGGCGAAATCATTAAGGAGATCGTTATCGCAGTGTCACACTGAACGATGCAGCAGATTGCAGTACAGATTCCTGTACCCCAGTGTCATTATCCTGTACCCCCAGTGTCATTATCCTGTACCCCCAGTGTCATTGTCCTGTACCCCCAGTGTCATTGTCCTGTACCCCCAGTGTCATTATCCTGTATCCTCAGTGTCATTATCCTGTATCCTCAGTGTCATTATCCTGTACCCCAGTGTCATTATCCTGTACCCCCAGTGTCATTATCCTGTACCCCAGTGTCATTATCCTGTACCCCCAGTGTCATTACCCTGTACCCCAGTGTCATTACCCTGTACCCCAGTGTCATTATCCTGTACCCCAGTATCATTATCCTACACTCCCAGTGTCATTATCCTGTACCCACAGTGTCATTATCCTGTACCCACAGTGTCATTATCCTGTACCCCAGTGTCATTGTCCTGTACCCCCAGTGTCATTATCCTGTACCCCCAGTATCATTATCCTACACTCCCAGTGTCATTATCCTGTACCCACAGTGTCATTATCCTGTACCCCCAGTGTCATTATCCTGTACCCCCAGTATCATTATCCTACACTCCCAGTGTCATTATCCTGTACCCACAGTGTCATTATCCTGTATCCCCAGTGTCATTATCCTGTATCCCCAGTGTCATTATCCTGTACCCCAGTGTCATTATCCTGTACTCCCAGTGTCATTATCCTGTATCCTCAGTGTCATTATCCTGTACCCCCAGTGTCATTATCCTGTACCCCAGTGTCATTATCCTGTACCCCAGTGTCATTATCCTGTACCCCAGTGTCATTATCCTGTACCCCCGGTGTCATTCTGTACGTTCCTTACAATTTTATGTTACTCTGTAATAAAAAAATAAAAATGGGTCAAAGTAAGAAGCTAATGGTGAAATAAATGAGAATTTTGTGCTTGAAGAGATGAGCAGATCTGTATGAACATCATAGTATATGAGCCTCTGCAGTATTTGCTCCCCGTACCCCGCACCTCTGCGATACCCAGGCCCCACCCCTCTGCGGGATCCACACCCCGCCCCTCTGCGGGTTCCACACCTTGCATCTCTGCGGTATCAGTACCCTGCACCTCTGTGATACCTGGGCCCCGCACCTCTGCGTTATCCACACCCCGCACCTCTGCGGTATATCCATACCCCGCAACCCTACGGTATCCACACCCCGCACCTCTGCGGTATCCATACCTGCATCACTGTGATACCCTGGGCCTCGCACCCCTGCGGTATCCACACCCCGCACCTCTGCCGTATTGTGCCCCGCCCTCTGTGATACCCGGGCCCAGCACCCTTCGGTATCCACACCCCGCACCTCTGCGGTATCCACACCCGCACCTCTGCGGTATCCACACCCGCATCTCTGCCGTATTTGTGCCCCGCACCTCTGTGATACCCGGGCCCAGCACCCCTGCAGTATCCACACCCTGCACCCCTGCGGTATCTGCGCCCTCTATTAATCCCCATACGACCATCATCACCTTCACCAAAAGTTATGGTAAAAGTCCACTTCAAATAAAAGTCACTTTGGTCATAAAGTCTAATTTCTCGTTACTTTTCACGTTGTCGTAACGACCATTTCTATATTATGTATTTGAGATCTGGCGATTCCTTAGGTTTTTTTTTGTTCTAAAAGCGGCTTTGAAATTCTGCATTTCTAGCAAAAGAAAATTAATAAGAGGTCATTTTTCTAGCAGAGATTTTTTTTTTCTTGCCCATCCTCTCTAATCATCATTAAGAGCCAGATCCACGGGAGAAGAGGTACTTTACTGATTGTCAAGTGGGAACCATTACACGTTTGATGAGGCCCTTGGCACGGTGCCATTTACTCTACTGTAGTGCCTGCTGCTTGTTCAGAACCATCGCTCGCAATCAAGGCTGTTTCTGCTTGCAAGAGTTTATTTATAGGAGGGGTTGTGGGGGGGGGGGGGGAAATATGTTCTTTTACCGCTAAAAAAAAAAAAAATATCAAAAAACTTCCAAAGTTTGCAAGTGAAGACGTCTTTATTTGCTGTTTCTTTCCATCTAGACCTGTGGCCGGTGAGGTTAAAAGCGGCGACCGACCCAAGTGGAGGAAATTTCCTTCACCATCCGGGAGGAGCGTTGGACAATAGGGGGTTGGGGGGGGGTCTTTTTAGATATTTGGGATTGTTTGGAATGTTCCTTCCTAAAGTGGGGGCATTCAATGGCGTCTTTCAGCTCCGGAGACCTACACAATGCCATATGCCGGGAGGTTGGGCGTTTTCGTTTTCCTCCACATGTGGATGTATTTTTTCCTCAGGATGAGCTGCCTCAATAATGATACAACGTTTAAAGGGAGAGACGCGCGGTCGGTGGAAGCTTTTGTGGGATGCATTAAAAAAAAAATGTTTCATCCTTTAAATGGAAAACAAATGTTGGTTTGTTGGCGAGTCAGAATGTTCTATTGTATCGTGGAAGCGGACGGGGAACAACCTTAAATGCCGTCCCTTTCTGTCTGAGTTCTTACATCGTATCGGCAGATACAAGAAGACGGTGCAAAAATAAGAAGAAAACGGTCAAAATATTACTAAAAAAATACTTTTTGTCCTTATTCACAATAAGCGATCAGAGGAAATCTAGGATTCAAGTTCTCCGTCTCCCTGCAGTGCCCCCGCAGGACAGGAGAGGCAATACACAGTGCTTATTTATAGGGATTGTCTGGCGTAAAAGAGCTGTTTCTATATGCTTTACTGGCAATGAATAGGACGGTGGTGAAGGGAGTCAGCAGTGTAGTAAGTTGGGCAAAAGACGAAGACTAGTCTGACCAATAGACTGGGGTTTCCTGGATTTCCCTGTTCCCGGGATTACTTCTGAAGGTGAGGATGTCCAGGCCACCACCCTTGCCCTGTGCTCCTCATCAGCCCTAGACTAAGTCCCCCTCACCTCCACCCACGGACCAGGATGCACAACAACTACTATCAAATAAGGAAAACTCCAGGTAAGAATAGCAGGAAGGCATCAGCACAGACTGTACTACGTCCTTACAGCACACGGTCTGGCAGAGACAAACTCTATCAGCGACATCTGCTGGTGGAAGAAGGAACTACTTAAGGGCTAGTGATGTGACCAGCTAACACACCCACAACATTCCACCTGCAGAGCCGCCTTAGACATCATGAGGACTCATCCTGTCCTTCATTACATACACAACTCATTGATAAGAATAGACAGGGTGTAATTCTGCAATTCCCCAGTGGAGGAGCTGTAGGGAAATTGAACAAGTACTGTCAGCTTTCCCCATAAATCTCAGTGGGAGGAGATGGGCATCTACTTATCATAGGGACAGTCTAAAATGGAAGACGCCTTTAAGTCAACAGATGCTTTTAAAAAATATATCGGTGTCCTGAACAGGATATTTTTTTTCTCTTGTAAAATTGCCTAATAGTGTGTGTAACTATAGGCTTTGTACACTCAAATAACCCCTTTAATACATATTAGGGAGTAGATGCACTTGGGGATAAAGTAATAAATTCCTCTACAATGGTAAAACCTACAAAGGAGCGTCTTATTTTCCATTTGTGGAACCAAAGGCAACTGGTGGAGGAAACATGAACTATGAGGGTCACCGATACAGGGGGCAGGAGGAAACATGAACTATGAGGGTCACCGATACAGAGGGCAGGAGGAAACATGAACTATGAGGGTCACCGATACAGGGGACAGGAGGAAACATGAACTATGAGGGTCACCGATACAGAGGGCAGGAGGAAACATGAACTATGAGGGTCACCAATACAGGGGGCAGCAGGAAACATGAACTATGAGGATCACCGATACAGAGGGCAGGAGGAAACATGAACTATGAGGGTCACCGATACAGGGGACAGGAGGAAACGAACTATGAGGGTCACCGATACAGAGGGCAGGAGGAAACATGAACTATGAGGGTCACCAATACAGGGGGCAGCAGGAAACATGAACTATGAGGATCACCGATACAGAGGGCAGGAGGAAACATGAACTATGAGGGTCACCGATACAGGGGGCAGGAGGAAACGAACTATGAGGGTCACCGATACAGAGGGCAGGAGGAAACATGAACTATGAGGGTCACCGATACAGGGGGCAGGAGGAAACATGAACTATGAGGGTCACAGATACAGGGGGCAGCAGGAAACATGAACTATGAGGGTCACCGATACAGAGGGCAGGAGGAAACATGAACTATGAGGGTCACAGATACAGGGGGCAGCAGGAAACATGAACTATGAGGGTCACCGATACAGGGGGCAGGAGGAAACAAACTATGAGGGTCACCGATACAGGGGGCAGGAGGAAACATGAACTATGAGGGTCACCGATACAGAGGGCAGGAGGAAACGAACTATGAGGGTCACCGATACAGGGGGCAGGAGGAAACATGAACTATGAGGGTCACCGATACAGAGGGCAGGAGGAAACATGAACTATGAGGGTCACCGATACAGGGGGCAGGAGGAAACGAACTATGAGGGTCACCGATACAGAGGGCAGGAGGAAACATGAACTATGAGGGTCACCGATACAGGGGGCAGGACAGATTTTACAGTTCTTTGATGGTTAGAGAATATGTAAAATATTCCAGGATACCAAAAAAGTTGACTTCCCCCTACAGTTCCTCAAGGTGTCAACTGAGAAGCCGAAATGTAGAGGACGATACACGAATAGCATCCTGGTGTGTGAAAAGCTATGGGCCACTCAAGAATGAAGTCACTGGACGAGGTCTTCACATCAAGGAACATTTCACTGGTGATGAAGACACGGCTCGTACATAGTCTGGTCTATTCTATAGGAACATATGGAAGGGACACCTGGACGATAAAGAAACAAGACAGAAGAAGAATCAACACCTTCATAATGTGGAGCTGGAGAAGGAGGTTATCAATACCCTGGATGGCAAGAAGAACAATCACATCAATGCTGGAACAAATCAACCAGACATGTCACTGGAAGGAAGAATCACGATTTGTCTACACATCATACGAAGAGAGAAATCACTGGAGAAGACATCATGGTGGGAAGAATAGAAGGATCAAGGTTAAGAGGAAGACCAGCAACCCGATGGCTTGATACTATCAAAATAACGGAGGAGAAGACCCTGGTGGATGTATTTAGACTTGGAAAGACCCTGGTAGACCTATTTAGTATTGGAGAAGACCACACTTGGCAAAGACCCTGATGGACGTATCTAGGCTTGCAGAAGCCGCCAATGGACGTATCTAGGCTTGGGAAAGACCCTGGTAGGTCTATCTAGGCTTATAGAATTACCTGGTGGACCTATCTAGGCTGCACAAGATCGATCTTCCTACAGAGCGTTCATGTGACTGGAGAAGGATCATCATGGTCAGAAGAATAGAAGGAACAAGGTGAAGAGAAAGAAGGCTTGGAGAAGACCCTGGTGGAGATATCTAGGCTGCACAAGATTGATCTTCCTACAGAATGATCTTCCTGCCTACCAACTTCCTATGTGCAGGGGATGGTGATTGACAGTTCAAGCCGTAGCCTTGGCTCCAAGTCAGTGCTCTACAATGCTGTAGGCAGAGACAGCTATATCTCTGCAGCATCAGAGGAGCACAGAGATCCGGCTAACATAAGAGCAGCGCTTACAAGCTTTATTGGAAAGAGCATGCATGTCTTGTGTTCTTTGCCCAAGAGTGTTCTGGATCTGTTAGTTGGGACATCAGAAACAGGTCTCTCTCCTTAAATGTCTGCTTGCCAAATTAATAATCATAAAACGGCGTCTGAGGACAATAACCACACTTAACTCCGGGTGCAAGTATGGAACAATTCTAAGTTCCTTATGGAAGCACATACATTTATACAGACAATCCAGGGGTGGTAGCCCCAGGATAAGATCATTCATTAATTGGTTACCAAATATTAATCATAACTAATCATTGGTCACTTATAGCTGAGAGCTTATTGGATTATGCAAATCTACTCTACATATTTTTTGATCATTCGGTGTCATTGACATTGCTGACTCATCGCACTCCTTCATTATCTGGTGTTTTTGCAACATCTTCCCTTTCTACTAAAACATGCTAGACATTGGCTACACTCCCAGACCATGTGGCCTTCACCATTCCTCTACATACAGTCTATAACTTACAGTGAACAACACTTTATATGAAAATATTCAGAGTCTAATCAGCCCTCTTATAGGCATAGATGCTAGATATGCAGCACAATACAGGATACAAGCACATTGGTAAATCTTTGTTATAGAAATAAATATAGGAAAATATACAAAGAGACCAAAAGTGGCCGGAAATCTACGCAACTAGAACTAAAAATTCCTCCATTCCTGAGAACAGATAGGATTTTTAATAAAAGGGTTTTTGATAAGGATTTTTTTAATGCACTTTGCACCCATTTAAGCGGATACGAGCCCTTTGTAGAAGTATCTGCATTAATGGCTCCACCACAGGATACATCAGAACTGTCCGATAGACGCAGGTCTCACCGATTGGCTCTAGAGAATAGATCTAAAGAGTGGAGCAATAGAATTCAATGCAATGTTACATATTTACGGGTCATATGGAGCCTTCAGGGCATGCTGGTGCTTGTAGTTCCCTTGACTCTGTGCTCAAGTATCCCTCAGCGAAGTGTATTCCGGGATTCAGGACGACGCGCTGAAACGTGGAGTCACAAAATGGAAAAAAACTTGATCCAGTAAATTACTCCACAAACACTTCATAAAATTACCCGCGGTGGTAATTGTTCTCTTGAGTGACATCTGAAAGCTTCTGAAGTGACATTTGAAGGCTTTTTAACGTTTTGTATAATTTCTGACCCCGGTAGAAGTGGACGGGTGGAAGCTGCAGATGGTGTCATTATAGGTGTATAATTGAGCGGTGGAGTGCGGACGGGCGGAGCGGCCCCAGAACAAAGCAGAAGACTCCTTATGTAACGGCAGGACTTTAAGTGTTAATCTAACTTCTACAAATCGGTTTCTAGAAAGAACCCTGGGGGCAACTAACAAAAAAATAAACAACCTGAACTGTGCGCCAGTCATCAACGTAGACTATATAGTGAACGTGCCATGAAAGTGCCCCAATGATGCCAACCACTCATGGCCCAATAAATGTTACCGAAGTGTCTTCATCGCATGCCCCTATAAGTATCGGCTTCAGATGCTCCCAAAAAAGTATCATATCGCTCTTCTTCAGGTTTTGGTGTAAGTGTCCACTTCAAATGGCTTCAAAAAGGTGCCAATCTCAGCTGCCTCCAAAAAGTTGCCTCCTATAAATACTCAGTGTCAGGGGCAAATGCCACCATGACTGCCTCTGATGCCCCCTGTATAAGTGCTTTCCACAGACTCCACAACAACAACCTGTCCCAGTTGGCCTCCAGCGACTCTTATATTAGATGCCACCAAAAAAGTCCATCCCTTTAAATTTATGTGCCTTAGATGCCCCCTGTGAGACTGTGCGGGGGATCATATACGAGGGGCGCTATGTCTCCCCCCGAATGCGCACTGTCACATATTGAACCCGGTATAGGGTGTAGGAAAGAGGGACAGTCCACTCCCTCCGCTCCGGGTCTTGCAGGTTTCCCCGGAAGGAGACAAGGGGTTAAAAGTCTAGTTAGGAGACAGGGTTCCCTGTGAACAGTTTTGGCCTGAAGCTGAAGCAGCAGCATCTATAGACCGGACAGGTCAAGAGCTCCAGGGGCCGTGTGCGGTAATAACATAGCCTAGCCCTTGAGGGCTGGGAGCTCGGTGCAACCTCAGCCGGAGAGCTCAAAACCGGAAGGGACCGGGTTACTATCTGTGAACTGTATCCATTGTACCCGGATGCGACCCGGATTCCGGCATCGTGTGCCACTGCTGTGTTTTCAGCAATAAATGTGGGTACTGTATGAACTACTACCGGGCTCAACGTTTTTCCTGTCTTGCAATCCCGGCGCTGCCCCACACCCCATAATGGCATTTCCATAGATGCCCCCATATGTGCCAGGCTCGGATGATCCATTAAAGTGTCTTTCCCATACGACTTCACAGGTACACAGATGAGCAAAAGAGTAACAATGTTTAGCACTTTTGACTTTCAGCGTTCGTTTCTCCCCATCCATTGTGACTTTGAGCATGAAACTACCTTCATTTTGTAGACCATCATCTTGGCCATCTCATACAGATTTGTAAAATATCGGAGTCAACAAGTCGCTCATCACAAGGTCGATCAGCTCTGGTGACAGCCAGCATTGGAGGCGGCTCGTCTGCTCCATAATAGTGAGATCACAGATGTCCAGAATCGGGCGGGCGACGCACGTTACACAAGTCTGGAATGGTGGCCTGAAAAAAGGTGAAGACGCCTTAACTTCAGTATCGTCATATGGAGCATCAGTTCCGGTTTACAATAAAGTATAAAAAGCGGAAGATTTAACTTCAGTATCGTCATATGGAGCATCAGCTCCGGTTTACAATAAAGTACAAAAAGCGGAAGATTTAACTTCAGTATCGTCATATGGAGCATCAGTTCCGGTTTACAATAAAGTACAAAAAGCGGAAGATTTAACTTCAGGATCGTCATATGGAGCATCAGTTCCGGTTTACACTAAAGTACAAAAAGCGGAAGATTTAACTTCAGTATCGTCATATGGAGCATCAGCTCCGGTTTGCAATAAAGTATAAAAAGCGGAAGACTGGAAACAGGTGATTTGGAGCAATGAGATGAAAGTCAATAGACGGCTCTGATGGAGCTAACGGGTCTGGAAGAAACAAAAAAAAAAAAGGGGCGACCAGATCAAGGGATTGAAGGAACTCTGAAATTCGATGGAGGAAGCCTGATGATATGAGGTTGTGTCACAGCCAAAGGCCATCGGATACTTGGCCAGGATGGATGGTGGCCTCAATGCTGAGCGATATGTGAGGATCCTACAAGTCGAGTTACTGCATTCACTCAAGTACTATGGTTATGAGAAGGATGACAGTGTCCAGTAGGACAACGACCTGAAGAATACGAGAGATCGAGAAGAAACGGTTCAATGACAATGAGTATAGGAGCTGGATTGTCCTCACAGTCCCCAGACCTCAACTCAATCCAACATTTGTGGGTAGAAGATAAAGCTTTGACATCCCCAAGTGTGGAGACCACTGAGACCAACATTGGGAACGTGGAGAAGAGGCGTGGGAGCAGATATCGGTGGAGACATGCTTGAATCTGATAGAGCATACCCGGAAGGATTCAGGCAGTGATGAAAGCCAATGGAGATTTACAAAATGATAAATATTAAAACTTAGATTTTTTTAGGAGCAAAACTGTAACAATGCAGTGACATTACAACAATTTGCATAACTAATCATATGCTAAATAGCTGTAAGTCACATTTATGTAGGAGAGCCGAGATGATTGTCTATAAAATGAAGGCGGTCTAACGCTCAAAGATGTAGTCAAAGGGGAGATATGGATCCGGTAGGTCAAAGGCGCAAAACATTGTTACCGTTTTGTTCATCAGGGTATCTGCTTCAGATCATCCAGCACCAACCTTCTTCTTATTCATGCTCTTTATTTGCTTCCATGCATTATAAAAGCATAAGTACACAATGGGGTACACAGACCCCTGCTGACGCGTTTTGAACGTCCAGTTCTTATTCATCTGAGATATGGAGCAAATGTCTCATTTAAATAAGAACTGGATGTCGAAACAGTAAACAAGACTTAGTCTTCATGTATATCTGGGCCCACTGCAACTGTTTCTGCTTGTGAGCACTGTTTAGGGGTGGCCGAATAGTAGGTTTATGCCCCACAGCAGCCTTTGAAGGATCCTACACCTTGAGGTTGGAGGGACTCCAGAGGCTCCAGCAGCTTCACATATCTATGCTGGTTTGTAAGGCCTTTTCAGCAGCTGCTCTCTTAATCTGATGAATTTGCCTGGCTGAAACCTTCCTCATTCTGCCTTTATCTGCACGAACACATCTGTGCTCAGAATCAGCCACAAATCTCTTCACAGTACGATGATCACGCTTAGGTTTTTATGCAATATCTAATGTTTTCATCCCTTGTCCAAGGCATCGCACTATTTGTTGCGTTTAATTGCCGTCCTTACGTGCCACAAATCCCGCCCAAAATCCTGCCTTCTTTTGGCTCGTGCACGGGCTTCTGTAGGATACTTATGTCATCACCATTACTCAGGCCGATCTGAAAGCCAGCTCTGAATTTTTTCTTAATGCAAACAAATTTCGAAGAAATGAAGACAAATCTGGATTTCAGCACCAAATTTTGGAATTTTTCCAATTTTTTCCCAATTTTCCAGACATTTAACATTGACATGACATCACAACCAGAGACCTGGACTAAATCTCTGTACAATGAGCAAAATCTCAGGAGGAGGCAGGAGGGTAACTACAATAGGTGCAGGAGTTGCAATCGCACCCGGCCCTGGAGCCTAGGGGGGCCCCAAAGGGTCCCTTTGGCTTTTAGAAAAAGATTAATGCTATTAAAGATTTGTAATAGTTAGGGGCCACGTTGGAGCTTTCGCATGGGGGAGAAGGGGCCCATAAACATTACGTTACACAACTGGAGGAGGCGGAGTGTGTCGGGGAGAGGGATTGTGCAATATGTCGGGGAGGGGATTGTGCAATATGTCGGGGGAGGGATTGTGCAATATGTCGGGGGTGGAGAGGTATTGTACAATGTATCGGGGGAAAGGGATTGTACAATGTGTCGGGGAGGGGGATTTACAGTGTGTCGGGGGAGAGTTGCACAATGTATCGGGGGAAAGGATTGTACAATGTGTCGGGAGGGGGATTTACAGTGTGTCGGGGGGAGAGATTGCACAATGTATCGGGGGGAAAGGATTGTACAATGTGTCGGGGAGGGGATTTACAGTGTGTCGGGGGAGAGATTGCACAATGTATCGGGGGGAAAGGATTGTACAATGTGTCGGGGAGGGGATTTACAGTGTGTCGGGGGAGAGATTGCACAATGTGTTGGGGGGAGGGATTGTACAACGTGTTGGGGGGAGGGATTGTACAATGTGTCGGGGGAGGGATTGTACAACGTGTCGGGGAGGGATTGTACAATGTGTCGGGGGAGGGATTGTACAATGTGTCGGGGGGAGGGATTGTACAATGTGTCGGGGAGGGATTGTACAATGTGTCGGGGGGAGGGATTGTACAATGTGTCGGGGGAGGGATTGTACAATTGTCGGGGGGGGATTGTACAGTTGTCGGGGGAGGGATTGTACAGTGTGTCGGGGGAGGGATTGTACAATGAGTCGGGGGAGGATTGTACACGTGTCGGGGAGGGATTTGTGCAATGTGTCGGGGGAGGGATTGTACAATGAGTCGGGGAGGGATTATACAATGTGTCAGGGGGAGGGATTGTACAGTGTGTCGGGGAGGGATTTGTGCAATGTGTTGGGGGAGGGATTGTACAAGAGTCGGGGAGGGATTATACAATGAGTCGGGGGAGGGATTATACAATGTGTCGGGGGGAGGGATTGTACAACGTGTCGGGGAGGGATTGTACAACGTGTCGGGGAGGGATTGGCACAATGTGTGGGGGGAGGGATTGTACAATGTGTCAGGGAGGGATTGGCACAATGTGTTGGGGAGAGGGATTGTACAACTGTCGGGGGAGGGATTATACAATGTGTCGGGGGAGGGATTATACAATGTGTCGGGGGAGGGATTACAATGTGTCGGGGGAGGGATTGTACAATGAGTCGGGGGAGGGATTGTACAACGTGTCGGGGGGAGGGATTATACAATGTGTTCGGGGGGAGGGATTATACAATGTGTCGGGGGGAGGGATTATACAATGTGTCGGGGAGAGGGATTGTACAATGATGTCGGGGGGAGGGATTGTACAAGTGTCGGGGAGGGATTGCACAATGTGTTGGGGGAGGGATTGTACAAGAGTTGTCTGTGGGGAGGATTGTGCAATGTGTCGGGGGAGGGATTGTACAGTGTGTCGGGGAGGGATTGTACAATGAGTCGGGGGAGGGATTGTACAGTGTGTCAGAGGGAGGGATTGTAAACGTGTTGGGGGAGGGATTGTTACAATGTGTCAGGGAGGGATTGGCACAATGTGTGGGGGAGGGATTGTACAACGTGTCGGGGAGGGATTGGCACAATGTGTTGGGGGGAGGGATTGTACAACGTGTCGGGGAGGGATTGGCACAATGTGTTGGGGGAGGGATTGTACAACGTGTCGGGGGGAGGGATTGTAGAACGTGTCAGGGAGGGATTGGCACAATGTGTCGGGGGGAGGGATTGTACAATGTGTTGGGGGGAGGGATTGTAGAACGTGTTGGGGAGGGATTGTGCAATGTGTTGGGGAGGGATTTGTACAATGTGTTGGGGGAGGGATTGTGCAACGGGGGGGTAATGTACAATGTATTGGGGGGAGGTAGAACTTTGACACTTTTCTCATCTTATTTTTCTAGTTGTTCTTTACCCAACAAATTGCTGCAAATCCCCCATTTAATAACAACTCGTCTTTACAAGGAGGACAAATCCCTGCACAAGCAATGACTGCACTCAGCTCCATTCACTGGAAAAAAGTTGGATATTTGTAAAGAATGTGGCTTTAAATGATCCAGAAAGAACAGGCAAACCTGGCTTGCTGTTTATCTCTTGTACCTACAGCCCCATCGCGTTTTTAACTCCTTCTATTGCAGCTTTCCAGAACAGACCGCACAGATTGGAAGTTTTCCATCATTCCTTCGCTGCATTTCTAATGTAACAAAAGTCCAGGATTTAGACATTACTCTGCATAGTTCCTTTTGATCCCCTTATGAATATTAATCGCCCTCCTGTTGGTGGTCTTAATAATACAGTCAGAACGTCGATATATTTCAGATAAACACGGAAGTTCAGTTTCCTTCCAATTATCATTTCCCCCAGAATATTCCCTGAGCTAATGATTCTGTTTCTTCTCTTTTCTCCATTATTTAAACCAGTTTATATTGTTAAAAGTATTATTTAAAAATGTGATTTCCTTTTAAATAACAAATCTTTATTAAGAATAAAGAAATAAATCTTGAACAATCCACATTGGAACAGCAGCATTTTATATTAGTTCAAAGAATACACACATACATTAGCAACAATGAGCAGACTCCTCCCCTGTGTTGTATTGAAGCATCTAATGAGCGTGTGCAAAGATCAATGTGAAGGGACGAGGAGGTGAGCTGTGACGTCACCTATTGTGAATGGTGGATCCTGTGTTATTTACTGTATATAGAGGTGTTATCAGTCATTGTACAGGAGGAGGAGGTGAGCTGTGATATCACCTATTGTGAATGGTGGATCCTGTGTGATCTACTGTATATAGAGGTGTTATCAGTCATTGTACAGGAGGAGGTGAGCTGTGATATCACCTATTGTGAATGGTGGGTCCTGTGTTATCTACTGTATATAGAGGTGTTATCAGTCATTGTACAGGAGGAGGTGAGCTGTGATATCACCTATTGTGAATGGTGGATCCTGTGTTATCTACTGTATATAGAGGTGTTATCAGTCATTGTACAGGAGTAGGTGAGCTGTGATATCATCTATTGTGAATGGTGGATCCTGTGTTATCTACTGTATATAGAGATGTTATCAGTCATTGTACAGGAGGAGGAGGTGGAGCTGTGATATCACCTATTGTGAATGATGGATCCTGTGTTATCTACTGTATATAGAGGTGTTATCAGTCATTGTACAGGAGGAGGTGAGCTGTGATATCACCTATTGTGAATGGTGGATCCTGTGTTATCTACTGTATGTAGAGGTGTTATCAGTCAATCCTACAGGAGGAGGTGAGCTGTGATATCACCTATTGTGAATGGTGGATCCTGTATTATCTACTGTATATAGAGATGTTATCAGTCATTGTACAGGAGGAGGTGAGCGGTGATATCACCTATTGTGAATGGTGGATCCTGTGTTATCTACTGTATATAGAGGTGTTATCAGTCATTGTACAGGAGGAGAGGAGAGCTGTGATATCACCTATTGTGAATGGTGGATCCTGTGTATCTACTGTATATAGAGATGTTATCAGTCATTGTACAGGAGGAGGAGGTGAGCTGTGATATCACCTATTGTGAATGGTGGATCCTGTGTTATCTACTGTATATAGAGATGTTATCAGTCATTGTACAGGAGGAGGAGGTGAGCTGTGATATCACCTATTGTGAATGGTGGATCCTGTGTTATCTACTGTATATAGAGGTGTTATCAGTCATTGTACAGGAGGAGGAGGAGAGCTGTGATATCACCTATTGTGAATGGTGGATCCTGTGTTATCTACTGTATATAGAGGTTTATCAGTCATTGTACAGGAGGAGGAGAGAGCTGTGATATCACCTATTGTGAATGGTGGATCCTGTGTTATCTACTGTATATAGAGGTGTTATCAGTCATTGTACAGGAGGAGGAGGTGAGCTGTGATATCACCTATTGTGAATGATGGATCCTGTGTTATCTACTGTATATAGAGGTGTCATCAGTCATTGTACAGGAGGAGGAGGTGAGCTGTGATATCACCTATTGTGAATGGTGGATCCTGTGTTATCTACTGTATATAGAGGTGTTATCAGTCATTGTACAGGAGGAGGTGAGCTGTGATGTCACCTATTGTGAATGGTGGATCCTGTGTTATCTACTGTATATAGAGGTGTTATCAGTCATTGTACAGGAGGAGGAGGTGAGCTGTGATATCACCTATTGTGAATGGTGGATCCTGTGTTATCTACTGTATGTAGAGGTGTTATCAGTCAATCCTACAGGAGGAGGTGAGCTGTGATATCACCTATTGTGAATGGTGGATCCTGTGTATCTACTGTATATAGAGGTGTTATCAGTCATTGTACAGGAGGAGGAGGTGAGCTGTGATATCACCTATTGTGAATGGTGGATCCTGTGTTATCTACTGTATATAGAGGTGTTATCAGTCATTGTACAGGAGGAGGTGAGCTGTGATATCACCTATTGTGAATGGTGGATCCTGTGTTATCTACTGTATATAGAGGTGTTATCAGTCATTGTACAGGAGGAGGTGAGCTGTGACATCACCTATTGTGAATGGTGGATCCTGTGTTATCTACTGTATATAGAGGTGTTATCAGTCATTGTACAGGAGGAGGAGGTGAGCTGTGATATCATCTATTGTGAATGGTGGATCCTGTGTTATCTACTGTATATAGAGGTGTTATCAGTCATTGTACAGGAGGAGGAGGTGAGCTGTGATATCACCTATTGTGAATGGTGGATCCTGTATTATCTACTGTATATAAAGATGTTATCAGTCATTGTACAGGAGGAGGTGAGCGGTGATATCATCTATTGTGAATGGTAGATCCTGTGTTATCTACTGTATATAGAGGTGTTATCAGTCATTGTACAGGAGGAGGAGGTGAGCTGTGATATCACCTATTGTGAATGGTGGATCCTGTGTTATCTACTGTATATAGAGGTGTTATCAGTCATTGTACAGGAGGAGGTGAGCTGTGATATCATCTATTGTGAATGGTGGATCCTGTGTTATCTACTGTATATAGAGTGTTATCAGTCATTGTACAGGAGGAGGAGGTGAGCTGTGATATCACCTATTGTGAATGATGGATCCTGTGTTATCTACAGTGTATAGAGGTGTTATCAGTCATTGTACAGGAGGAGGTGAGCTATGATATCACCTATTGTGAATGATGGATCCTGTTTTACTAGCTAGGTGTATAGGTGTCATTGGTCATTATAACCCTGCCTGTGATGATAATGAGGCTAATGAAGACTAAGTAAAATAAGTTACTTTGTCAAGCCACGTTCTCCTTAAAAAGAAGTTAAGACAAGCTGTAAGTTTTCTCTAAAGTCTTGAGTCTCTAAAGCTTTACTTAAAACAAGTAAATTTTGACGTTTCGGACCTTAATTGTGGATCTTCATCAGAATGGAACATGATAGCCAGGTGGTCCAAGGAGTCAAAGGTTTAAATGCAGCGGTGTGGTAACTAGCCTCACCACATCCTTGTGACTGTAGTCGCCACACCACTGTGCTGTAACCTTCGACTCCTTAGACCCGGCAATTATTTTGCTTTCTGATGAAGATCCACAATTAAGGACCGAAACGTCAAAATTTAGTTGTTTTGGATTGCCATTAAAAACGCTTTGATTTATCGCCATTTTTGATTGCCGCGTTTACTCTAATGTGTTCCCAAGACAAAGTACAGCTGCATCTCAATGAATGAGAAGATCATCAAAAAGTGACTTTATTTCAGTAATTCAATACATAAAGTGACACACATCTATTATATAGAGTTATTACACACAGAGGGAGCTATGTCATGGGTTTATTTCTGTTGATGTTGATGATTAATGAAAACCCAAAGGTCATTATCTCAGAAGATTAAAGTAGGGGGGATGAAGCTCCTGGGCCCCAGCGCAAATCATTTAACGCAGCTCCACTGGACTTTGTTGGATTCGACCATTACGTTGTATACTTCTAATCTTTTATTTTAGGGTCTTTTTTTATAATTATAAATAAGTTATAAATGCTGGAAAACACATAAGACATCACTATTGTGTTGCACCAGCAGAAAAACTTGGGTAATTGGGTTTCTTTTACTTATAGAGAAATTGGCAACAATTTTGGTAAAATTGTCATTTTGACTTTGCTTCTTGGATAGTAAAATTGTTACTTCGTTATTAATAGAACAATGGGAGAAAATCGTGATTTCTCATCATTTTCATTGTGTTCATCTCAATGTATGGAGTTGAAAATGGCCGACGCGGTTGTAAAGATAAATGCGCAGATCTCTGCGAGTAAATACAACACAATGGTCGTCCTTCAGCTTCAGCACTAACTTCTCATGGCTGCTTTATTGGACATATGTACATCTTGGCTGTGAATCCCCTTTAAGTCATCATCAAATCATTTAAGACTCTTGTCAATGCTAATTAAGTTCAATAGATCAGGAAGGAAGAGGTTAAATCCGCACAGCCAATGGAAGAGACCAGGATGGAGGAGTATAATGGAGCAAAAAAAAAAGAGATGACAATTGTTCTGCACCATTTACCCAGACATCAAGCAGCTTGGATATGTGGCATAAAGTCACAGACAATATACGGTAGCTGTGAGAGTGGCAAATGGCCAACAAGTGGCGCTCACTCAGATTCAGACTTATCAACACATTGCAAAAATAGAAAGAGTGGCATCACCCTGTTCTTGCCTTAAAATAACTTGTTTTTTAGCATGTCCTTAAAAATAAGCAGGTACAGGACATTCACAGCATTGTACAAGGACTACAGCTGTTTTGTGCTAAATTGGTACTTCAACAGATCTGCACAAGGACTACAGCTGTTTTGTGCTAGCTTGGCACTTCAACAGATCTGTACAAATGGGTTACAGTTGTTTTGCGCTAGCTTGGCGCTTCAACAGATCTGTACAACGATTACAACTGTTTTGTGCTAGCTTGGTGCTTCAACAGATCTGTACGAGGATTACAGCCGTTTTGTGCTAGCTTGGCACTTCAACAGATCTGTACAAGGGTTACAGCTGTTTTGTGCTAGCTTGGTGCTTCAACAGATCTGTATGAGGATTACAGCTGTTTTGCGCTAGCTTGGCACTTCAACAGATCTGTACAAGGGTTACAGCTGTTTTGTGCTAGCATGGCACTTCAACAGATCTGTACGAGGATTACAGCCGTTTTGTGCTAGCTTGGACTTCAACAGATCTGTACAAGGGTTACAGCTGTTTTGTGCTAGCTTGGCACTTCAACAGATCTGTACAAGGTTACAGCTGTTTTGTGCTAGCTTGGTGCTTCAACATATCTGTACAACGGATGACAGTTGTTTTGTGCTAGCTGGCACTTCAACAGATCTGTTTGAGGATTACAGCTGTTTTGCGCTAGTGTGGCTCTTCAACAGATCTTTATGAGGATTACAGCTGTTTTCAGCTAGCTTGGCACTTCAACAGATCTTCTGAAGTTCCAAGCTAATACAAAACAGCTGTAATCTGTGTACAATGCTGTGAACGTCCTGTACCTGTATATATTTAAGCACATGCAATAAAGAAGTTATTTTAAGGCAAGAACAGGATGACTGACATTTTTTCTATTTTTCAACTGGATGAATATAATAGTTTGTCTATGCGTTTCGAAGCATGAGGCTTCTTCAGGACATAAAACTACAAGAGCAAAAAGAAGCCTCATTCATTGAAACGTGTAGACAAAGTATTGTATTCATCCATCCTGGCCTCCTCCTTTGGCAGCACAGATTTAACTCCTTCCTTTCCTATTACACTGACCTTCTCCACAGCAGCCTGTTCACACTTTTGGGCTTTTGATGGTTGTGGACATACAACCGCAACCAGGGGAGCATATTGATCCACTGTACCCTGATACCCCTGGATAAGACTCTATGGCACTTGTCTTTTTTTCTAGTCCTATTCTTTAGTCCTGATCAAGCGTTTTGCTAATGAGAGAAGATTCACATTCCTCTTCCATCTTGGAGACGTCTCATGTTTTGTTCTCTCGTATAAGAGAATTCTTTCACTACATATACTTATCGGTAAAAGGTTGTCCACACACAAGAGAGTCAATTTGGTCAAATCTAACCAGAATCAGTTAATCATTTCATGAGTTTGGCAGGGTCATAATTCTACCCCAACAAATGTGGGGAAACAAGGGTTGGGCATGTTGGAGTTTACATGCCCAATCCTTGCGTTCCATTGTTTGTGTCTGAGATCAGTTTATTCCCCTTTCCCAACTTCTGGAAGTTTTCAAGTGGAAAAGACTTTTCTAACTCTTGTTTTCGAGCCTCCAGGATGTTTTCCACGTTTTGGAAAACATTGCTGAATTCTTGACTATCCTGCTGAATTCTTGACTATCCTCCTGTTAGATGTCCGTTATAGACATAATCTATCCTGGTGACCGCTGCCCTTTCATTTTTGCTATAGCGGACATGTTGGGATAAGGCTCGTAGACAAACCCAAAGCAGAAGATGTTGAGATCTTGACTTATGAGCTTCAGGACAGATCTACAAATCACACCCGGGCCCTGGAGCTTAGGGGCCCCAAAAGTCCCTTTGGCCTATAGAAAAAGACTAATACTATTAAAGATTTGTAATAATTGGGGGCCCCATTGGAGATTTAGCATCGGGGCCCCTGAGCTTCAAGGTGCGCCCCTGGTCATAGAAACCTGCAGAGAAGACAACGATAAAGAAGGACTGCACTGCTGATGAGGGCATTGTCTCCCCCACATATGGCCGACATGTGGGCTGGACTATAATTACATCCATGGGTTAAACTAGACTTGTTTATAGTGAGGAAAGTAGAACAATTAGACATTATTACGGCAGTATCTCGGAATTGGATGCAAATCATAAGTTGTGGATAGGTAATATGAAGACAGATTTGTAGAAAATGTGGATTTGGACATTTCTGGGATCTGAACAGGACAAGGTCAGCGCTGTCTCTCATATTTTACAACAATTGTAATCAGCATCAGAGAGGGTTAAAATGTAGTATTATACAGATTTATACAGTCACTACTATAGGGAACTCACTATACATAGATATATGCAGCCACCACTAGGGGGAGCTCACTACATACAGATTTATACAGCCACCACTAGAGGGAGCTCACCTATATACAGATTTATAGTGTCACCACTAGAGGAAGCTCACTACATACGGATTTATACAGCCACCACTAGAGGGAGCTTGCTATACATAGATGTATGCAGCCATCACTAGAGGGAGCTCACTAGACATAGATTTATACAGTCATCACTAGAGGGAGCTTACTACATACAGATTTATACAGCCACGACTAGAGGGTGTTCACTACATACAGATATATACAGCCACCACTGGAATGAGCTCACCGATTACAGATTTATAAAGTCACCACTAGGGGGAGCTCACTACATACAGATTTATACAGCCACCACTAGAGGGAGCTCACTACATACAGATTTATACAGCCACCACTAGAGGGAGCTCACTATATGCAGATTTATACAGTCACCACTAGGGGGAGCTCACTACATACAGATTTATACAGTCACCACTAGGGGGAGCTCACTACATACAGATTTATACAGTCACCACTAGGGGGAGCTCACTACATACAGATTTATACAGCCACCACTAGAGGGAGCTCACTACATACAGATTTATACAGCCACACTAGAGGGAGCTCACTACATACGGATTTATACAATCACCACTAGGGGGAGTTCATTACATACAGATTTATAAAACTACCACTAACATGAGCTCCCTTCATACAGATGTGTACAGGCACCACAAGGGAGAGCTTGTAGTACATATAAATGTATAAAGCCAACACTAGGGTAAGCTCACTACATACATATTTACACAGACACCTCTAGATGGAGCTCACTACATACAAATATATACAGTCACCACTAGGGGGAGCTCACTACATACAGATTTATACAGTCACCACTAGAGGGAGCTCACTACATACAGATTTATACAGCCAACACTAGGGGGAGCTCACTACATATGGATGTATACATCCACCACTAGGGGAGCTCACTACATACAGATTTATACAGTCACCACTAGGGGGAGCTCACTACATACAGATTTATACAGCCACCACTAGGGGGAGCTCACTACATACAGATTTATACAGTCACCACTAGGGAAAGCTCAGGAGTTTACTGCATACTAAATATCTATTGACTGCAATAGCAAAGCTGTATGTTGCATTGTAACTATAATCCCTCTAGTGAAGGAGGCATTAAATGTTATTAATTTACTATTAATTTAAAGCTCCCTTTTCGGACATTCCCTTTAAGTTCTTCAAAAGCACAAATGTGGGCCTATCCGTGAGATTTCTTCAGTTCTGGTAAGGTCCTGGAACCTCTCCATACTACATGAATGCCTTTTATATACCACGACTCCTAATTTTAGGCTTTGCGATGCCGTAACACCGGGGGTTTTGCGATGTCGGGAACCTCAGGGTCTACGTTTTTCATTGTTTGTCGTCATTCTCCGATACGTGCGGAATATTTATATAAACATTAACGGGAAATGTTGGGTTTTGTCACATTCTTGGCTTCGTCCTCATGTCATGGACCTCATGTGAAAACGGGGGGAGGAGGCGGAGGGGCTCCTTGTGTTTGCCTTCGATGAGTTAACACATCATTCTGAAACCGATGCTTAATCCTCCTTGTATTAAATATCCCTGAGCGTTCGTGATTAACGAATCGTGTCAGCTAATATGTTTTGTAAGATGCTTTTTTGACGGATTGGCACAAGCCAAGGTGTGAAACGTAATACCTGATCATTACCGAGGTGCTGGCTCCGCTCCACACGTTTCTGCTTTATAATTAGATTGAACCAGGAAGAATCTGAGATTGTGAATATTTGTGCACAATTAGTCGTAGAACCATCGACCATTCTACAGAGCTTAGAATTATTATGTATAGAAAATAATATAAAAGTAGATAAAATTCCAAAAAGTATGAATGGAAACTTGTGAAACTTATTACTATTACTCCTCAGGGGCGGGGAGAGATTGTGACACATGGGGAAACTGGTGCAAAAATGTCTCCAAATCCATTATACAGACATGTACTCTATTTTCCTGCACATTTGTTTAGGTTCACCTGGAGAGGAAGATCCTCCGCACCCAAGGTTCAGGTGGGAACATGGCGCCGGCGCCGGTGCAGCAGACAGGTGAGGTACATGAGGGTCAGGTAGCAGAGGTACAGGAGACCATAGACAGGTAACAGGGGTCCTGGAGATCACAGGGAGGTAGCAGAGGTTCTAGAGATTGCAGGCAGTTAGCAGAGGATCTGGAGACCACAGGCAGGTACCAGGGGTCCATCCTAGAGATTGCAGACAGGTAGCTGGGGTACATCCTGGAGACTGCATATAGCCATCAGGGGTCCATCCAGGAAATTGCAGACAGGTCCTGGAGACGCAGACAGGTAGCAGAGGTCTGGAGAAGCAGACAGGTAGCAGAGGTTCTGGAGAAAGCAGACAAGTAGCAGAGGTTCTGGAGACTGTAGACAGGTAGAAGAGGTCTTGGAGACTGCAGAGAGGTAACAGAGATCCATCTTAGAGTTGCAAACAGGTACAGAGGTCATGAAGGTTGCAGAAAGGTAGCAGAGGTCTTTGAGATTGCAGTTTTCAGGACCTCTGTTGGCTGTCTGCAGACAGGTACAAGAGATCTGGAGACTACAGGCAGGTTGCAGATGTCCTGGAGACAGCAGATGGATAGCAGAGATCCTAGAGACTGCAGGCAGGTAGCAAATGTTCTGGAGACCGCAGACAGGTAGTAGAGGTCCTGGAGACCGCAGACAGGTAGTAGAGGTCCTGGAGACCGCAGACAGGTAGTAGAGGTCCTGGAGACCGCAGACAGGTAGTAGAGGTCCTGGAGACCGCAGGCAGATAGCAGAGATCATGGAGACCACAAGCGAACAGGACTCAAGTGTGTGTCTTGATGAGTCTTATAGTGGCCCAGGCAGATAATCAGATTGGATTACGCCAAGCCATCTGCAAAGCCTGACATGGAGCAACACAGAGTTTAGAGGACCAGGATGAGGGAGGCAAAGTCCAGATCCAGGACAGATGTGTAACAACATTCAACTTTAGTGTGATCTGTTGTATGTAAAAATAATTTTTAGCCAAAAATACATCAAAAGTGGCCGATCGCTCTAAGCATCAGAGAATGGCGGTCCGCTCTCCTCTGGGACCCGGCGGTTGACGGCCTCATTGAGCAGACAGTCCCCGCTCTCCTAAAAGGCAGACGTCTAAATAGGAGACATAGAACGACATCTGCCATTTACAGTGATACACGTTAGTTTTGCATTGTCATCTACATTCAGGTGATCTATGTAGGTCGTTGATCTGAGCTGTTTATCTTCCACTTTTAGCCTCCGTCCTTCCCCCACAACCACTTCTCCCCGTTCTCCCCATCGTTCACCATCTTCCACCTTAGAGAACGAGATAATTACTGCAAGGTCGAGGTGGAAGTAATCAGCGCAATTTCTAACATTTCCTTCCTCGTCTCCTTCTGTCACTAATCTCTTTCAGTCTTAACCTTTTCTTTTCACCGATATGAAGAAACGCAAATAAAAGGGTTAAAAAAATGAAATAAACTCACTTCTAGAGAAATACTAATAAATCAAACAGAAAAATATAATGAGATATTAAGCAACAAAAGAAAAGTCTGATGATCCATTCCCCAGATCACAAGAAATCCTTCCATGTTATGTCTTACATCTTACGTGTTATTTTATTGATACAATGTGTGATTGGATGCCTTTGCTTTTACTTGTTTGCTCAATTATCAGTTTTAAAGGGAATCTGTCAGCAGGAATTTGCTACTTCATCTGACAGTAACATAATGTAGATAAAGAAACCCTGAATCCAACAATGTATCACTTAGATTACTGGCTGCAGCCGCTTTCACACAATCAAAGCATTTAGCTTTAGGAACACAGCAGAGCTGGGAGAGCTCTCACCCACATCAGGCTCTGTATATACAATGTCTATAGAGAGTGAGCTGCTCCCACCCACACCAGGCTCTGTATATACAATGTCTATAGACAGAGAGCTACCCCTGCCCACACCAGGCTCTGTATATACAATGTCTATAGACAGAGAGCTGCCCCCGCCCACACCAGGCTCTGTATATACAATGTCTATAGACAGAGAGCTGCTCCTGCCCACACCAGACTCTGTATATACAATGTCTATAGACAGAGAGCTGCCCCAGTCCACACCAGGCTCTATATGTACAATGTCTATAGACAGAGAGCTGCCCCCACCCACACCAGGCTCTGTATGTACAATGTCTATAGACAGAGAGATGGCCCCGCCTACACCAGGCTCTGTATATACAATGTCTATAGACAGAGAGCTGCCACTGCGCACACCAGGCTCTGTATATACAATGTATATAGACAGAGCTGCCCCCGCCCACACCAGGCTCTGTATATACAATGTCTATAGACAGAGAGGTTCCTCCGCCCACATCAGGCTCTGTATATACAATGTCTATAGACAGAGAGCTGCTCCCGCCCACACCAGACTCTGTATGTACAATGTCTATAGACAGCTGCCCCGCCCACACCAGACTCTGTATGTACAATGTCTATAGACAGAGAGCTGCTCCCGCCCACACCAGACTCTGTATGTACAATGTCTATAGACAGAGAGCTGCTCCCGCCCACATGACAGCTAACCCCAACCACACCACAGCTTCCCCGCCTAGGCTCTTTATAGAGATTATGCATTGATTATGAGTTATCAATCACAGTAGGGGGTGTATCAGACTCCCGTGTTCATGACATTCTAGCCCTGTGATGTTAATCACAGGGTAATAAAGCCTTTTGCTTAAGTAAACAATTTAAGAGAAGCACAGTTGCTTTTTGTTGCTCCCCTTTCACTATGTTCTTTTCAACACAGATGATGGGGGTTTCCATTACAGATTTTCCATCGGAGGATTATTGGAAGGTGTCACAGTAATGACAGTCTCCCTACCTAGAAGTTTGGACCCAACTTCTGCCATAAACTGGTTACTTTTTCTACAGTGCACATGCCATAAAGATTACTTTTAACATTTATTATACCATAAAATTAAACACGCCATTCATTATTTTTCTGGGGGGGGAGAGAGTTGAAGAATGTTGCAAGCAAAACATCCATATCCAAGCAACCGCCCCTTCCTAATTGATGGGGGTCCCCATCCTTCCGATGTGCCCCAAATATGGCTCTATCGCTCTATTTTGTAGTATATCACTAATATCCATCACTCCCTACCCCCACACCCACAAAAAATGGTGATACTAAATGGTTAAAGGAAACCTGTCATTTTGTTTTCCCCCCTCTCCTATCACTACCTGTCCCTGCACCTTGTGACCTCATCCCTAACCATCCCTCACTCACCTATGTTATCAGTTACATGTATCCAGTCTCTGTCCACCTAGGCTGGATGTGAGGTCTGTGTGTCTCTCGCAGTAATATAGGCTGGATGTGAGGTCTGTGTGTCTCTCCAGTAATATAGGCTGGATGTGAGGTCTGTGTGTCTCTCCCAGTAATATAGGCTGGATGTGAGGTCTGTGTGTCTCTTCCAGTAATATAGGCTGGATGTGAGCTCTGTGTGTCTCTCCCAGTAATATAGGCTGGATGTGAGCTCTGTGTGTCTCTCCCAGTAATATAAGCTGGATGTGAGCTCTGTGTGTCTCCCCAGTAATATAGGCTGGATGTGAGGTCTGTGTGTCTCTCCAGTAATATAGCCTGGATGTGAGCTCTGTGTGTCTCTCCAGTAATATAGGCTGGATGTGAGGTCTGTGTGTCTCTCCAGTAATATAGGCTGGATGTGAGGTCTGTGTGTCTCTCCAGTAATATAGGCTGGATGTGAGGTCTGTGTGTCTCTCCAGTAATATAGGCTGGATGTGAGCTCTGTGTGTCTCTCCTAGTAATATAGGCTGGATGTGAGGTCTGTGTCTCTCTCCAGTAATATAGGCTGGATGTGAGGTCTGTGTCTCTCTCCAGTAATATAGGCTGGATGTGAGGTCTGTGTGTCTCTCCAGTAATATAGACTGGATGTGAGGTCTGTGTGTCTCTCCAGTAATATAGGCTGGATGTGAGCTCTGTGTCTCTCTCCAGTAATATAGGCTGGATGTGAGGTCTGTGTGTCTCTCCAGTAATATAGGCTGGATGTGAGGTCTGTGTGTCTCTCCAGTAATATAGGCTGGATGTGAGCTCTGTGTGTCTCTCCTAGTAATATAGGCTGGATGTGAGGTCTGTGTCTCTCTCCAGTAATATAGGCTGGATGTGAGGTCTGTGTCTCTCTCCAGTAATATAGGCTGGATGTGAGGTCTGTGTGTCTCTCCAGTAATATAGACTGGATGTGAGCTCGGTGTGTCTCTCCAGTAATATAGGCTTGATGTGAGCTCTGTGTGTCTCTCCAGTAATATAGGCTGGATGTGAGGTCTGTGTGTCTCTCCAGTAATATAGGCTGGATGTGAGGTCTGTGTGTCTCTCCAGTAATATAGGCTGGATTTGAGGTCTGTGTGTCTCTCCAGTAATATAGGCTGGATGTGAGGTCTGTGTGTCTCTCCAGTAATATAGGCTGGATGTGAGGTCTGTGTGTCTCTCCAGTAATATAGGCTGGATGTGAGGTCTGTGTGTCTCTCCAGTAATATAGGCTGGATGTGAGGTCTGTTTGTCTCTCCAGTAATATAGACTGGATGTGAGGTCTGTGTGTCTCTCCAGTAATATAGGCTGGATGTGAGCTCTGTGTGTCTCTCCAGTAATATAGGCTGGATGTGAGGTCTGTGTGTCTCTCCAGTAATATAGGCTGGATGTGAGCTCTGTGTGTCTCTCCAGTAATATAGGCTGGATGTGAGGTCTGTGTGTCTCTCCAGTAATATAGGCTGGATGTGAGGTCTGTGTGTCTCTCCAGTAATATAGGCTGGATGTGAGGTCTGTGTGTCTCTCCAGTAATATAGGCTGGATGTGAGCTCTGTGTGTCTCTCCAGTAATATAGGCTGGATGTGAGGTCTGTGTGTCTCTCCAGTAATATAGGCTGGATGTGAGCTCTGTGTGTCTCTCCAGTAATATAGGCTGGATGTGAGGTCTGTGTGTCTCTCCCCGTAATATAGGCTAGATGTGAGGTCTGTGTGTCTCTCCCAGTAATATAGGCTGGATGTGAGCTCTGTGTGTCTCTCCAGTAATATAGGCTGGACGTGAGGTCTGTGTGTCTCTCCCAGTAGATAAAGGACTTGGGCTGCCTTCAGACTTGCAGATGCCTCCGCAGCGTTTTGTAGAGGCATCTGCAAGTATCTGCATGCAGACCGCGGCCCCTATGTTTATAATGGAGCGCACGGCGGTCTGCAGATGCTTGCAGACCGCCGTGCACTCTCATTGCCTGCCATTAGTGATCTGTGCGCAGGCGGATGCCTTCGCACAAATCACACACTCTCGCCCGCACCAGGGACGCAACATCTCGCGTCCCTGGTGTGGACGAGAGTGTGTGATCTGTACGCAGGCATCCGCCTGCGCACAGATCACTAATGGCGGGCAATGAGAGCGCACGGCGGTCTGCAAGCATCTGAAGACCGCCGTGCGCTCCATCATAAACATAGGGGCCGCGGTCTGCATGCAGATACTTGCAGATGCCTCTGCAAAACACTGCGGAGGCATCTGCAAGTCTGAAGGCAGCCTTACAGACATTTTACAGCATCAAGATTGTAGAATGTTTTCAATTAAGGCGATTTACAAAGTTGCTTATTTTTGCATTTAATAACAAACAATGCTAAAAATCACTGGAAAGGTGCAGTTACGCATAGCCATAAAAAGCCCCAGATTTCATGGTACCAGCTGATTTTGGATATCCTTCATATATATTCCCTTACAAGTGAGTTTTATATTATCGCCTGTCCATTATTACGGGATTTTTGACCATTGACCCGATGTTAGACCCTATGGATGTGGGATGAGATACATTTTGCAGCTTTGAAATAAAAAAGTTACATAAACTTTTTAGCCTTTTTTTTTACATGTTTTTCTTCGTGTTGTTTCTCTGAAGCGATATCCCTTAAACTAACATCCACTTGACCCTCTTGAGTGACTAAAGGGCCCTGGTATAATAAATGTTTGTACAATGTCTTATTGGTTACATGTGTGGAGTTTCCTCCGCGCGGCTCTGCACACAGCGGTCGGTGGATTGTGGCCCCGGCGTTCGGTGCATCTACGTTTGATGATGAAACGGTTCAGGTTTCCAGCGGTCGGTAAGTGCATTATAGATAACAGATAACATAAACAGGAGCCGCTCCCTGAAGGACTCGCTCTGTGCAATTTTCAGATCATATGATAAGTAATGGTTAGAGAGTGCAGAAATCCATTTACCAGGAATAGCTGCGCAAAACACAACATTTTCCTACGCCAGACATGCCATTACCAGGCCGCACGGCTACGGCTTTCTCCTTTTATTTATATAGAAAGTCTGCCTGCTTCATTTGGGTAAAAGAGACATTCTTTTTTTAAGGTATTATTTTATAATTTTTTTCAGGTTTTATTTTATATACTTTTCAGGCTTTTTCAGGTTTTTATTTTTAAAAAATTTTCACGTCTTATTTTATAAATGTTTTTCAAGGTTTTATTTTAGAAATGTTTTTCAAGGTTTTATTTTATAATATTTTTTCATGTTTTATTATATATTTATTTTCAGGTTTTATATTTTTTTCAGGTTTTATTTTAGATTTTTTCAGATTTTATTTTAGATTTTTTTTTTTACAGGTCTTATTTTATAAATGTTTTTCCAGGTTTTATTTCATAGTTTTTTTCATGTTTTATTTAATTTTTTTTTAGGTTTTATTTTATAATTTTTTAAGGATTTAATAATTTTTTAAAGGTTTTATTTTATATGTTTTCAAGTCTTATTTTATATTTTTTAAGGTTTTATTTTATAATTTTTTTTAAGGTTTTATTTAATATTTATGTTCAGGTTTTATTTTAGAATTATTTTTTCAGGTTTTTTTAAAGCATTTGTTCATGTTTTATTTTATATTTTTTTCAGGTTTTATTTTTTTCTTTTCTAGGTCTTATTTTAGAAATGTTTTTCCAGGTTTTATTTTACCATTTCTTTTTGGAATTTCAAATTATATTTTATTTTAAATCATGCTGAAATTTATTTAAAGTTTAAAAAAAAATTATTTTAAAATAAAAAAAAAATAGAAAAAAAACTTACGGTAATGTTTTTTTCCTGAAATTTAAGGTCTTACAATAATAATATTCGAGCAAGTCATCAAGAAAAATTTTAAAAGTAAAAACAATAATTTTGTTCCAGTGCAAAAAAACAAAACAAAAGCAAGATAATTGAATTTTTTTTATCTGGGAATGTTGACTATAAGGGATTGAGATTGAGACATGGTGGGAAAAATGGAATCTACAAGGCGAAGAGGAAGACCAGCAACCAGATGGCTTGATACAATCAAGACAACGGCGGAAAATACCCTAGTGGAGCCATCTAGGCTTTTAGAAGACCCAGATAGCTCTATCAAGGCTTAGAGAAGACGCTGGTGGACCTATCTAGGCTTGGAGAAGACCCTGGTGGATCTGTCTAGGCTTGGAGAAGACCCTGGTGGATCTGTCTAGGCTTGGAGAAGACCCTGGTGGATCTGTCTAGGCTTGGAGAAGACCCTGGTGGACCTATCTAGGCTTGGAGAAGACCCTGGTGGATCTGTCTAGGCTTGGAGAAGACCCTGGTGGATCTGTCTAGGCTTGGAGAAGACCCTGGTGGACCTATCTAGGCTGCACAAGATCAATCTTCCTACAGAGCATTTATCCATCATGTCACCATGGGTCCAGATCAAGCTGAAGGCCAATTAATAAAATGATCAATTGTCGCTTGTTTCAGTGAAGCAAATGATGGTTCATTTCATCTAATGCATGCCTATCCATCCAATCAATGAAGAATCATTCCTTGGCCCACCTTTAATCTACGAAATCCATTCACATGCAAACGTTGGTTGGATCTGCAAGGCGATAGACTACAGATAACCAAGAAAGATGACAGCTGTCCCTTTCTCAGTTCCCTTTGAGTCATGAGGGCACCATGATGACCCAGTAGGCCGAAAATGTCCCAAAAACAGGTCCAAATGCAGATGAACAAAGCCCTTGGACCCGAATTCCACTTTCTGCTCAACCCCAGTGAACCTGCCTGAAAACGAAATATCTCGTGACAAACCTGGTGGTGGATTAGCACACCATGGGCCATGGCCAGTCCAGATATGTCCCTTCATATGCTTCACCTCCAATCTGTTCAACAACAATTCTTTTAATAAAGAACCACTTTTTTCTTCTAGATGGTTCTTGAGTCATGTCAACTTGATGGATGAACGCTCTGTAGGAAGATCGATCTTGTGCAGGATAGATAGGTCCACCAGGGTCATCTCCGCCGTTATCTTGATTGTATCAAAACTTTGGGTTGCTGGTCTTCCTCTTCTCCTTGTTCCTTCTATTCTTCCCACCATGATGTCCTTCTCCAACGATTTCTCTCTTCGTATGATGTGTAGACAAGTCATATCTTGGTGATCTTTTTGATTCCAGTAACATATCTGGTTTGACTTATTCCATAATTGATGTTTGTTCTTCTTGCCATCCAGGGTATTGATACCATTCTTCTCCAGCTCCACATTATGAAGGTGTGGATTCTTCTTCTGTCTTGTTTCTTTATTGTCCAGGTGTCATTCCATATGTTACTACAGAATAGACCAGACTATGTACGAGCCGTGTCTTCATCACCAGTGAAATGTTACTACGGAATAGACAGACTATGTACGAGCCGTGTCTTCATCACCAGTGAAATGTTACTACAGAATAGCCCAGACTATGTACGAGCTGTCTTCATCACCAGTGAAATGTTACTACAGAATAGACAGACTATGTACGAGCCGTGTCTCCATCACCAGTGAAATGTTACTACAGAATAGGCCAGACTATGTACGAGCCGTGTCTCATCACCAGTGAAATGTTACTACAGATAGGCCAGACTATGTACGAGCCGTGTCTTCATCACCAGTGAAATGTTACTACAGAATAGACAGACTATGTACGAGCCGTGTCTTTCACCAGTGAAATGTTACTACAGAATAGACCAGACTATGTACGAGCCGTGTCTCATCACCAGTGAAATGTTCCTTGATGTGAAGACCTCGTCCAGTGACTTCATTATTGATTTCCCTGATAGCTTTTCTCCTATTGACTTCCGGTGTCGTCGCTGCATCTTGAGTGATCATTGATCCGAGCAGGGTGAAGTCTTTACCACTTCCAGTTTATCACTGTCCATCTCACTTGTGTCCCAGTCGTACCTGGCAGTAGTCACTTGTGTCCCAGCCGTACCTGGCAGTAGTCACATGAGTCCTGGCCGTACCTGGCAGTAGTCACATGTGTCCCGGTCGTACCTGGCAGTAGTCACATGTGTCCGGTCGTACCTGGCAGTAGTCACATGTGTCCCGGTCGTACCTGGCAGTAGTCACATGTGTCCCGGTCGTACCTGGAAGTAGTCACTTGTGTCCCGGTCGTACCTGGAAGTAGTCACTTGTGTCCCGGTCGTACCTGCAGTAGTCACATGTGTCCCTGGCTACCTGGCAGTAGTCACATGTATCCGGTTGTACCTGGCAGTAGTCACATGTGTCCGGTTGTACCTGGCAGTAGTGACACGTGTCCGGTTGTACCTGACAGTAGTGACAGTGTCCGGTTGTACCTGACAGTAGTCACACGTGTCCGGTTGTACCTGACAGTAGTCACAGTGTCCCGGTTGTACCTGACAGTAGTCACACGTGTCCCGGTTGTACCTGACAGTCACACGTGTCCCGGTTGTACTGACAGTAGTCACACGTGTCCGGTTGTACCTGACAGTAGTCACACGTGTCCGGTTGTACCTGGCAGTAGTCACATGTGTCCCGGTTGTACTGGCAGTAGTCACTTGTGTCCTGGTCGTACCTGGCAGTAGGTTGAAGTCTTATAAGTATATCTGGACAATCTTCCATTTGGTGTTCACCACTGCAGCATTTTTGTAACCTCTCCGTTCTGGCAATTTCACTCATGACCCCATTACATTAATCCAGGCGTCATCTAAAATAGTCAATCATCGATATTTTAGTGACCACCAAAAGAAGTATAATCTACATAAACCTCCTCGATGATAGAGATCAAAAGTCAATCTCCATCTTACTAATAAAACATCTGCTTATAATCCCTGCTCTTATAATAGCTGCAATTAACTCCTGGGCACTTCTGATCGGCCATAAATTTACATGTCTCATAAGCCGGGGAGGACACCGCGTGTAGCCGGGAGCCGATCCTTCCCTTCCGAGAAGCTTTTGGAATGATTTCCACACAAGTCAGAAGCTTATGAATATCAATGTCTTATTAGAAGTTCTTTTCTTTCCATGATGTAGTGCAGGAGGTTTCGCTCCTTGGAACCCCGGTGCCGGTAAACACTAGGCCACGGCCTGCGGCTGAAGTCATCCGGACCCCGTGAAATAACATCGCGCCTCTATTTATTTTCTTAACCTTCCGCTTTTTGATGGAGGACAGCGATGTGTTGCAATTTTTATTTATCTTTTTGCAAAGTCTTGGATTAAGGGAGACCTCTGGGGCATTCGGGGCCGACCCGTACACACAGCCAGCCCTTACATTAGTCGGCATAAGAGCGGCCTGGTTAATTGTGGCATGTGAGCGGCCGGCTGCACAGATGTCAAATGTCATGCTCTATCCGATGAAGAGGTCTCTGCCTCGGGCTGTTTATATACGACCAACCAGTGTTTCCTGCTCCATGATGAAATAATTACGGGGCCCCTGGTGAGGCGCAACTTGTAAGCTGTAAAGGCATTACATTTCAGCAAAATGTGAAAACATTTTCCATATTTATCCATTTAACACATTCACTGCTGGGTTGGTCCCACAGACCCCAGCACAGCTCACTCTACATGGAGCGTCAAGGGAAGGTCTGCGAATTCATTTATTGGGTAATTCCATTGTTCAGTTCCTCCTACGAACTATTTTAAAAAATATATAAAACCTAAAATGGCGATGCCCCGACCATAGGTTCCTTTAAATAATTCATTTTGGATTTCTGATGAGTTATCCCTAGGGCAGTGTTTCCCAACTCCAGTCCTCAAGGCCCACCAACAGGTCATGTTTTCAGGATTTCCTTTGCATTAGACAGATGATGGAATTATCCCCTGTGCAAGTGATTAAATTATCACCTATGCAATCCTAAGGAAATCCTGAAAACATGACCTGTTGGTGTGCCTTGAGGACTGGAGTTGGGAAACACTGCCCTAGGGTATGCCTTAATCAGGGGTCCCCAACTCCAGTCCTCAAGACCCACCAACAGTGCGTGTTTTCAGGATTTCCTTTGCATTTGGCAGTTTGACAGTTGGAATCGTCACCTATGCAGGAGATTGAATGGCCAACTGTCAAATGCTAAGGAAATCCTGAAAAACATGCACTGATTCTGGGCCTCGAGGACTGGAGTTGGGGACCACTGCCTTAAATGACTGCATGTATATCGAAAAACCGAGGCTCCATCTTGCACCTTTGGGAATGGTGATGACGCCACCTCTCGGGGGGGGGGTTCAGAAAATTGCCAAGTACAGGAGCATCTCAATGAATTAGAAGATCATCAAAAAGTGACTTTATTTCAGGAATTCAAAACATAAAGTGACCACATCTATTATATAGAGTCATTACACACAGAGGGATCTAGTTCATGTGTTTATCTCTGTTAATGTTGATGATTAATGAAAACCCAAAAGGTCATTATCTCAGGAAATTAAAGTAGGAAGGATCAAGAGTTAAAAAAAACTGTGCTGCCGTATTCCACCAGACAAAGGGTGAATAGAATGTTGATTTATTAGTCAACACGTCTCAGGGCTCCTGGCCCCTTCATCAGGACAAATCAAAATCATATTGCCATGTTTCAGGGAGCCCTGAATTGTGCAGGAAATCTGGCAGGAGTGAAGCGGCACACAGGAATAGGAGAGGACTGGGGGAAAACAGCACTAGGAATAGCAGAGATGTATGGGTCATCAGGAATCTTGAAAGCAAAGGTGAGGACGCAGACAGCCCTAGGAATAGTAGAGAGGTGTTGGTGATCAGGAAGCTTGAAAGTAGAGTTGAGGGCATGGACAGCACCAGGAATAGCAGAGATGTGTTGGGATTAGGAATCTTGAAAGTAAGTTGAGGGCATGGACAGCACAGGAATAGCAGAGATGTGTTGGCGATTAGGAATCTTGAAAGCAAGTTGAGGCGGGCATGGACAGCACTAAGGTAGCAGAGAATGTGTGAGGTCAGGACTCTTGATGAGTTGAGGCATGGACAGCACCAGGAATAGCAGAGATGTGTTGGCGATTAGGAATCTTGAAAGCATAGTTGACGGTGTGAACAGCACTAGGAATAGCAGAGATGTGTTGATTCAGGACTCTTGATAGAGTTGAGGGCATGGACAGCACTAGGAATAGCAGAGATGTGTTGGCGATTAGGAATCTTGAAAGCAAGTTGAGGGCATGGACAGCACCAGAATAGCAGAGATGTTGGCGATTAGGAATCTTGACAGCATAGTTGACGTGTGAACAGCATAGGAATAGCAGAGATGTGTGAGGATCAGGACTCTGAAAGCAGACTTGAGCGTATTTACAGCACTAGGAATAGTAGAGATGTGTTGGCGATTAGGAATCTTGATAGAGTTGAGGGCATGGACAGCACTAGGAATAGCAGAGATGTGTTGGCGATTAGGAATCTTGAAAGCATAGTTGACGGTGTGGACAGCACTAGGAATAGCAGAGATGTGTTGAGGATCAGGACTCTTGATAGCAGACTTGAGCGTGTTGACAGCACCAGGAGGAGCAGAACTAAGCTGGTAGTAGAGGTGGTTGTTGGACTGCTGAGGAGGAAATCAGAAACTTGGTTGATGCAGAGCCAAGTTTGAAGTGTGGTTTGACTTCGTGGTAGTAGTAGAGTACACTATTACCTGAATACTCCTGGAGTTTGCAGCCACCTGAGCAGTCTGTAAAGGCCTTGAATGATGACATCAGAGATAAATGCTGGGCTATAATAGTTACTATTGATAAGCACAGAGGGAGCCGGCACGTTCTTTGTGCCCAATCATGGCTGATTATGGCATTCTGCATACACTTCTACAAAGCTATGATAGAAAATACAAGTACCAGGGTGATGAGACCCATATCGATCTGGAGGGTGAGCTACCACCTAGCCTTGTAGACCACTGGTAGCAGAGAGGTGGGGTGCTATATACTTGGGGGTTTGCCCCAATCTCGTAGACTCTTTGGAGTATCCCTCCCATGTGAGTGCAGTAACGGCCGGAATCCCGGTCTATGGGCCACGTCTCGGTCCGGCCCTGGGCAGGCACTATCCTGCTAATCCTGCCTGTTTTTCTTAGCTCACGTAGGGTAAGTAAAGCCCATGTAGAAGCCGGTTATAACACAAATATAATTACAGCTTCATTCTTTATGTTTACATTGGACTGGAACATGGGAAAGAAGAAAAACTTTACCGAATAAAAGTCTGCACAGCAGAAAGAGCCAAAGTGTCAATGCTCCATCGCTCAGAATGCGCCAATTGTTCCCATTTTTTCTCTTTACTTTGCATCTCAAGTACATTTTTTGGAAAATTATCCACTTCAACGTCTGCACCTCGGGCAAAAGTGGAAATGAATGTGCTCCTCTAATGGGACGCTTAACAAGTTTTTGGTTCATGAACTTGTAAATATTAATCTGGATTTTCACATTCATACGAGACTGAAATAGTTCCGAATGACTCCCCGAGGATCTGCTCCGGTTAACAGACCCACCCCGACGTCTGAAGTGCATTGAAATGAGTGTTTTCCTTTGAAATTGAGGATTATTTGGAGACGTGAATGGTCAACACTTTCCTGCTACTTATACGCGAGGCTCCGATACTGGAGAACCAAAGAATGTATCTAAAAGGGGCCGCCTGTTTAGCAAAACCAGTATAAAAAAATCCAATTATAGAGATAATTGGTTAAAGGACCTAGACACTGTCATGGGGTGTATAAGGAATCAGGATGCAAGGTGGTATGGTGAGCAAGGGCATTTAGGGGAACTAGTCTGGCCCTGGATTTGGGTTCCCTGACTAGCCCTGTTCCAAAGTACCTTTAAAGGTGAGGATATCCAGACCACCACCCTAGCCCTTCGCTCCTGATCAGCCCTAGGCTAAGAGCCAGTGGCGTAACTTCAGGCCCTGGGGCCCTGATGCGAAAAGCTCCAACGGGCCCCCAATTATTGCAAATTTTTAATAGTATTATCTTTTTCTGTGGGCGAAAGAGACTTTTGGGCCCCCACCCTAGGCTGCAGGGCCTGGGTGCGATCGTAACCCCTGAACCTGTTGTAGTTACGCCCCTGCTAAGAGCCCCTACCTCCACTCACAGACCAGAAAATCCAGCAGCGTCAATGGCAGCAAAAACACAGCTCAGCACAACACTTAACAGCACAGGTCCTAGTAGAAAATGAACTCTTCTGCGACACCTAGTGGAGGTAAGTGGAGCCATTTCAAGGCTTCGGGAGTGGGGATCTGAATACCAAGACACACCCAAGTTATGACTCACCCCTCCACCTGCAGAACTGCAACAGCAGACTAAGGACGAAAAACTCGTTTAATCATAGCAGCAGCATCAGTCATGAACTGGCAGGCATTTAACACGACAGCGACCCCCTTAAGATCAGGTGCAGAAAGCGTCTCTGGAGACCCTGACATGTCCACTATGTGAGGTAGCGCTTGCTGTACATGTTGGGGAACTCTTGCTTTAGCATGCGCAATTCAGAAACACAAGCACTCTTTCTACAAAACATAGTCCTTCTGTTTATTAACAGTCATTAACCGCTATACCGGCTATGTGGCCGATAACCATGACCACAGTTCACACAAGGAAGTGTACACAGCATATAGTCCTTCACGTAAGCGGATACGCCTGCACACATAGCAGAAACCTTTATGACACTCTGGTCAGTTTCGAATTGTGGTCATGTCCGAACAGTTCAATTACTGACACCTGGCAGTGCACACAAAGTCCCACTCAGGGTTTACCTGCTCTTGCAGCTTAGCAGAGTTCAGATTGGCTCCTGCCAGTCTTAACGTCCAAGAGGTCACACACAGGGATCATCCAGCAGGTTCTTGGACTTGGTCAGTCTTGGCACCTGTTGTGAATCCAGTCCAGATCCATGTCCCTCATTTAGCACCTGGACTTAAAGGATCTCTACCAGCTCCACTCTCAGACACGCTTGTCTGTCATGTGGTACAAACAAAGTTGAAGGACCTTGCTTACATCACTGTCATGTGATCCATCAGGTGTCTCATATCAATGAGACACACCTTATGGAAGGTATGTGGATGTTCAGTCCCTCCCATCACTTCTAAACATCCTACGAAACTAGTCCTTTAAAATAAAGTAAGATTCCTGGTACTACAAGTCCCAAGTAAACTATCTGGTTTCACATCGCTACAGATCTCAGTCTGTGTGATACATACTGGTTATGTACAGTATACAGTATTGCTGGTATACTTCACAAGTTGGTTTAAACTTTCTACAATCTCACAGCAGTCACCGCTCACCATCATGGCTCTACTTTTGGACACCGGTGGAGTGACATGCTCATTTGATGCCTTTGTATATTGACTTAATAATCTGCTTTTTCTTCTAGCCATTCTTACCTGGGACACAACTTCAGGATCTGTAGCATCGAAGATGAAACTTGAGCCTCAGACCGGACTGTTCTGCAGAAGAGAATTTTCTGTACCTAAAGATCTAAGCAGTATTCTTCTTCTTCTTCACAGGTGCACTCTACTGGTGCTACATACTCAGGTTGCATCTCTACAAACCTGTATATTATGGGTAAGAAAAAAAAGATGAAACTTAAATTCTAGTGATTTGCAAGAAAAAAAAGTTACTAAAAATTTGTAGCTCAAAATGAAATCACTTTTTTTAATCCACTTTTTTAAACAAACCATTAGATAACACGGTTGTTAGAGGGATCGGCAGCTGCATAGAATATCTCTGGCTCTGGATGTCCTGACAGATTTAGATAGGGTATATGTGCAATACCTCATTTGTCCTGTAGTGGTGCTGTATGGAAAAATAAGACTTGTTGCATGTGCAGATCTCAAGGAGGTTAATCTGGTACCAATAGTTGGTTCCAACTTTGTACTGTCACAGCTCTACTCTGAGGACACTGGTGGAGTTGTCATGCTCATTAGATGCCTTTGTACATTGACTTAATAATCTGCTTTTTATTCTAGCCGTTCTTAAGGTGGCTGGCGTAAACCAGACAGCCCCGGACCGGATTTTGGCCCCATAGTATCCTATGGGAAAGGATGGAGCCGGATTGCAGCTATCTGCCATCCGGTTTCTATCTCTCCGGAAGAATCCAGGAGAATTCAGATTTTTTTGCTTGCAATGTTTGTGTGTCCAGGGAGAAAAATCTCCCCAAATTGCTGTCTCCCAGATCCTCCCGGATTCGCCCGGATCCGGTGCAATCCGGCACTCCCTAACATGGGAGGCTATGGGGCCGGGTTGCCCCGGTCCGGGAGGACCCGGGAACCGGACACCTGCGGCTGCACACCGCTGTTATTTCAGTACCGTGGCTAGCTCCCTGTGAGCTGCGGTCCGGAATCATCAGCAGCGGCAGCTGCGTCCGGCTGCACACCGGACCGGAGGGCATATTAGCCCTCCGGTTCTGTGTGCTGATTTGGTCCGGAGCGATCAGGTTCATCCCTGACAGCCACGGATCGGATCACACCCGCAGTGTGAAGCCGGCCTTACCTGGGATACAACTTCAAGATCTGTAGCATCGAACATGAAACATTGAGCCACAGACCGGAGTGTTACGTAGAAGAAAAAGTTTGTCTACCTAAAGATCTAAACAGCATTCTTACTTACAGGTGCATTGTACTGGTACATACAGATACATCTCCATAAACCTGTGTATTATGGGTAAGAAAAAAAGCAGAAAATTAAATACTAGAGATTTACTAAAAAAAGTTATTAAAATTATTGTCTTAAAAATAATCACTATTTTGTCTACTTTTTAAACAAATGTCACAATCCAGTAAATATGCAAATGGAGTCCGTGGAGCCTCGATTAAGAGTCTCAAACACAGGACTAGCCAGATATCTCTCCAGGGAAGGACCTAGCCCTGGGGTGGAATCCTTGCGGAGACCACCATAACCACCACATTAAGTGGCCCTTTTAGTCAACATCCCACTCAGTTACGAGTTAAGGATATGACAATGGAATTAACAGAGCCAGGTATCCATCCACAGACAGCTGTTTCGGGGTGCACCAGGCATTGCTCCCACCTAGCCAGAATCCTACTCCACACTGATGAGGGGCAATACCCCAAAAGGGCCACTTAATATGGTGGTTATGGTGGTCTCCGCAAGGTTTCCACCCCAGGGCTAGGTCCTTCCCTGGAGAGATATCTTCCTTACAGGCACATACAGATACATCTCTACAACCCTGTATATTATGGGTATAAGAAAAAAGTTACTAACAGTTAGTGGCTTATGGACCCGAGTTGGAGCTGTTGGTTATGTGATTGGCTGTATATTGAGATACTTGCGTGTCTTTGCCTATTTTCCTTCCTCCCTTCCCTGTACATCTTTCCTTACTTTCTATCGGATGATGTTGGTCTTGCACAACCAATTGTTGATAATGAAATATGTTTTCATAATTGTTTGTTAATTTGATCTTAATAAAAACAGACTGAACATTAATATTAGTGCGTTAAATTCTATTTTTAATATTTTTTTTTTTTTTAAATAAATGTCACAAACCAGTAAATATAAAAAAAAAAAAAAAAAAAAAAAAATGGCATCCGGTGCTGGTAACAACCTTTGCCTTATGTATAACGTTTTGTATATAAATTGATTTCTGCAGGATCCGTTTTTGTAACATTGGAGTCTATGGAGAACGGATCCGGTAACTGATCACTGTTTATCCTCCGTTTCTCTGTCATATGTAAAGGATCCGATTTCTTCTTCCTGGATCAGTTTCACATGGATGATAAATAGCGATTGTGAGGCAGTGGCTTCCATTAGCCAGAAAGTGAGACAGTGACCCAAAAGTTAATAATATTTATTAATTTAAATAGCGCTATTAATTCCACAGCGCTTCACGTACATCATCACTGTCTGCATTGGAGCTCACTATCTACATTTACTATCAGTCTTTGGAGTGTGGGAGGAAACCAGAGATCCCGGAGGAAACCCACGCAAACATGGGGAGAACATACAAAGTCCTTGCAGATGTCGTCCTTGGTGGGAATTGAACCCAGGACCACAGCGCTGCATGGCTGCAGTGCCAACCACTGGTACACAGTGCAGTGCTAATCACAGAGCCACCACCATATACAGTGCTAGCCACTGAGCCACCACCATATACAGTGCTAGCCACTGAGCCACCACCATATACAGTGCTAACCACTGAGCCACCACCATATACAGTGCTAACCACTGAGCCACCACCATATACAGTGCTAACCACTGAGCCACCACCATATACAGTGCTAACCACTGAGCCACTGTGCAGTGCTAACCACTGAGCCACCATATACAGTGCTAACCACTGAGCCACCATATATACAGTGCTAACCACTGAGCCACCATATACAGTGCTACCCACTGAGCCACCGTATACAGTGCTAACCACTGAGCCACCATATACAGTGCTAACCACTGAGCCACCATATACAGTGCTAATCACAGAGCCACCATATACAGTGCTAACCACTAAGCCACCGTATACAGTGCTAACCACTGAGCCACCATATACAGTGCTAACCACTGAGCCACCATACACAGTGCTAACCACTGAGCCACCATATACAGCGCTAACCACTGAGCCACCATATACAGTGCTAACCACTGAGCCACCATATACACTGCTAACCACTGAGCCACCATATACACTGCTAACCACTGAGCCACCATATACAGTGCTGACCACTGAGCCACCATATACAGTGCTAAACACTGAGCCACCGTATACTGTGGCGCCCCTGTGGTCTGGTCGCCACAAAGGGGTACTGCACACATCCCACGGGTGTGGTATTCCTGTTCTCGGGGAACGGGATGGTAAGTCCAGACACCCACAAAAGCACCCAACACACCCGGTCCCAGGTACGGTGGGTGGACCCAATAGAGGGAGGGCCCAGTTAGTCAGTGGGACAGAGGGAAGAAAGGAAGAGGGTGGGAAGTTAGTTTAAGTCTGTCGAGAGGAAGAGGATCTGGGGGACTTGAGCAGCAAAGAGCTCGTCATGGGTCCCAGGCAGAGCAGACTGCAAGAAGGACAGAGAGGGCCCCAGGGGTGTGGGCAGTGTGCGATCCACCCATGCGCCCAAATCTGAGTGAAGCGGAGGGGCAGGTTGAGAACCAATGGACCAGCCCTGAAGGTGGCGAGGAGACTCTACGCTCCAACCATGGAGCCAGAAGCCACGAGATCTAGAGGAGCTGTGGCCGACTCCAGACACATCTGCTGAGAAGGCAGCCGTACTAGGGTCAGGGAACTTGGTACCAGACGCCTGAGAAGACCCGTGGCTGCTGGATTGGGGCACTGTGTGCAGAGGCACGAGCAGGAGAGAGATGGGGTGTCTTGGACAAGCTGTCTCAGTTCACTGAGGACTATCCGGACCGAGATTGTGCAAGGACAGTACCCTGTGGTGCCAACAAAGTAAAAGCTAAGTAAACCAGGTATAGAACTCAGAACGGTGTGTGAGGCTGTTCATTTCCCGCCTGCGGAGCAGTAGACTGATAAGACGCGCAGGCTGAGAAGACCTGCTAGTGTAACGCCCCAATTCCCCTCTCCAATGAGAAACAACCCTGCTGGCCCTTCATCACCGAACACTACGCCAGTTGCCCTGGGGAACCGTTCCACCCGAGGGGAGAGAAACCACCACAGCTACCATCCCATCGTCCACAGAGGTAACGCACCACAACCATCGGCCATCAATAGCCGAATACCATGGGTGGCGCGACGACAAACATCCCTGAACCTGTATTTCCCAAACTTTTATTGACACCACCAGGACCTTGACCCCCGTGACTCCCCAGCAGGACTGTTAGCCCACTTCCAAGTGCCCCACAGCACTGGGGCACATGTCACTAACCACTTAGCCAATGCGCCACCCCTTTAAAGTTCAATCCACACTCTTATTTTCCAAAACACACTTTAGACAGATCTGCACAGCCGATTCACTCATATACCGTCCTGTTACAGTTTTGATGACACCTGCACCGCTGTAGGAGTCTCGGGTGCAGGGTTCACTTCCAGGATCCATGCAACCCTTGCCCAGGTCTCTAGTCCTGGTCTGTGTTAGGCTCCTACAGAACCTTCTGCTCGGCGACTTTAATTACAATTCAATCTCACCCCGCCCATTACTGCTGGTTTAAATAGGAATCATGGCCTTGGACCAGGCTGGAGGGAGAGATCCATCCCACTACCATCCTACAGATTTCGCCAAAAATAAAAAAATTAGGTTTTTCATGCACATTCTGGGTAATACATAGCGACCTTTGGACATGACACTTGTCACTGCCTCACACAATCACTTACCAGGTCCATTTTCCATAGTCTCCCATATTAAAAAATGGATCCTGCAAAAATCAATTTGATCAAAACGGACAAAGAAGGTGTTTACACAAATTCTCTGCCGGATCAGATGATCACTGGACGTGTGAACGTGACCTTATCTGTGTGTGTGTGCTATATAGAATCGTGAATAATAGATTAATATGGGCTCTGCATAAGCCGGTGTGACATGACACGTCCTGCATTCTGCTCCTTCACTGTCAGTGAATTGTGTTAACGACATCATAAAGCATTTTTGCCTTTTTGGAGATTCATTTATTAATTTAAGCAACAGGATTCCAAAATGTGGGCCCCCGCCGGCCCCCCCGAGATCTCGAATAATTCAAGGGCGGCTTCCAGGAACCAAAACTTTGTGGTTTTTAATGTCCAAATAATTGCAATGTTCACAGTTTCCCGCATCGCTCAGAGGCGACGCCGACATCCGTGACTCATTTCTGGGTTTTAATCGTTTGCATTTGGAATATCAACAACATTGAGCAAATAACGTGCGGTTTTCAGGATTTGTATATTAGAAGGTAAATATTGCGCGGCCATTGTCGTAGCTCAATTACTTGTATGAAACATTTGTTCCTGGATGTTTACAGCAGCTTCAGTTTATTTTACCTGTTAGTTCTTCTGGTGAACGGCCCCGGACCTGGTGCCAAAATAGGAAAAGTGCACAAGGGTGAAGCACCTGTCGTGTGCGGAGTGGAGGGAGCGGGGATATGTGCACCACCGGGGCCATTCTATGGATGGGCTGTAATGAAAAGACTGACTGTCCTGGGAATACAGTTTTAGAGGGGCGGTGTCGTACCTCTGAAGCCCCTCTGCCCATAGACCCCCAGCTCAGAAGCCCCCGATCTCTACACGTCACATCATAGAGCAGAAAATGCCGCCACATTGGCACCCAATAGACTCCGTGTGCACAGTCTTCATTGAGGAATATCCCCACATCTAAAAAAATTATCCCAATAAAAAAGGGACCAGCTTATTGAGTGTCATGGGTGTGACTGTGCAGGGGTCTACGGTCTAACCCTCCCTTACTATGGAGCATCGTGTATTCCTGTATGTGTTGTAATGTTATGTATTGATGTGGAAAGTTGATTAGTGTAATTACATATTTGCAGCCACCTAGTGGCCAAGGTGAAGACTGCTCCCCGATACCAGTCAGTTATGGAAGATATTAATAAATAATAATTTATACTCCTTTGGGGTGGGGCATAGTTAATAAAGAGGGCCTGCAGTGCAGCTTAGAAGGAGAGTTTTCCAGTGTGAAGCAGACAAAGAACGGGTGGTTTGGGAGTGGAATCCATGATTAATTGGGCCAGATCTTCTGGGTCTCCCTAGGACCGGAGTACAGACTCTTGGATACTCCTCTGCAGCCTCAGGGAGGTCGTCTCAGGAGGCAGCTGACTCTCACAGTACAGTTTACAGTGGACTTCAGCATAGACTCAGGCGAACAGGTCATCACCATTTACACAGTGAAGGAACCTTTGTCTAACAGTGGCCCTAATTGTTCCTGTGGCACCCCAGAGTCAAAGTGCCACAGTGTCACCATTGTTAGGTGTCACCAGAGAGCAGTAAGGGGTATTCCACTTAGGCAACACGCAAACAACACCAACACCTCCAGGCCAAAAGGGGGAGACTAAGCCCGGCTTCAGGTTGAGCTCCTCTATATATTCTGGTCTGGGAGGAAGCAAGTGCAGTTCAGCTCCTAGGAGGACTGTGAAGAGGACAGGTTCTGTTGAAACTGAGAACCAGACCTGGGTGTAAACGAGCTGTGCCAGGCTCATCCCAAGGTCCGCCGCTGAACACCAGGCCTAAGGCTAGGGTCTGAGGAAAGGAGAGAGACAGAAACTTACCGGGAGGCTGCACCACTCCATGCTTCCCTTCCCTGAGAGGAACAATGCCAGAACAGACACCAGAGTCCGAGACTGTGCAGGTTCACACACCGACAGTCAACACCGGAGAGTGGTGGACTCCAGATTCTCCAGCTACCCAGTGCCAAGGACACAGCAACGTATAGAATCAAGAAACACTGACTTCCCAGGGTGGGGTAGAGAAGAGAAGGACTCGAGTTGCCTGTCATACTGGTAGACACAGACAGAGACAGGGCCGGCAGCCTAGCTCAAGCAACTGCAAGGGGCCACCACACAAGCGCAGTGAGGAAGCCAACACGACTCGGCCAGGTGAGAAATACCCTGAACTGCTCTCCAGGCTCAGCATATAACATTTGCTTTAACTCCAGTAAACAGACTGAGAACCGGCTATCAAGAGTCTGAGTGTGTGAATTACATCTATTGCCCTTCTAGAGCCTTATACCTGCAGAGCCGCCGACCATCAGCACCGTGAAGAGCTGCAGCAAAGTAAGTAACTGTGTGAACCGTAATCCCTCACCGACTATTACTCCTGCCCTGGGGACCTCCAGCCCTACCCGGAGAGGGCTTGCCACCTCAGCTGCCCCTAAGTCACCGTCCCCAGAAGGAACCCGGCAGCGGTGGCTCCATTGGCCACAACACTCTGGGTGGCCTCACGAGAAGTTGCTTGTAAATAATCCCCACCATTTTTGGTCTGATCCAGGCCACGGGACCAGGTCTCGACCACCGCAACCCCCTAGAGAGACTACACCGACCCGGCTCCCGAGTACCCCATAGTCTTGGGGGCGCATCATTCCTCTGGACGGATTCCTGTGGGGGCAATAGGGCTGGAGCCAGGAGTTACTGTGTTGCGGAGGGAAGAAGGGTGAGAGCCCAGATGTAATGGGACGACTGAAGCAATCTATGATAAATTGTATTGAAATTGATACACATAAGCAGTGGGGTAACTTGAAGCTCATGGGCCCCGATGTGAAAGCTCTAAATGGGGCCCCCCAATTATTGCAAATCTTTTTTAGCCATGGTCTTTTTCTATAGGTTAAAAGGGACTTTTGGGGTCCCCTAGGCTCCAGGGCCCGGGTGCAATTGCAACCCCTGCACCTGTTGTAATTACGCCCCTAAGAAAGTAATGTTTAAGTGTGAAGCCCATGTTTTTCCAGACTGAGTAAAGATCGGTTGTCAAGCATCATTGCTTCTAGGTCTGCTATGACCCTCACCGAGTGCGATTCTGGCCTGTTGTACCGGGGCGCCAGCTGGGGTGCGCGCTGCAAACCCAGAGGTATTCCGCAGCCTCGCCCACGACTATTGGGGCCCCGTGCCGGTCCCTAAACACTGACCACTAGCAAACAATCCCATTCTCATGATTGATTGAGGGTCCCAGGTGGCCCCTACTTAAACATATTAGTGGAGCAAAAACTTTAGTTTGTAGTTCTTTCACGTCTTCCATTATCTTGTTCTGTTCTTTATCACCATCCAATCGCAACAGTGAGACATTGGCCCCGATTCAATAAGGTTGGCATTTCACACGCCAGTCTTAATAAAAGCAGCTCTGGAGTAAGATGTGAGCACTTCTTCAATAAGTTCAGCACATTTGTCACCGGCCGTGCGTACGTTACTCCAGTTACAGGGCTGCTGTACATTGGTGGCGTTATTATGATGAATTTGTCAGGTGCGCTTGGTCACACCCCGCCCCACCCGAAAAGTTGGAGGAGTTGGCCGAGACAGATGTAAAAATGCAAAAAGAGGAAAAATTTTGTGCAACTTTCTTTTTCTGTATATGGTTTAGGCTGTGTGCACATGTTGCATTTTTATGTGTTTTTCAGTGCTGATTTGTTACAATTCCTGATGCAGTAAAGTTAATGAGAATCCTGACGTCTCCTGCACACGATGAGGATTTTCTCCTTGCAGATTTGGTGCCGAAATAAATATTGCAGCGTTTATTCTTGCAGCGTTTTTCTCCCATTCTATGAACAGGTAAAATCTGCACCAAAACACAACAACAACATTGCAATAATTGCACATTCTTGCCTCTGCATTTTTCCTACCAAGAGATGCAGAAAATTCTGCACCAAATCCTGACTCAGGGGCGGACATATCATTGGTGCAGCCGCACAGGGGCCCAAGAGGTTTGGGGGCCCGTTTCCACATGCAAAGAAGGTGGAATTTATGTATTTGTGTATTTTGATGAGCTATAGGACTGCAAAGGGGCCCAGGAAACTATTCTTGCACAGGGGCCCATTTCTGTCTGTGTCTGCCAGTGAACGTGGGCGCATGCCCTAAAGCAGTTTTACACCAGAATTCTGGTGAAAACTACCGAATAAATCATTCCAAAGAGTTTGGGAAAGTTGCAGGGGCGTAGGCTGTACTTATATGGCTGACAGCTTGGTGCAGCTGTGATTGACACCTAACTGTGAATGCACAATCTCTACAGAGAGCTTGGTGTGGACGGGGACAGCTCTCCATCCATAGACATTGTACATACAGAGCCTGGTGTGGGCGGGGGCAGCTCTCTGTCTATAGACATTGTACAGACAGAGCCTGGTGTGGGCAGGGGCAGCTCTCTGTCTATAGATATTGTATATGCAGAGCCTGGTGTGGGCGGGGGCAGCTCTGTCTATAGACATTGTATATACAGAGCCTGGTGTGGGCGGGGGCAGCTCTGTCTATAGACATTGTACATACAGAGCCTGGTGTGGGTGGGGGCAGCTCTGTCTATAGACATTGTATATACAGAGCCTGGTGTGGGCAGGGGAGCTCTCTGTCTATAGACATTGTACATACAGAGCCTGGTGTGGGCAGGGGCAGCTCTCTGTCTATAGACATTGTACATACAGAGCCTGGTGTGGGTGGTGGCAGCTCTGTATATAGACATCGTACATACAGAGCCTGGTGTGGGTGGGGGCAGCTCTGTCTATAGACATTGTATATACAGAGCCTGGTGTGAGTGGGGGCAGCTCTCTGTCTATAGACATTGTATATACAGAGCCTGGTGTGGGCGGGTGCAGCTCTCTGTCTATAGACATTGTACATACAGAACCTGGTGTGGGTGGGGGCAGCTCTCTGTCTATAGACATTGTATATACAGAGCCTGGTGTGGGCGGGGGCAGCTCTCCCAGCTCTGCTGTGTTTCTAAAGTTAAGTTCTTTGATATTGTGAGAACAGCTGCAGCCAGTAATCTATGTGATACATCGTTGGATTCAGGGTTTCTTTGCCTACATTATGTTGCTGTCAGATGAGAGAACACAAAAAATCTCCTGACAGATTCCCTTTAAGGATTATTATTTCTTTAAACCAATCTGAGATTTTTCATGTGAAGTCTTAGGCTGGGGTCACACACACAGATATCTGGGCAGATATTGTTCACAGATCTCTGGTTGCAGTGAAATCATGGACAGATTGCTCCATTTATATACAGCCACAAAATGGAACCATGTGTCCATGATTTCACTGCAACCAGAGATCTGTGAACAATATCTGCACAAATATCTGTGTGTGTGACCCCAGCCTTAGAATGATACAATCCCAGACAATGAATTGGTAGATAATAAAATATTAGAACCTGAGAGTCGTCTCAGACCAGGAATAACAAGATCAGCAAAAGTGACAGTTTTGGCCGTGACCTAAATGGGTTGTAAATGCTGAGCGGTGCGCCGCTCTATCCCCTGTACTGTTCCGGATTAATGGTGACCACGAGATCTGTCACCTGGGATCGCCTCTTTTCACTTCTGGAAATCACGGACTGTTTTGCATTGAAGGATTCATTATCAGTTGGGCGACGAGCCGCGATGTCACTTTGGTTCTACCTGAGAACCTTGGCACAATGGAGGCTCGGGCTGTTATTCTTCTGCAAACATTGGCGCTGAACTGAGGAAAGCTGTTTTGGGTGTTTGGGGTGAGGAGCGCCGGTAGCTGCCAGGGACGTCTCTCTACCTTCCTGTTTTCCATGCCACAGCCTAATTCCCCGGATTACTGTCAACACCTCCACCGGCCGCTTTCACAGTTATTCTGAGGTCTAAGCAAACATTGACATTCTCCTGCTATTCACATATCACCGAGCAAGATGGAAGTTATCTCATCTCCACAAGAAAAGAGATAAATACGTCTCAGTGCCAGATCCCGACACTGATTTGTGTCTCAATCATCTGTGTAATTGTTCCTCGGCACAAGCCAAAAAACTTTCATCAGCCCTACTTACCCCGAGGAGGTAATTACATAATAACTTATTCTGTAGGTGTCAATATGCCAACAAATGAAAGGTAGCGGTTAGACGTCTAGCTTTAGACATAACTTGGCCGTAGGGGGCGCTACATTATGAGTTTCTTAAAGGGTTTATCCGGAAGTTAAAAAAAGATTTGCTTCCATACAGCACATCTGTGCAAGGACTGCTTCTCGTATTATAGTTCATCCCAACACAGTGTAAGGACGTGCAGGGTGCGGCGCAACAAGGGTGACAACCGGAATGGTATAGAAGGAAGGCCATGGTGATAGGGAGAGGGTTCACCTCCTGACACTTGAGGCTGAATCCTGTGCTCCCTAAAGTCCCATACGGGCCCTTCCCCTCCCCCATCGCTGTCTTATGCTTAGTGACCCACCCCAGGGCTCAGGATACTTGGATCCTGGGCGTGGGATACTGGAGATGTCACCGTGTCCTGGGAGTCGCTTTAAAAAGGGGGAATATGTACAGGGATTTGTTTGATGAGTTTGTGACACCACCTACGGAGTCTGGCGATGGCACCAGCGCTGCGGCAGACCTCCGGGGATGTTGGATGGGCAGCCTGATGGTATAGCTCCCCGCAGACGGAGCAGGTCCCTGGGGCAGTGATGCTGGGAAAGTAGTTGGCACAGGGAGGTGTCTCTGCAGGCGGGATGTCTCTACAGTCTCGGTGCTGGACAGGATCACGGCTGTAAGAACTGACACACACACTGGGAGTAGTAGTTTTCTGTACCTTTACTGATGACAAACCGGCATTGTCCAGGGTCACTCCAGGTGGTCAGGATGCACTTCACGATTTCCAGAGCCAGGTGATTTGTAAGGCCTCCTTGTCCCTTCTCCTACTTGTGGTGAAGCCCTGACCTGTATAAACCTGGCCTGGCCTCCTGCTGACGTTTCTCTTCCTCTGAAACTCTGAGCTCGGGTAAGAACCTTCTCTGTATTGCCGCTACCTTGGGGATTTTCTGCGGGTCCTGGCTCTTGTTTGGTTATGGTTACAGGTGACCGGGAAAACCGAAGTCTCCTTGGTCGGACCGGTGCTCTTCTGCTGGGCTAAATACTCCTTAGCAGACTCGACTCCGGTGTCCAGGTTGCTTCCGTGGGGTGAGCCAGTATGGCTCCTCTGCCCCCAATTCTACTTCTTTCTCTCTAGCCTTGCCTCCAACCCTCACTCTCAGGTACCTCACTCTGGCTAGACTGTCCTCTGGTTCGGCCTAGCGTGGCTCCAGCACCAGGTTGTCTTCACAGTACTACTCCGTACTGCATGGACTGATTAACTCCTCCCCAGGCACCGGTATTTATAGGGGATCTTGCTTAAAGGCAGCAAGTGGAGCTCCCCCTACAGGCCTGGGGTGGAAGGTGTTCAGTGTGTAGGTTACCTGTTGTGGAAATCCCTCCATGCAGTAGGTTGTCCTGTGGCTTCCTGTTAGGGCAGGGAGCCACACTAGGCCCTGGTGATAGGGACAGGGTTCACCTACTGACACTCACTTGAGGCTGAACCCTGCGCTCCATAACATCTCTCTATGGTACTTTCCCACGGTTGCCGTCACATGCCTAGGCCCTCACTGCAAGCCAGCGAGAACACTATCTCACCTCTTAATAATATAACACAAGGTAAGAGGGACAAACAGAGGAACAAACCTCAATTGCAGCAAAGTACTGCAGCTGCAATTTTCACAACATCACTGCATCTTCCAGAGACAGGCTCCTTCAAAGTGGTCAGCATATGTCGAGCCCCAGGAACTGGGGTACTTGGGTATCAGGCTCGGAGGGGTTTGCGGGGATGTCACGGGTGGGGTGCCTGAGCCCGTTACCTGGGTGACACTTCAATAGGGGTTATGTACAGGGGATAAGAGTTTGTTGTTGTCACGTGACGCCACCTGTAGTACCTGGTGATGGGTCACCAGCGCCGCCAGTGTCCTCCGGAGGGCAATGGTAATGCGGCTGAGATAGCAAAGTCCCTACAGGGAGCTGATCCTCCGGGGCAGCGTTCCTGTAAGCAAACAGGTTGATGAGGATAAAGACACAAAGGCAAAGTCACTTTCTCCCGGGTACTTTACTGTAAATGTTCAGCAGCAAAATACAGAGTCCACAGTTCAGCAAGATGGTAAGCAAACAGGTAGCTCTACGGGTGGCTGCAAGTGGATCCCAGGTGGTATGGTGGAACCCTGGTAAACTTTAGTTGATAAACCCGTGTCCTTTCTTCCCCGCCTAGGATGAGTCTATACCCAATGGCTCCTTGTAGGTAGACTATGGGGCTCCCCTCCCTCGTGGTGAGGAAGCAGGCGACCGCTCCGTCTGGCAGGGTGCCGCAGCCGGTGAACAGACCGCAGCAGCCGGTTGACGACTCAGAGGTAGACTCTGGCCGTTTCTTCAGGTCCGGCGTTCCCGTGGTGGACTGGGGAACTTCCCTGGAGTATGGTCCTCCACGCTGGGGTTCCCCCTTTCTCTCTAGGGCCCAGACTCCCTTGTCAGGCACCCTCTCTCAGGATCCTCTACAGCTCAGGATCCTCTCTCATCTTCCCTCCGGATCAGATAGAGCTGTCCGGGTTAACCTTCCGCCTCGCTCCACACTCCAACTCCTCCGACTCGTAGTCTCAGACGCTACTTATCTGATTCAGAACTGTCTGACTGACTAATTCCCCCTAGAGGTGAATATATCTCCCTCCCTTGGGGTAACCTCCCACCACTACTCTGTGTTGGAGTGCAGGAATGGGTCCCACCCCACCAACCTAGGATCCACTTGCAGCTGGAAAGATTACACCTCTTTTACGGGTGCAATACCCCACTGGGACGCCTGACCATGTGGGGCGCCACACATAAGAGATTCTATCATCGGCATCAGCTGATAAGACACAGGATTATTTATAGTGGAGGGGAGTGGACATCAGAACTACACCTGAGATTAAGGCTAACAAAGAACAGCCAGATAGGAAAAAGAGTCCTTAACCCTGGCAGCACCAAATTAAAGTATATACATTTAACTACCAGTTTTGAACCTGTAATCCATACAGTGATGTGACCATCAGGTCCCAGACTCATCACCAATCTCCCTAGGGCAGGATGGATACACTCGTGGACTCACATGTGTCATGGCTCCCATTGCATCGACAACCACTTCAAATAGCAAAATCACTTAAAGATGTTCTTCGCTTTAGGTAAAATACTTTGTATTCATGGATAGCAAAAAGGCAAAAACCATATAAAGACAATCCCAGGTTGTCCCACATGAGGAGAGATGGAGCAGTACAGTATGTGGACTGGGTAAGTACTTTTTGGAGCCTTTTTCATCAATTCTAATGACGGGGAAACACTTAAAATACATCTTTTTTCTGCATCATTCTTTCCTGCCAAGAAACATGTTTTTGATGCAGAAATGTCTGCAGGAAATACTTAATGTAACTCCTCGGGATTGAACCGGTGAGCCTGTGTTGTTGTGATTTGCACCTTTATCCTCTGACCCACAGTTGGTTCTGTTTCTTTCCGATTTTTTTTTTATTATCTGTTGTTCTTGATTCATTCCTTTTCGGACAACAGGTGTTTTCATTTGTCAGTTTAGTCTGTCCATCACCTTTTGGATGTGCCTATTTAAACCTTCCCCTGGCTGATCTTTCCTGCTGGTGATATTTTTTGTGGATTCTACTTGGAGATACAGCCATACTGCCTTTGGATTTCTGCAAGTCAGGTCACGCCAACGGTTTATATTTAAGGTCTGGGTGTCTCAGTGCAAATTTGTCCGGGTAAAGTGCAATAAGATTCAGCAATGCACCTTAGGCCAAGTCACACACAGATATCTGTGCAGATATTGTTCGCAGATTCTGTTGCAGAAATCATGGGCACATGCTCCATTTGTATACGCACAAAATGTACAATGTGTCTGATTCATTGCAACCAGAGATCTCGAACATATTGCACATACTGTGTGTGTGACTGGCCCTTACCAGTTGGCCGCTGTTACTTCGCTGCTCCAGGTTCTTTCAGAGTCGGGGATGGTAGCTGTGGCTCAGTTGTTGGTTGGGTTGCCATCTCCAGCAGAGCCTTCCTCCACTTGTTATGTGCTGTTGTCTGGACCCCGAGAAGCTGCCAGCTCAGTTCCTCCATCTCTGTTTTCAGGAGCTCTGGATCTACAGATGGCAACGCATCCGGCAACATCCCCAAGACACTAGGGGAGTCCTTCTCAACCCCAGGTGCCAGAGCTTCTCCCCTGCTGCTTGCCATGGTGCTCATGCTGCTCAGCACTGCTCTCTCTGCAGCACTCTTTCTTTCTCCTCCACCCTTTCATGGGGTGTCTCTTGCTCTCTCCGCTGTTGGCCACACCAGGAGGCGGAGCAGCCATGCTTACAGGCAGGCCCCCTTGACTCTCTGTCGATACAATGGGTTGACACAATTTTTGGTGCTCTGCACTGGCCCATCCCACGATGGAAGGCTGTAGCACATCTCCTGACCAGCACAGTCTTCAGGCGCACGGGATTCGGTGTTAGCGGGGGTCAATATCCTGTTCGTGACGCCAAATGCAATGTCCACAAGGGAGGGGGTATTTGGTAGCTGGGTCGGTCACGGTGGCTGTGACCCGGATCCGTGGCACTGGCCATGCAGTAAAGGGGGTATTTAAGGGGGGATGGTCGTGACACCACCTGTGGTACTCGGCCAGGGATTGCCAACACTGCAGATTTAAGACTGGGGGGAAAGATTGTACGGTAGCCGGGATGGTATCACTCCCCACAGTGGGGCCCCAGGGTAGTGTGACCGACTAATGGGACGGTGATGGTCTATGTAGAAGGCAACAGGGTGTAGAAAGAGCAGACAAACACAGTTCATGTAGTTCTTTACCTCTTTGCTCACTGATCAGGCAAGAGTTACCCAGCCGAGTGTTGTGTTACACTCCAGGGTGCGGCCAGGTCAGCTCCCAGGCAACCAAGATCGCTTCACCGAGACACCTATCGTGGGCCTTTGCAGCCCAACCACCTTCCTTGCGCTGGATTACTCGCCACTCCTTCCCTGCACCTTCATAAACAGGGTTGCAAGCTGGTGACTGTGTGCCTTGTCGGGCAGCAAGCCATGCGTCCCCTGACCCTAGTTCTAGCCACCGTCCTGCGGATTGTACACGGATGGTAGCCACCACTCCTGCAGATGCGGTGGCCTCCAGTTTTCCTGTTGGAACCTTGAAGCATCAACACCAGATCAGGGCCAGTCCCCTCTCGCAACCAGTCCCTCCACCCAACTCGGGTTGGGTCCGGATTCAGGACCCACGTGTGGATCCTCTACCCTCGTGTCCCCTGCGACTCCTTACCGCTTCCTCTTCGGGTGTATTCCTTCTCCAACTCCCTTTCTCTACGCTCTCCCTACCCCCTCTACCTGATCCCTCCTCCAGCCTGAAGATAGGGCCCTCCCTGCATCGGGTTCGCCCAAGATCTCCTGGCCTAGAATTGGAGTGGTGTTGGATGCAGGTTGTGTCTCTGGTTTGCAACCCTTCTCACCTGAGAGTAGTGACACCACACCTGTGGAGTAGGTGCAGCTTCACTGTGGTGACCGGTCTGCAGGGGCACCACACATACCCTTAGGATTCTCATTACAATCAATGGGCTTTCCATAGCACAAGGACATGCCTGGACCTCCAGAGTTGGATGATCTTTTTCGCTTTTCTTGTTCATAGTGTCCAGAACAAGGGACCACCCTCTGTCAGTTCATGGTGAAACCATCAAATAATGGGTCCTAAAATAAATAGTAGATTACTATCTACAAGTTACTTTAAGACCCATCATTTGACGGTTTTACCATGAACTTTGCCTACTTGTTCCAGACTCAGCTTCTCTTTTTTGTCTATGTTCCACTATCCGGATTTCTTACTTCAGCTCTGCTTAATTAGATTACCTCCTTTTTAGAAACACAAGCCCAAAACAATACAGTATATACAATTACATAAAATAAAAAGGAATAATGACAGAAAACTCACTAATCCTGTGTCACAGCAATGGCTTCAGCTTAGAGAAGGGAAGTTCTCTTTATAGACGATATGGTCAACCCTACACCGAAGTGCTCCCTCCAGCATCAAACAATGGGTCAGTTCAGCCTTCTGTATTTATTGATGACCAATGACTCCCATACCCCTCCTATTGGTGACCTCATGTGGGGGCTGTTTGTGGATGTGCTCAGCCTATCAGACATTTCAGAACCCCAACTTTTGATATACATTTGCCAGTGGAGGTTTCAGGTGGAAGATATTACCATCATCTTTTCTATCATCATTTTATCTGTTCATTGGTAGGAAACATGACATGGATATCTGATTGATATTAATTTGGAGCTCATAGGTCTCACAGTTAGGGCAGCGAGTCCCTGGCAGTATTTCAATGGTCAGAATGGTCAATATGATGCAGCAGCACATACTAGGTTTGTGTCCTTTCCTGATGAAGAAGCATGGAAATGTGTTGACATATATTACGTTGCTAATAACTCTTGATCGTAGACTTATCCTCATCTGCAGCAAAAAAGATCCATTTATTACTCCTCATTATTATCTCCTTTGCTGTTGGATCTGCAGCACCCTTACTAGCGCTGCATTACTTCTACCACATCAGCACACCTAACATTTGTTTCTTCTTTAACATGGTGTGATGTCAGTCTCAGGACCCCAGTCAGACAGTCTGTCAGAGGTAGCCATCTTGAGCCTGAGTCCTAAAACAGACTTGGCACAAGCCCCTCCATCCTGGCACCTTTTAACCCCTATTCATGGATCTGGGTTTACAATGGAGTCCTAGAGATTATTTCCTACAGATGAGCAGCATCCAGGTGTGAGCCAGAGACAGGAAAAATCACCAAGCTGAAAAGTCACAAAATGGACAAACCTCAGGATCCGGTAGAGTCGTTGGGGAGCTTGGTCAAAACAGAGAAGGTAGGAAGGTACAAAATCATCAGGCAGGAGAAGCATCCAAAAACAGACCAAGGTAGAACAGGAAAACACCTTTACTGAACAGCAGAACAACCTAACAAGGGAATCACAAGCTATATCTGGCAGAATCCAGCAGTAAGCTGGAAGCTTTAGTAGGGTGTGGTGCTTTCTAAGAGGCTGAACTCAGGATCTGACAACTTCAGCTGGACAGTACACACACCCAGCCTGTCAGTCTGGAAAGTACAGCAGGTCCCAGCCACTAACGTTAGTGGATGGGTAGAGCTTGTGCTGTCCAGAGTTTCTGGTTCTGAGATCTCCTCTATCATCAGCATCACCAATAGGGTGAATATAGCGGTGTCAGTAGAAGCAGGATCTGGTGGAGATGGGATACCGGATAAAGCCCTGTGCGCCCTTTTTCACTTTCCTTACTTGACACTTCAGCTCTGCTTTTGCAGATTGGCTTCTGTGCAGAAACACAAGCCCACCGCAGCTCAACCAAGACCCGATATCCCTTTGATGAAGCATACAAACGTTTCTAAACTAAAAGCAACGGTGCCGTCCGCAATAATGGAGCGCGGCTTCGGATTCTGTGCGGCACGCCTCAGCGACTACGACATTCCAGCAGGTTTCATTCCTGGAATTTTTAACAACACGCAAGGTGAATCTATCAAACTAAAACAAGCATCAAACTGCACAAAACCCTGCAATGATTGATGCATCTTCACTCAGTGTGATCCGCGCGTCGTGTCACAATGACTTGTTAGTAAATGTCACTTAGCCGGAACGACGGAACGTGAAAGATCCCATTGACTCCGCAGCCGTCAGGTCTTTACAACAACTGACTCTTCTGTCGGACGAGGAGAGATAGGAAAAAAACCCATGGGTGATATTTTTGTGTGTCAGGATGATAAATGTGGGGAGAAGGCTGTGACTTGTGTGTACAGTACGTCTTGTCTATCCATTATACTCTGTTATCACAGCGCGCAGCTACCCAGAAGCCTTTTGTTCGCGACTTGTCAAAAATACACAAAGCTCCGTCTTGGAAGGAGTTGTACTTTATAGGGTTAGGGAAATTATGTATTCTTAAGATTACCGTCACCTGTCAACAATTCTATACATCATCTGACCGCAGAACAGATTAGCTCCCCTATGTACACGGAGAGTGTGAATAGCGAGGTGTTTCTGGGACCGGCGTCTTCAGCACTTCTGTTGACTGTGGGGTTTGAAGTTCCTTATTTCTTTTTTGAAAGCTGTGTCAACAAAGTCTGGCGTGCAAAAATCTGGCAGCCGTCACCTAGTCCCGGTGAGGATGAGAATCCTGCAAGGCCAAACTGGGATACAGATGCCGCAAAATAAACTGCGAGGATGCAATAAAGAGTTGTGATCAGGGGCGTAACTACAGTAGGTGCAGGGGTTGCAATCGCACCCGAGCCCCGGAGCCTAGGGGGCCCCAAAAGTCCCTTTGGCCTATAGAAAAAGACTAATCCTAATTAAGATTTGCAATAATTGGGGGCCCCGATGGAGCTTTCGCATCAGGGCCCATTAGGTTCAAATTACACCACTGGTTGTGATTGGCTTTGCTTCATATTCATGCTAACGATACGATATTTCTTTCTACATTGTGTTCCAAATTATTATGCAAATGTTCTTTTTCGCTCTGATTTTCCTAAAATGGTCGGTGCAGATGACAGTCAGTGTAATAAAAGTCATCACCCGTTAGAGTATACATCAAATTTTAGTGAAGTTTATGATAACAGTATAATCTTCAAAATTAAAAAAACCTCTAAATGCCCTGGCCTGTTCCAAATTATTAGGCACAGGAGAGTTTGTAAACATTTGATATGTTTGAAAGAACTGAAAATGCTCATTTGTTGAATTTGCAGCATTAAGAGGTCACATTCACTGAAATAAAAAGCTATTTAACTCTGAAACCTCCTAACAGGCCAAGTTACATGGTAACATAGGACCCTACTTTGATATCACCTTCACAATTCTTGCATCCATTGAACTTGTGAGTTTCTGGAGAGTTTCTGCTTGTATTTCTTTGCATGATGTCAGAATCGCCTCCCAGAGCTGCTGTTTTGATGTGAACTGCCTCCCACCCTCAGAGATCTTTTGCTTGATTATACTCCAAAGGTTCTCTATAGGGTTGAGATCAGGGGAAGATGGTGGCCACACCATGAGTTTATCTCCTTTTATGCCCATAGCAGCCAATGACACAGAGGTATTCTTTGCAGCATAAGATTGTGCATTGTCATGCATGAAGATGATTTTGCTCCTGTTTGCTTTTTGTACCATGGAAGAAGTTCTCAGTTGGAAACTCTACATACTTTGCAGAGGTCATTTTCACACCTTCAGGAACGTTAAAGGGCCTACCAGCTGTTTCCCAATGATTTTGGTCCAAAATAGGACTCCTCCACCTCCTTGCTGACGTCGCAGCCTTGTTGGGACATGGTGGCCATCCACCAACCATCCACTACTCCATCCATCTGGACCATCCAGGGTTGCTCGGCACTCATCAGTAAACAAGACTGTTTGATAATTAGTCTTCATGTATGTCTGGCCCCCCTCAACCGTTTCTGCTTGTGAGCACTGTTTAGGGGTGGCCAAATAGTAAGTTTATGCCCCACAGCAAGCCTTGAAGGATCCTACACCTTGAGGTTGGAGGGACTCCAGAGGCTCCAGCAGCTTCACATATCTGTTTGCTGGTTTGTAAGGCCTTTTTAGCAGCTGCTCTCTTAATCTGATGAACTTGCCTGGCAGAAACCTTCCTCATTCTGCCTTTATCTGCACGAACACATCTGTGCTCAGAATCAGCCACAATTCTCTTCACAGTACGATGATCACGCTTACCTTTTCATGTAATGTCGAGCCCTAGGCTTTGGGGTACTCGGGTATCAGGCTTCAGGGGTAGCGTTGATGTGTCATGGGGAGTGGTGGCCACGCCTGATCCCGTGTCCTGGGTGACACTTCAAAAAGGGTGTATATTACAGGTGATTCTATATACAGTTCAGTGACACCACCTGTAGTTACTGATAAGTCACCAGCGCCGCCACAGTCCGCCGGAGGTAGCTGGTAATGCGGCTAGGATGACTAAGCCCCCTATAGGCAGGGCTGTTCCTCTGGGGCAGCGTTCCTGCAAGGGAATGGGGGAACAGGTTGAAGTAGGAAAATACATGCAAAAACAAAGTCACTTTCTCCCAGGTACTTTACGGTCAACTCGTAGCAGCATCAGTTACAGTTCACAGTTCAGCATTTGGATGTTACAAGAACAGGTAGCTTAACGGGTGGCTGCAAGTGGATCCCAGGTGGTATGGTGGAACCCTTGGTGTGCCTTCGTTAACTAACCCGTGTCCGTTCTTCTCCGTCTAGGATGGGTCTATACCCATTAGCTCTCTCATCGGACCCCCTCTTTCAGAACCTCCTCAAGGTCCCCTCTTCCATCCGGTTCGACTTGCAAGCGCTCCGGTTTGACCTTCCACCTCATTCCACTTAGCTAAATCTTCCTAGCTCCTTTCCTCCTCTTCCTTCTAGCCCGAAGACCAGGGGCCACCGACCGAAGCCAAAAGACCCACTGGCCCTCCTGCTAAAAGGCTCAAGACCTCCTTGATCCCCCTAGAGGTGAATATATCCCCTCCCGAGTAATCTCCACCGCTCATCTAATGTGGGAGTGCTGGGAATATGTCCCACCCACCATCTTAGGGTCCACCTGCAGCTGGAGTATTTACACCTCTTTTACGGGTGCAATACCCCTCTGTGAAGCCTGCACATGCGGGGCGCCACAGTAGTATCTAATGTTTTCATGGACCCGTTGAAGCGGCAAGTGCTGCGAAACGGCGAGCCGTCGTCCGCCGACCCCCACTCCCTCTCCCCACCTGATTTGTCTACGCTAACACAAAGCGAGATTAAATAAAGGATTTCTTAGCATCTAAAGGGTGAGTGCCGCTTTTCTTTTTATACTTGTGGATGAATCCCATCAATGGGTTTCACTGACAAAAAATAGTTTACATACCCGGCAGATTTTTTTGCTTTTTTGACCTTTTTTCAGAAAATATGAATGGTGACACCTTCTCTTTTTTCCCCATTCATGGTTAGTGATTGGTGAAGCCATTTATTGTCAAACTACTGTGGTTTCTCTTTTAAATCATAATGACAACCAAAAACACCCAAATGACCCCGATCACAAGTTCACATACTCTGGTGAATTTGGCCTGATAACATGCACAGACGTTGACACAAATGGGTTTGAATAGCTAATAAAAGGTAACATCCTCACCTGTGACCTGTTTGCTTGTAATCAGTGTGTGTGCATAAAAGCTGAGTGAGTTCCTGGGATCCAGACAGACTCTTGCATCTGTCATCCAGCCACTGACGTGCTTGGAGAAGGTCAGTTGGTGCTGGGAATTGTAAGCGAAAGGATCTGTGCTGAGGCCGGGTCCCGAGCTTATGGATGGTCTACAGGGTTGGGAGCTGGATACAAGTGCTTCAGTCGTGATATTTACTGATGGGGTTTAAGAAGCTATTCCAAGGACTACTGTGGAGCTGTGGTGCTTCGGTCATGAAATGCACTGTCTGGAGGAATTTAAGGACTATTGTTGTCGGCTAGTTTGGGCCGAATCTACAGCAGACTTCCAGGTCATAGTAGAAGAACTGGCTGCAGAGAGGGGACTGGCCCCAATCTGGTGTGGAACTTTATGACCAAGCCAGGAAACCGGAGGCCACTGAACTGCAGGTGGGCAGCCAGGAGAGACATTTAAAGGGTGTCTCAGTGGAGTGGCCCCGGACTGCCTGAGAGTTGACCAGATTGCCAATCTGAAGGATACAGTGCCCTGGCTGGACAAGGACTACATTGAACCTTGAGTAAAGGACTGATAAGAACTGCATCTCTGTTTCTCCAATTATTCCTGCTCACTGCTGCACACCACACTACAACCCCTGACATCATCATCCCACCTAAAGACTCTGATCCCAGGGGCAACCTCTACAGTCCCTGACAGGTTATGTCGCTTATCCATGTTATGTAAATAAAAGCTTATAACCGGACGTTACATTCATCCATTGGTTGTATAAATTACTCTTTTGAAAGCTGAAACCCTCCCAAATATGGTTTAGGTTAAGAAAATAAATTGTCATCAATGCTGAAATATTGATCATTTAATGAACACAGAATGGTCAGATTTTGGCAAGACAAACATTTTGTCGCCCACAGAAAGTAATGTGATATTCAAACAAATAATTAACTTAAAATGCAAATATATGTTGCATAACATTGGGGATTGAAGTTGTGGTGCTATGAGACTTCCACGAGCTTGAAGGACTGCATCCATGCGGTTCAACAATTATTCATGCAATTTATTAATGAAGACATCAGGAATAGCAAAGAATGCAGTCTTACATGCCTCCCAGAGTTCATCTAGATTCTTTGGTTTTGACTTCCAAGCTTCCTCTTTCATCCTACCCCAAACATGCTCAATGATGTTCATGTCTGGTGACTGGGCTGGCCAGTCCTTGAGCACCTTGATCTTTTTTGCCTGGAGGAACTTTGTTGTAGTGATGGATGTATGAGATGGAGCACCATCCTGCTGCAGAATTTGACCCTTTTATTATTTGGAATGTAAGAGGTAGCTAATACTTCTTGATATTTTAGGCTATTGATATTGCCTTCCACTTTGCAAATGTTTCGCACACCCCCATACTGAATGTAACCCCACACCATGATCTTTCCACCACCAAATTTGGATCCATACATGCTCCATAGGTCTCCTGCAGATTTGCAGTGGCTGTGGTGTAATTCTACTGAAGATTCATCAGAGAATTCCACCTTCTGCCTCTTTTCCAGCCTCCATCTGTTTAGCAGGCTGTGGGACTTTGCAAATGCCACACATTTTTTTATTTGCCTTTTGTTTAGTGCTGGCTTCTGGGCACAGATTCGACCATGGAGGCCATTTCGAGACAGAATCCTACAAACTGTTCTAGTTGACACAGGGACTTGAGGTGACCAGGCCTGTTGGAGCTCTGCTGCAGTGGAAGAGGGGCTGGCTTTGGATTTTCTAATCAACAAACATTCCTCCTGAGCAGTTGTCTTGCAGGACTGCCAGACTGGGCTTGTCAAACACATCTCCAGTCTCTTCAAATATTTTTTTAATTCTTTGTACTTGATGCTGAGACACAAAAGGTGCCAGCCACCTCTGCAGTGGTATCTGGTCTTCAGCCTCTTGATAATCAAGGCTTTGGTCGCAGGGTGGATTTTTGGCATGTTGTCAGAGGTCAAGTTGCAGTTCAAGTGAAGGTCTGGGGTGCTGGGTTTCTTTTTAACACACCCACTAATTAACCGATCATTTACAGAGCACAGGTGAGGATGTAAACTAGGATTGGGGGCATTATATGACCAGGCAACAAAATATTTGTCTTGCCAAACTGACCATTCTGTGTTCATTAAATGATCAATATTTCAGCATTTGTGGCACCCCTGCAGGGGATTGCCACAGGATCCACCAGTGCAAGGAGGGATTTACACCTTGGTACACACAGCACACCATACCTTCCACCCCAGACCTGAAGGGGGAGCTCTACTGGCTGCCTTAAGCCAGATCCCCTATAAAAGATCCAGGCCGGAGGGGAGGAGTCATTTCAGTGAGTCCAGTTAGTTCCAGTCGAGGAGAGAGCAGGAGTGGAGGGCTAGTCGCTGGAATAAAACCAGGCCCAGGACCAGGGAACACTGACCCAGTTGTGCTGGACCCTAGGGAGAGGTTGGAGGCCAGTGGAGGAAACTGGGAATTAAAGAAGGGAACCATCAAGCTTCCCTTTAGCTCACCCGGACACCAGAGTCCGACATGCTACGCATTCACTGCAGCAGGAAAAGCTCGGAAGGACCAGGAGAATTAGCCCCCTGAGGAAAGCAAAGTAAGAGACACTCGACACTGACCAAGCACAGGACCAGGGGCCAAGGGAAGAATAAGGACTCTGCAGAAGGACCTTATTGTCAGTTATAGAGTCCAGCCCTGAGAGGAGGAAAGCGGCAAGTTCATGTATAAGCAGAGCTTACCCCAAACCACCTTACGCAGAGACAGAGGAGGCCTCACAACTCTCCAAGGTGAAAGTCCCAAATTGCATCGGGGACCTGGTTACTTCTCTGAACTGTACCTGTTACCCGTCATCAGTAAAAGGTACTGAAACAAAGACTACCTGTGTGTGTGCGCCTGCTTACCCGCGTTGCCCACAGCTTTGACCCCAGAAACGCTACTACGACTCCCCTCATCCATCCCCGCTGCCCTGAGGTAAAGCTCCACCTGTGGGGAATTGTACTACAGTTAGCTGCACTTCCATCACCTCAGCGACCAGCCGCAGCGTTGGTGTATACGTTACCAGGTACCACAGGTGGCGTAACGTAATCCACCCTTATCCCCCACCATCCCCGCCATTGAGGATCCAGGCATGGGACCAAGGAGCAACCAGCCGTGATCCCCCATCCAAGTCGCCATCAGCCCCGGTACCCAGAGTACCCCCTACCCTGTCGACTGCCTCACATTGATGCCAATTTATTTTCTTAACCTAAACCACATTTCGGAGGGTTTCAGCTTTGAGAAGAGTAATTTATACAACCAATGGATGAATGTAACGTCAGGTTATAAGCTTTTAATTAGATAACATGGATAAACGACATAACGTCTGTCAGGGACTGTATCTATGGGGAGTGTTACACCTAGCTGCCTTACCAACTATCCCCTGGGACTTCATACAAGCACCACTGGTCGATCAAGAACAGCAACCACAGATGGCGTCACAAACTTTATTATTCCCTGGAAATAGTTATCCCCTGAATTGCTTGGTCAGGGTCACAGGGTTGGGCCATCACCACCGTGACATCTGCATAAGACTACCTGCCTGGTTCCCGAGTACCCCGGCCCTTGTGACCATTGCACATAGATACATAGATAATCTAATGCAAAATCAGAATTTGTGCAGCCACTTACAATACAGTGCACCTGCGCCCTCTGCACCCTGTGGCTATAACCCATGGTTCACATGGTTGGGTGCACCCAGGAAGCTCCTGCCCTCACATGTGGGTTGGCACCGGTCTGAGGGTAGGGTCGTTGACCATTTGTAAGTCACAATATTGAAATAAGACAGCATATTTTATTGTTCGCAGTTGGAAGTGCAAACAGTGAAATCCTCCATCCTTGTTAAACACACACTCCAGCCGCGGACACGGTCAGGAATAAACCCATGAGCAATAGATATTCAAATGAAAGTACACAGCAGCCGAGAGGTCGAGGAGGTGACTCACCGGGACGGTGCAGGATTCCCAGAGACGACTCCGCCATAACCTACAACGCAATTAAATACAGTTTATACCGATTGCATTTTACAATCAATTACGCAGGTCTGAAGGGTTAAATTGTTTGAAAAGTAACAGGTGATTTATATATAGTTTTGATGGCTGAAAATTCCATCATGTATCCAAACACTCCATAGGCTTTGTCTTGCACCTTAGGCTTTGTCTTGCACCTTAGGCTTTGTCTTGCACCTTAGGCTATGTGCACACTGTGCGTATTTGTTTGTGCTGCGTTTGTCAGCTACACAAACGCAGTTGTCTATAAATAAAAGCAGAATAAACACATTGTGTTTGTGCACATTCAAACGCATCACAAATAACGGGACACAAACAGACACACAGACATTTTCCCATCCTCCCCAGCGATCCCACGGTGAACCTTCCTCCCTGTAGCAGCGAGAGATGTCTTTATCTATCATCCAGATCCTGTGCACCATGAGATAGGCTTGGTGCAAAGGTTCTGGAAGATCGATAAAGACATCTCTTGCCACTGCACGAAGGAAGAATCACCGGGGATCACCGTAGGATCGCACTAAAAAAGCATGACAAATGCACGGTGTGAATACTCATGTGTTTGTGGTCCTTTTTAGGGGGGGGGGGTTAAAATGTAGTCTAGGGAAAATGCAGCCCAAAAACCGGCATATTAATTGCAGGAACATAAAAAAAAAAACGCAGGCGATTTCTGCTACAAAAACGCCCATGCAGGCACAGCTTTTGGAAAAATCACATCGACTTTCATTACAAAACTGTGTCACATCTCTGGGTGGCACATTCACAGTCCAGCCAGGGATTAGTGTGGCTGGGACTTCCAGCCAGGCTAATGGGTGTGTGTGTGGCACCCCAGAGTCCGGTTGCCACGATGTCCTTACCTCCCTCAGGGGGTAAGATCATGCTTGAAAGCAAGGTGAGGGTATCCACACTAGGTAAGCCCACAGCACACAACACCTTCCAGACTCCAAACCAGAAGGGGGAGCTCTAACCCGGGTTCAGGGGAGTCTCCCCTATAAATTCTGGCTGGAGGTGGGGTTAGTCAGTGCAGTTCCTAGTAGGACTGTAGAAGACATTCTGCAGACTGGAGCAGTGTCAGGCTCGTCCGAGGAAACTAGTCAGTGTGAGTGACCCATGAGCAAGGGTCTGAGGAGAGGAATAGGTCTGGGGAGTGGAACCTGTTAACAGTTCACCCCAGAGCGGAGCGCCTGAACCAGACACCGGGGTCCGAGGTTGCATGGGTACTGTAGGTCCATCAGCCAAAACCGGAGGACAGGAGATTCCAAGTCTGGCCAACACAGCACTTGGGGCACAGCACAGGGGCGTATCCAGGGGGGTGCAGCCGGACCTCTTGCTCCAGGCGCAACTCAGCGGAGGGCGCCGGCGGCACCCCCTCCCGCTCCCCTCCTCCTGCTACACCCGTCGGCCGCACACACATTACAGGGGTTTACATTTCAGTTTAGCGGCGCTTCCCTGAAAGGAAGCGCCCGACGTCACTTCCGCTTCCGCGCCAGTCTGGGGCCGCGGGGGCCACTGGGAGACTTGGCGGCAGCGGGTCCGGTACGGGGTGACTTCAGGAGACCCTGGAAACTGGCGGCGGAGGAGAGACGGCCTGGACGGGATGGGGTGAGTGTGACCAAGGAGTCAGGGGGGGGGGGGCACCAGGAGTGAGGAAAGCTGACAGCCATTAACACATTAGCATCCCCCAAACCACCCCCGTCCTCACCTACCTTGGGGGGTGGGGGGGGGCACCAAAACAGAAGTTTGCCCCGGGCGCCATCGCACCTTGGTACACCTCTGGCACAGCAGTGTAGAAGAGCCCAGGGACAGTGGTCAGAGAGGAGGCACCCAGGGAGGGCTCGAGCTGCCTGCCATATGAGTGAAAGACGGTCTAGCAGGAGCAGAGGGTCGCAGCTTAGCTCCAGGCAGCCAAGACCAGCAGGTAGAGGTACAGCAGGGGGGCCTAAACCAGCCGGGTGAGGGGATCCCTAACTTGCTTCCATGCTGCCCGGATTCCTAACATTGACTGTGGACTGTACCCTGACATTCGCTACTACAGAAAAGGTAAAGGAAATGAGCCCTGCGTGTCTATCAATTATTCAGTGCCCTGAATCCTGCACCTCAACGATCCACCATCGCCATAGACTCTTACTGTCGCCCCGAGGAACTGCTCCACCTGTGGGGAGTGATAACACCACAGCTGCCCGTCCATCATCCCCGGAGGTCCCGCACTGCAGTGTCGGCCCCATAGCCGGATACCACAGGTGGCGTCACGACACCTATCACCCAGAACTTTTTGAAAACTGATCTCCAGGGTCACGGAAGCCTGGTCTTGACCCCTATGACTCCCTCAGACGCGCTTCCAAAGCCTGGCTCAGAGTACCCCACGGCCCTGGGGCAGGAAATGGGCATTGTCCAGCACGTGTAATCTGCTTCTCGTTGTGGCTAGTCCACACCCAACTTAACTACTATCATCCAGATATTGTGAATAGAAGTTCCCTGGACTCCAGGGCTTTTTCCAGCTGTGTGCATTCAGATTTGACTCTGAATATTTCTGCATTTGTGATCCCGTTCATTCTCATTCATTCCATTGACCTGGCTATGGTTGTTCTCCCGATTCTGTCCCTGGTTCATTCTCTCCAGCTGCCGCCCCAGTCAGTCAATTAGACTTCTTATGCCTCAGGTTCACCCCTCCGGTCATCAGTCTCTAGAGCAGTGATGGCGAACTCCAGGCCTCGAGTGCCACCAACAGTGCAGGTTTTCAGGATTTCTTCAGCATTGCACAGAGGTTGGAATCATCACCAGTGCAGATGATTATATTATCACCTGTGCAATATAAGGAAATCCTGAAAACCTGCACTGTTGGTGGCACTCGAGGCCTGGAGTTCGCCATCACTGCTCTAGAGGATCAGATAGTAAGTCCACATCCTTGTGTAGGGGTTAAAGAGTGAAGGCTAGCGCTCCTCTGGGGTCTGCTAGATGAAGTGGTTAGAGCAAATTCATTTCTTGATAGTCTTTTGGAACGGAGAAAAGGAATATATCCAGTAACGTTTCAAAGTAATGTATTTTGCACAAGGACCTACCATGTTGTAGCAAAATTATATGGAGCCAACAAAGATAGCGCCACAGCAGCTTTTTCAGAATGTTTGCACATATTGCCATAGTAGACCCAGTGATAAATTATAACACTTCAGCTGCAGGTAAAGGTCATCCTTGTGATGTTGTGATCACATGGCATAACTGGAGGGATTTAATAAGATGGGCAATTCATGCACCAGTCCCAAATAAAGACCTACAAGACAGGGAGTAACTATTGTGGTTGCAGAGGTCATGACCGGGTCCAAAAGGTGGAGGGGGCCCACCAACCCCAGCGCCTACTTTAGCTGGATGTGCATACGAGGATGGGGGACATATATACCAGGATGGGTCCAGGATGGTGCACATATATACCAGGATGAGGGACCATATGTACCAGGAGGGGGGACCATATACTGTATACCAGAATGGCAGAACATATATACAAAGATGGAGGACATATATACCAGGATGGGGACCTTATATATCAGGATAAGGAAAATATATATTCCAGGATGGGGGACATATATGCCAGGTGGGGGAGGCCTATATACCAGGATGAGGGACCATATATACCAAGAGGGGGACATATATACCAGATTGGGGGAACATGTATACAAAGATGGAGGACATATGCCAGGATGGGGGACCTTATATATGATGATGCAAACATATATACCAGGATGGGGCAAAATATATACCAGGAAGGGGGACCATATATACCAGGAGGAGGGACATATACCAGGAAGGGAGAACATGTATACAAAGATATACCAGGATGGGGGAACAATACCAGAGTGGGCCCAGGATGAGGGACCATATATACCTGGAGGGGAGACATATAACAGAATGGGAGAACATATATACAAAGATGGAAAACATACCAGGATGGGGACCTTATATACCAGGATAGACCCAGGATGGGGACCATATATACCAGGACAAGCCAAAGATGGAGAAATTAGTACAGGGTGGGAGACATTGCTACATACTGAATGGGGAGGGGGACACATGTTTATAGGATTTAGACCACTACAGGGGGCCAGGGCGCATATATCTGACCAACAAGCGGCGGGGGAACCAGATCCAAATCCTTCACCGGCGTCCATGGGGCTCTTGTTACGCCGCTGCCACTAGAGTAACATGTAAGGAAAGGTGCGCGCCGCCAGATTTGGCACATTTTTGTCTGTCCCTGAACCATAAACTGAATTCAATATTAGCTGGCACAGAATTCGGCTATAATTTATGTCAATCTCTGGTAGAAATTATAGTAATTCCTCTAAACGATGGACGGCTTTCACCAGCCCTGGGAATGAGAATGGCATAAAACTAATAAAAGAGTTGAGCATTTTTGCACATTGTTTATATATATATATATATTATATATATATATATATATATATATATATATATATATATATAATATATATATATATATATATATATATATATATATATATATATATATAACAAACAGTCATGCACCAAAATGAAAAACCTCGACTGGGGCCATGGGGGGTGCATGGTCCATAGACCCCAGATATAATAATGAGAGCCGTAATATGGCCATGTGCATGCAGCCGTCAGTCTAAGCTGCAGGAGGGTTCACTTACTTTTCAGATGTTTTGTTTTCTGAGAAGCGGAGCAATAGAACAGAACGGAGACAGTTTGTGTAATATACAATTAAGGAATATAGGATTTGCAAACAAGCAGTGAGACAGCGCAGCGACAGAAAGTGAACAGAAAAATAAACAGGCGGCTGTGCCGAGAGCTTACAAAGAGTTTGGCAGCGGCCGTAGCTCTTCTGCGATCTGTCGGGGGGAACCGTCTTTTGGAAAAGTTCTGGTCTCGTGAATCCAGATTAAATCCTGCATCAAAATTTAACCCTTTGTATTAAACTTTTGAAATTTAAAGACCAATAGGCATCAGATCCGGACATTGTGCACTGGCAAAGACCTCCGTCACCCCGGATCAGACAGCCGTCATCTTCCACATCCAGTGGGAATACTAATCGAGAGGTCGGCCCTCTCCATCCATCGCCATGAGGAGTTGGGGGAACCCCTGTTCTGAGGAGGGGAGACCTTCAGCCATCACTTAGGACTTCTGGTGGAAATGACAAAGGTCTAAGATCAGCCGAAGACTATAAGGACATGGCCTTTGTAGGATATGTGTGCCATATCCATTAGTGCAGCTTTTGGCAAACACATCAAACATATCCATAGACCATGATAGTGTGGAGCCCACTGGGACGGGGTACTCGGTACCGGACCGGGGTATCACGGGGGTTATCACAGCGGTCTTGGTCCAGACCATGTCCCGAGCCCACAAGTAAAAGGGATTATTTACTGGGATTGTCGTGACGCCACCCACGGGTTGTGGTCAATGGGGGGGGCCACCGCTGCTGCTTGCTTCTGCCAGGAGGATGGATGGTGCTGCAGCCGAATGGATGAGCCCGCCATGGGTCGAGCTGCTCCTGACAAGGTGTAAAACAGTTTATTATGCAGGTAATCTCACACGGGAGACTGTGGCAGGGTTCACCGGGTTTTACTTGCAGTTCTCCTACAGTACAGTTCAAAGTACATTCACAAGGTTGACTCCGTGCTTTCAGCCAGCTCTACTGCAGCCAGGTTCTCTGCTTTAGACCCATCTCTTTCTGATACCATTCAGGCTTTTCTTCCTCTAATTCTTCCTGTGTGCCATATGACAGGCAGCACGGGTTCTTTTACTGTCACCCTATTACCGGGTGTAGTTGAGCCCTAATACACTGCTGTGTCTCGTAGCACTGTGTTAGGAGGGCAGACGTGGAATCTGAGCTCTCCGTCGGTGTGTCTGTGATCCAGCATGTAGCTACAGTCACCTCAGAGCCGACTCTCTGGTCCCAGCCTAGCCTTCCAGTGTCCCTATGTTGCAAGGGAGCACCAGGCTCTCTCCTACCCGTGTGACTACGGCGTACATAGGGGATCCTTCCCTCCGGTCGTCTTCTGGCACTGCTGCAGCTTTCCTGGACCCAGCTGCACTGGTCCGGTCTTTCCCCTTCCCTTTGCTATACGGGCTGTGGAGCGGGCTTTCTCTCCAGGGGCTTAGGCCTCGCAGGATTCTGTGCCTCCAGGGAGCCCGAAACCTTCAGCGAAGTCACTTCCTGCTCACTTTGGCCTACTGGTCTTTACTGTTCAGCACCCACTGGCCTACTACTCACTACTTCCTGGTTTTCCCCTTATGTACCCGGTCCATCACCTTGCCTACGTCCCACCCACTGTGTCTGGCCCTACCACCCCTTGCCCGTCTAGAGTCCCGGGCTCCGGGTTGGGTCTTGTGTCTGTGGGTGTGTTTATGAAGGCGTTTGTGCAAACCTGTCTCCACCTCCCTGGCTGCAGTTCCTACCTGTGGCCACCCTGGTCGCAAGGGCACACAATAGCAATAAAGAAAGCCACGGCACACTCCCAGACCATAAAACTCCTTTATTCCAAAACAGACATAAAACTGGTGCACCACGCCAGGGTAGCAAGGGAGGGGAGGACAAGCAGGTGGTATGAGGACAACAGCTGTTTCACGCACTTGTGCTTCAACAGGACAAATAGCAAAACAGATGTTGTCCTCCCTTTGCCACCCTGGTGTGGTTCACTAGTTTTAGATCTGTTTTGGAATAAAGGAGGAGTGTTTTTTGGTCCGGGAGTGGGCCGTGGCTTCCTTTGTTGCTATCGACTTGTTATACCTGGACTAAGCTGTCCAGACCGAGCACTACTGCAAGGGCTTCACTACACAGGCTGCCCTGGAAACAAGGTACATCAGACGTTCAGTTCCTTATAAAAGCAGAGGTGCCCACATATACCTCTTGCTATCCATAGACCCGATTTGTCCCGTAACCTGTATATACCAGAATAGTATAGAAGACTATGCAATTTTACACAGATTTTCACGACAGTGCCTGTCTGCAGTTCACCGACCAGAATCCAAAACCCACATGGTTATGGGGACTGATCATGTGACATGCGCCACGTTATTCTGGCGTGTTTGGAAGGCGGTAGTCACACCATTATTATTCTTAGCTGACGCCTTCCTATTTGTTATCCATAATACCAAGTACTGCCTCCACCCTATATACCCCCTGAGGAATGGACAACGAAACGCACGTCGGGGCGGAGGGATGTGGGACGGTCACTCCAGATCCCAGGAGCTTTCATCAGATAAATTAAGGTAACCTTTGGCTTAATATTCAGGACTATTTCAGATACTCTTTCCAGGCTACCATGCCAGATCTCTATAAACTAGTTTGGGAGATATAATTTAGAGTAGCTAACTTCTGATATTTTCCATTAATAAACCGGAGACCAGAGTGGTGCAAAACGCGTCTCTTTGGAGGACCTGGCACAACAGCGCCTTACACGGAGAGTTCACTTCTCCCAACTGGCACCATGTAATGCCACATTTCTCCTGTGGTGGCCTATTGGGGAATGAATATCACACATTAGAGCTGAAGGTCCACAGAGATGTTTTATCCAAAAGGTTGCATACCACATGGTGACTTCTATGCAAATTCCTAAAAAGAGGGTTTAGGGTATGAAATGGTGCACAATTAACAAGTTAAGTAGAATATATGTTGTCTTTTTAATTTTTTCTTACTTGATGTTCCTTCCCCTTCAGCACCTTAATGCCCAGCAACTGTAATGTGACCACGTTGGTTGTTCCTGTGCAATCACTTCTGGGGACAACGTGATCGACATCAACCTTCCTGAAGGAACAGAGAAAACTCCAATGCCGGCTGTCGTCACCATTGGATCCTTGATTGCCAATTCCCTGCATGTGCCAAGTGTCAACTTTCAAACTAATCTACTATATGGAAATCCCTATCCAGTCTGTCTGTACGTTTTGTCCCAAAAACAGCGCCACCTATAGGACATTGTGTAAATTGCCCGTTAAACTGTAATGTGAATAAGCCCATAAGTTTGATCAGTCTAAGAAAACAGCACCACCCATAGGTCATCTGTGACGGGGGGCCCACATGCCGTCTGGGACACTGGCTGCAGAGTAGGCATTCATTATCGCCTGTGCCTCGGTCTGCTCCATCATACCCTTGGGGAGGACCCATCCTACTGCTGCACTTTCTCCCATTTGCGTTCCACTCTGAAACACAGGCTGGTGCCGTGACTCCTCAGCGAACAGGGGGAATGAGACAGTGCACAATGGGAGGACAGAGAGCTCACAACAGAGGAGAGAGAGTGCACAGGGAGAGAGAAAGTGCACAAGGGGAAAGAGAGCACAAGCTGAGACAGCACAAGAGGAGGAGAGACAGCACAAGGGGATGAGAGAACACAAGGGGGACTGCACAGAGGAAGAGAGAGCACAAGGAAGGAGAGAAACAGCACATGGGGAGGAGAGACCACAAGGGGAGGAGTGCACAGAGGAATAGAGAGCACAAGGAAGGAGAGAGACAGCACAAAGGGAAGAGTGCACATGGGGAAGAGATAGCACAAGGGAAGAGAGCACACAAGGGGAGAGAGCGCACAGGGGTAGAAAGACAGCACAAGGGGAAAGAGTGCATGGGGGAGAGACAATGCAAGGAGAGAGCACACAGGAGGAAGAGCCCGCACAAGGGAAGAGAGCCCGCACAAGGGAGAGAGCCCGCACAAGGGGAGAGAGCCCGCACAAGGGGAGAGAGTTCGCACAAGGGGAGAGAGTTCGCACAAGGGGAGAGAGTTCGCACAAGGGGAGAGAGCCCGCACAAGGGGAGAGAGCCCGCACAAGAGGAGAGAGCCGCACAAGGGGAGAGAGCGCTAAGGGGGAAGAGACAGCATAAGCATAGAGAGAGCGCAAAGGGGGAAACAGAGCGCACAAAAGGGAGATGGCAAGTAGCAGCAGTGCCTGCCAAGCCACAGCCACTCCATTCAGCAGCAGCTCCCCCCGCCTTCCTCGGTGGTGCTGCGATTAGTAGTGGGAGAAGTTGGACTAATATATAATCACGCAAGTTCTAGAATCGCCCGATGTGATAGAATCGGGGCCCCCCTTCTAGTGGATAATGATTCATGAACAATGTTTGAAGGATACTTACAGCTGAGCCAATGCACAAAGTAAACAAGTCTGTAAGACTGTGTTCAAACCACCGGAAAACTAGATCACAATAAAACAGTATAACAAACATGTAAAAATGCTCTGCTGTAATAGGTAATAATAAAGAGCTAATAATGACGGAAAACAGTGTTAAATAACAGGGTTTTAATTTAATACGTTTTTTGCAGAAAATGTAGCCATTCTACCAACGTCAAGGTAACCCATATCAGAGCTGTCCCTATCTAACCTTTTTAAAACCTGATCTATGTACAATACCTATGGATGCAGGATACAGAAGGGCTAGAGTCCAATATGGACACGCTGCAGAAGACGCCATTTTATGTACGTGGCTCACTAAGGAAGGGATGGGGGCACTCCCTATCTTGTATAATAAGAAACTAATAAGGCATTTACAGCTGAGCCAATGCAAAAAGTGAACAAGTCTGTAGGATTGTGTTCACACCACTGGAAAACTAGATCATAAAAAAGTTAGATAGGGACCGTTCGGATATGGGTTACCTTGACGTTGGCAGAACGGCTTTGTACGTTTTTTGCAAAAAACATTAACTAAATACCCTGTTATTAACACTGTTTTCCATCAGCACTAGCTCTTTATTATTACCTATTACAGCAGAGCAATAGAAGTTACGGAATTTGGAAAAAGCAAAAATAAAAGATGGTCTGAGAGTCGAAGAGAGCGCCGTCTTTAAGGGATGACAGATTTGACTCTTCAATACAAGTCACAGCCAAGATCTCCTTTCCACAAACAAATCCCCCTTAAGGTACCGTCACACAGGGAAATATCGCTGGCGATGTTGCCGGCAACTGAGGGGCGTGGCCAGGTTGCGGCGACATCGCCGGCGAGTTGCCTCGTGTGACAGGGCGATAATCAGGCGATGAATCGCCTGAGTCACATCGCCAGGTTTCCCAACAATGTTGGGAAACCTGGCGATGTTGCTCAGGCGATCCTGCCTGATCGCCCTGTGTAACGCGGCCACTTGCAATGTTGTGGGCGATTCCGCCTATATCCAACATTGCGAGTGATTGCTTGCTGGGTTGCCGGGCAACCCAGCGAGCGATAGCCGCGGCAACTAGCTGGCGACATCGCCGGTAAGTTGCTCAGTGTGACATCTCACCGGCGATGTTGTCAGGGATGCGCGCTCCCGCGATCCCCGGCAATATCGCCGGCGATATGTCCCTGTGTGTACCTTCATGGATCTCTTTGTGCATACTGCGCTCATATAAAATGTACATGAAAGCTAGGACGGAGCGGAGTCCACCCGACACTGTCCGTTAAGAGGTGCCGCAGTTCCTGATGCGAACGTCTACGGACTCTCAGGCTCGACGTGGAATAGTTTCCTTTCAGAGACTAATTTTTCTTGATTCCTTTGAAGACAGAGTAAAATAAAAATGTTGTGATGTTCACTTCTCAAATCACGGATTATTTTAATGCGTAGAAAAAACACATTGACTAATCCTGTGGCATTTTACTGAAGTATCTGCCAAACCCACAGCTTCAATTACCAAAGTGAAATGATGCTCCGGAGAGGATTCAGCTGAGTGTGCAGGAGATTTACCCCTGGAGACCTGACGCGGCCCGGCGAAGACAAAGGGAAACCTGGAAATAAATAGTCATATGAAGATCTCCATGGTGGGGGTCTACGAATTAAGATCTCCATCAACCAATAGAACTCAAGAACCATTTTTTCATTTTAGGGTTTCCATTGAAGTCAATGAGCTGTAGATTGGAGTGTGCCGACAGTATTCATCAGCTGAACCCTCAACGCAGGCGTAGGGGGAGGCTGACATGACACTGGGAGGGAGGAGGTGACCAGAGGAGAGGAAAGGGGGGAAATGAGGGAACAAAAGGTAATCTAGGGATAGTGGTTTTAAAGGTAGGGAGGAAGTGATTTAGGGTTATAAGGGGTGACTCAAGGAAAAAACTTAAATAGGGCTTACCTACAGGGGCTGACTGGCACAGGTGGCAGGGGGGCAAGTGCTCCCTGGGCTGATGGTATAGCCCTCATCTAGGGCCGCCCCCCACAGAAATGGGCGGGCCGGTGGCGCTTTTTGGCTGGCGCTGTGAAAGTACAGCAGACGTGGCGCCTTGCAGCTGGCGCGGTGATGCAGCAGACACGGCGGGTGACACAGTGAGTGACCGGCGATAGCACCATGATAGCACCCCCCACCCCGGTTCTCATCTAAGGGCAGCCAGAACAAAACTGCCACCCGGAGTTAGTGTCGCCAGCCAGCCCCTGCTTACCTAGGTGGGTGGCCCTCTTTGACCTCGAACCACTGGACAGCAAAATTATATATTTTTCTTATGTTCTCAATAAAAGGCTGCAGTGGCCATTTTTATCCAAAGAAAATGGATTGTTGTCTGGATTTTATTTTACGGGATTGGGGGGAATTTATGGGGAGGGTTAGAATCTGTCAGGTCACGAAATCGGCCCTACCGCAGTCAAGGGAACCTGTTGTGTCACCAAATGCTATTAACCCGCAGATATGGCGTTAATCTACAGGTTAGTCTCTAGAGCCTCTGGCCGATGTACTGAAATAATGGTTAATGAACTTTCTTGCTCCCAGCAGCCTGTGGCTTTCAGTCACAGAGGCGGCCGGAGTAGCTTCAGTCACCTCTCCATTCATAGTGAGCGGTGGATGTTACAGTGCACTGATCCTGACCGACAGCCACCGATACACTGATGACTACACAAATCCAAACTTATCAAATGTGCCAGTGTTTTTCGTCACCATGACTGAAGGAGCATTTCTGGCTCAGGGCACAGACCCGCATGCCACCCCGAAAGGGCGCTGAAGCCATTAGGTTATTCCATTCCCTTCACTATTGGGTAGCAAGTCCGAAGAGGGTGAGGATTGCGCTCAAGAGTCATGGAAAGTTTATGAAGAGGAAAACAAATGCTAGACCCCTTTACATTGCAAAACCAGTTAGGATAATGGCAGGTGATAAAATCCTTACCCAAGGTCCAAGTCTTTGTCTCGCATACAGAAATTGTAAAAAAAAAAAAAATGAAAAGTAGGAAAAAAAAAATCAAAGTATAAATATTCAAAGAGTATGTGAAGATAGTAGGCTGTTCCAAGGTTAGGCTCTAGGAAACGGGAGATAGAGGACAGTGTATGGGCTCAGATCTCAGTGTAGATGTTTAGATTCAATTGGATTAGGTAAAAAAATCACCTTACACAGGTCTTTAATAGAGACCTCGATGGTGCTTGCATGCGTCTGGCCTGCAACTCGGCTCCGGAGGATCAGACACCATATGGGGTGGGTCTGTCAAGGAGAAATTCCGGTAGGATAGCCTGGCACTTCCAGGAGTATTTCAAAGCCTTTATCGTTAAAGATTTTATTTGATTCAAGGTGAATATAGAACAAACAATCATCTAAAGGTTCACAAGAAGTCACAACGCGTTTCGGCTACAATACCAGACAGGGACAGGTAGCCTTCCTCAAGTCGTCAGGAACGCTACCTGTCTGATATTGTAGCCAAAACGCGTTGTGACTTCTTGTGAACCTTTAGATAATTGTTTGTTCTATATTCACCTTGAATCAAATAAAATCTTTAACGATAAAGGCTTTGAAATACTCCTGGAAGCGCCAGGCTAGCCTACCGGAATTTCTCCAGAAAAAGTCAAAGAGAATTCAGCAGCAGCTGTAACGGACATTCATATATTATAAAGCATTAGGAGCAACCATTTTTGGGGTGAAAAATATATGTATTACATGGTGGGACCCCTACTCAACACAAGAAAGACAGGTATGACCGGGACCCATGTAAGATGGGCAGTGATGCACTGGAAGTGGTAAAGACCTCATCCTACTCGGATCAATGATCACTCAAGATGCAGCGACGACACCGGAAGTCAATAGGAGAAAAGCTATGGGGAAATCACCAATGAAGTCACTGGACGAGGTCTTCACATCAAGGAACATTTCACTGGTGATGAAGACACGGCTCGTACATAGTCTGGTCTATTCTGTAGCAACATTTCACTGGTGATGAAGACACGGCTCGTACATAGTCTGGTCTGTTCTGTAGTAACATATGGAAGAGACACCTGGATGATAAAGAAGAATCAACACCTTCATAATGTGGAGCTGGAGAAGGATGGTATCAAAACCATGGATGGCAAGAAGAACTAGAACCAACCAGACATGTCACTGGAAGGAAGACCACCAAGCTATGACTTGTCTACACATCATACGAAAAGAGCAATCACTGGAGAAGACATCATGGACTGAAGAATAGGAGGAACAAGGCGAAGAGGAAGACCAGCAACCTGATGACTTGATATAATCAACATAATGATAGAGACGACCCTGGTGGAGCTATATAGGCTTGGGGAAACCCTGGTGGACCTATAGATGCTTGGGGAAGACCATGGCAGAACTATCTAGTCTTGGAGAAGACCTTGGTGGACCTATATAGGCTGCACAAGATCAATCTTCCTACAGATCGTCTATGGCTCGAGATTGAGCTGAAGGCCATTAAAGAAAAAAAATCTAAGTAAATGGTTTCCATGTAGTATATGGAGAAGTCTGCTCAGGCTCATATAGGTGGTCACTGCTTTTTAATGTGCATATGGACAGAGGTTGTTGTACAGAGGTCCCCGGCCCGCTAGGTGACATAGCACAGTTATAGGCATTGAATAATAATTTATCCATATTAAATAAAAAATACAACTTAATCACCAGATCCAGACCAACATTTGGCTCATGTTTAAATAAGCCAATCTCCCAATGACTCTTTTCTTTCTTATCTTATAAAATTAATGTCTTTATTTTTGTGGTTTGTTTTTGTTAAACTGAAATACGAGTTTCTTATTATGCCACACACGGAAAAGAAAAAAAAGTTTAATTTCCCTCTGCAATTACAGCCATTTGCAATTTAAATACTTTAGAATCAGGCAATACTTAAAAAAAGGACCTCACAGCAGGAAGAAATCCTCCAGGCTTCCATATATATATCTATATTATTTTGTACTATGCTTCATATAACCTTATTATGAGGTTGTCGGAAATAGAAATTACTAGAAGATTTTTGTTTGTATTTTTTTGCATCTAAAACAATTGAAAAAATAATTTAAAAATAAACAGAAAAAAAAATATAAAAATAAGAATTAAATATTTATAGTTCCCATCGCGCCTCCCCATTGTGCAGATTCCTTCTACAGTAACCTTAGTTTGAGCCGTTTTCAGTTCATTCACTAAATTTCCTTGATTCTTCCTGATAATCATTGTATTCCCCCGTCGCTCTTCGTTTGGCCACAGATGCCCTGGCAGAAAGCCGAAAACACAGTGAGCGACAAATCACTACCAGATGAGGCGCGGCCGCGCTCCACAGCCGGCGTTTCCTCTCACCGAAGGCCCCAATAAAAATTACTGCAACAGTTCAGAATTTCAATTGGGTTCATCCTTCAGCAAAGCTGTCCGGTGTATGGACCGACGACGGAGATCGCGGCTACGCGTGAGAAAAAAAAATGGTCAAGCATAAAAACATAAAATAAAAAAAATGAAAATAGCTATAAAAAAAAAATCAACTAAAATTATACATAATTGTGAATATTATGTTTCATTTTTATTAGTATAAATATACTGTATATTTTATTTATAATAATTGTCAAAAATATATATTCGTAATAAATCAATTTAATAAAAATGTTATAATTTGTCATTTTTATTATATATTTATAAATGTTAACATTTTCCTTTTTTATTCTTATTATTCTATTTTTTAGAGCATTTTTGAGCATTTTTTCCTTTTTCCTCAATCTCGTCTTTATTCTATTCTATTTCCGTCGATTAGGTTTTATTAATTATAAAATATAATGTATGTATGATAATTATTAATTATTTCATTAAATTATCATACACTACGTTGTATAATTAATAATACATTATTAGCATGCATTCTAAATATATATATATATATATATATATATATATGCTAATAATATGAATTATTTTGTTAAATTATCATACTTACACTATAATTATATATATATATATATATATATATATATATATAGTGTAAGTATGATAATTTAACAAAATAATTCATAAATTATTATTAGCATATATATATATATATATATATATATATATAATTATATATATATATATATATATATATATATATATATATATATATATATATATATATATATATATATATATATATATATATATAAATAATCACACACACATATATATATAATGTATGATAATTATTTTATTAAATTACCATGCAACATGTATAGTGTATGATCATTTAAGTAACCAATTTATCATATATACATTATTTACTTAAATTATCATACACTATATATACTGTAATAATTATTGCAAAAATAAATCATACATACATTATAATATATATACATATAAATAGTGTATGATAATAATAACTTAATTAAAACTAAACGACGATGATTGTGGCTACGTTCCAAGAAGAAATAGAATAGAATAAAGAACAGATTGAGGAAAAAATGCTCACGCAAAAGTATAAAATAATAAAAAAAATAAAATAACTACAAAATAAAATGAAAAAAAAAAGTAATAAAAAAATATTATATATGTACATACAGATATATAGATGGAGATTTAGTAATAATAACAATCTAATAAAAAACAAATAGCGGAGATTACGGCTACATTCCCAGAGATGGGAGTCTTGCATTCATTATATTTACGGTAAATAAAATATTGAGAAAAAATAAATAATGTTTTTAATTCTAAATATTTAGTAATAATAATGTAATAAAAAAAAAAAACTAAAAATAAAAATAAAAATGATATTGTAATTTATTATACATAGTTATTTTTGTTCATATTAGTCTTATTTTATTTATTTTCATTATTATGTTTTATGCTTAAGCATTTTTTCACAGTCTTTTATTCATATATGCTGTAAATTAGAATCCCATCTCTGGGAACATAGACACGATCTCCGTCGTGGCTCCATATAGCAGATCGCTTTTAATATACTGTATACATACACATATAGAATACGTATACATACACATATGCACACAACTTCACCAACACAGAAAAAATATACGGTATATATATATATTTTTTTTAATATTTGTATTTTAGTATAATTTTATTTCAAAATATGCCCGCTAATGCTCAATATGTCACACATGAATTTTGTGACACAATTGTGTTTTAATTTAATTTTTATATCATGTATTTTAACATGTGCACAACTTTAAAACTCAAACTATAAAGTCACCTTTAACTCTTCCTTTTTAGTATGCATTTTTATTACAATTTATAACCATCTGGAATAACATTTAAAAATACTCAAAATGAAATACAGCATTAAAAAAAATAAACAAAAAAAACATTAATATACTTTTTATAGTTAAGAGACCTGTCCTAATTTTACAGTATATCAGTGATTTTTTTTAATTATATGTATTTTTAGTAGACGCTACACCCAAAAAGGGGAATTAGTTTACGTCTTTTTGTGGTTTTTTATAAAACAAATACAAGTACATAATAATGAAGGCACGTCCTATCCTGGATGACCATATTTGTTTATTTTGGGGGCGGGGGAGGGGTGGAGTAATATGATCGCTTTTAAAACTTACCCCTCTCCCAACAAATCCCTTTACCTTTTGGCTGGTAGAATGAGCTAGAGTCTCAAGGGTTAACCAAGTTTATTACTTTTACCTGGATTTTTAACCAAAAACTTTTCTCACTTTTACTTCTTTATTTTGAACAAACTTTAACTTTACTTGTTTATAACCAGAACTTTTCTAACTTTTAATTCTTTTTAACTTCTTTGTTTTTAACTAAAACTTAACCTTCTACTTGTTTGTAAACAAAACTTTCAAACTTTTATCTGTTTTTAAGTTAAGTTATATATTACTAATATTTTGTTTGTTTTACCTTTATTTTAATAGCCAATTTTAAATATTTCATGTCATTTATATTCAATCAATTCTTTGTTATACCTCATCTACATAGAAGAGAATTCTAGAGTTAGTTTGACTTTTATCAATAAAAGGGTTTTTTTTGTGTTTTACACCACAAGTTCAATAAACTCAGGGTTTTCTATTCTTTTCATACATTATTTTGTTTTGTAATATTTAAAATACGGGTACAGAAAAGAAAGGTTACATTCCATTAGTTTTACACTTATTAATAACCACTTTTTCCCCATTATTTTTACACTTATTATTAAACATTTTTTTCCATTATTTTTACGCTTCTTAATAAAAAAAATTCTATTGTTTTACACTTATTTATAAACACTTTTTTCTTATTATTTTTACATTTATTAATAAACACTTTTCTTTTCCCATTATTTTTACATTTATATAAACACTTTTTTCCATTATTTTTAAACTATTATTAAACATTTTTTTTTTTAAATTTTACGCTTATTTCTTATTTTTACATTAATAAACATGTTTCTTTTTCCTCTTATTAATAAACACTTTTTCCCTGTATTTCTACACTTTATAATGGGAAAAAATGTTTATTAAGTGTAAAAATACAGGGAAAAAGTGTTTATTAATAAGTGGAAAAAGAAACATGTTTATTAATGTAAAAATAAGAAAATAGTGTTTCGAAATAAGTGGAAAAATAAAAGGGAAAAAGTGATAAGTGTAAAAATAATGGAATAAAGTGTTCATTAAGGATTGTAAAAATAATGGGAAAAAGTGTTTATTAACACTTTTTCCCCTTTATTTTTACACTTTATTAATAAACTTTTTTTCCCAATATTTTTAGACTTTTCAATAATCAGCACTTTTTTGCTTTATTCCATTGTAATTAATATTCTAACAATGCAATATGCAGATTTTCTACATTTGTCAAATCCCAAAAAAAAACCCTACCGAACGACAATTCCCAACACCCGTCTGGGCTTCTATTCGGTGTTCAAAGATGACAAAACTTTGAAGCACTTTTTTTGTGCGTTTGTGTAATTTGCAAAAAAACAAAACCCATCGTGCAGCGAGCGTCGTGAATTCTTCTAAGTGCATCTGTTTGGTGCTCAAAGTCCTGGAAGATTAATGTAATGCAAAAATAAATGTTCTCAACCCTGCCCGGTATAGTCTGCATAATTCCATTCTGATTGAGTCAAACTTCAGTTTCAGGCCACCCATGTTTGGAATGGAGCTCATTACGCAGAGAATTCCAGCTCCATCCTGCAGTTTCCTTTCCTCGAGTGCTGAGTATTACAGTAAATACATAAGTGCAGCAACAGCTTCACAGGCAAAACAGAGGAAAGTACAAAGGCAGCAAAGTCATCGGACCTGAGGACGGACATCAAAGCCTCCAGTCTAGACAACACTTTCCTGTTCGAAAAACGAAAAAAAAAAATTGCGTGCAATCTCTTTGTATAGGCAATGCCGGGAGAAAAGCGGCCTGTCAAACCTCATTGACCGCTCGTAAGGATACAGCCTAATTTCTCCTGATAATGTCACTGGGGAGGAAATCCCACAGACTAAACCCATTATTGTCCCAAGGGAAATCTCAGATAGATTTTATATATCTTAAAAGGACGTCTAAAAGGAAGAAAAAAAGAAGAAGAGACTTATAAAAAAACTATTTTTTTATCTAATATTTATGCAATTTTTATTACAACAGGCGGCAAACAGAATATTAACAATAATAAATATAATAGTATTGTATAGTAATATTGAAATGTGGACAGCACAGTGGCTCAGTGGTTAGCACTGTATACGGTGGCTCAGTGGTTAGCACTGTATACGGTGGCTCAGTGGTTAGCACTGTATACGGTGGCTCAGTGGTTAGCACTGTATACGGTGGCTCAGTGGTTAGCACTGTATACTGGTGGCTCAGTGGTTAGCACTGTATACGGTGGCTCAGTGGTTAGCACTATATACGGTGGCTCAGTGGTTAGCACTATATACGGTGGCTCAGTGGTTAGCACTGTATATGGTGGTTCAGTGGTTAGCACTGTATATGGTGGCTCAGTGGTTAGCACTGTATACGGTGGCTCAGTGGTTAGCACTGTATATGGTGGCTCAGTGGTTAGCACTGTATACGGTGGCTCAGTGGTTAGCACTGTATACGGTGGCTCAGTGGTTAGCACTGTATACGGTGGCTCAGTGGTTAGCACTGTATATGGTGGTTCAGTGGTTAGCACTGTATATGGTGGCTCAGTGGTTAGCACTGTATACGGTGGCTCAGTGGTTAGCACTGTATATGGTGGCTCAGTGGTTAGCACTGTATACGGTGGCTCAGTGGTTAGCACTGTATACGGTGGCTCAGTGGTTAGCACTGTATACGGTGGCTCAGTGGTTAGCACTGTATATGGTGGCTCAGTGGTTAGCACTGTATACGGTGGCTCAGTGGTTAGCACTGTATACGGTGGCTCAGTGGTTAGCACTGTATATGGTGGCTCAGTGGTTAGCACTGTATATGGTGGCTCAGTGGTTAGCACTGTATATGGTGGCTCAGTGGTTAGCACTGTATATGGTGGCTCAGTGGTTAGCATTGCAATCTTGCAGCACTGGGGTCCTGAATTCAAATCCCACCACAGACGACATCTGCAAGGAGTTTGTATGTTCTCCTCATGATGCCTGTGTTTCCTCCGGGTTCTCCGATCTTCTCCACACTCCAAAGACTGATAGGATGATTAGATTGTGAGCCCCAATGGGGACAGAGTTGCAAATGTATGTAAAGTGCTATGGAATTAATAACGCTATAGAAATGAATAAATAATATAATAAAATAATAATACAAATCTGTGAGCTGCAAAATGGCCACCCTACCTGGCTCTGCTGCATCATTCGCTGATATATCACACAGTCCTAGACACTTGGGAAGTGCCCGACTAGTGATTAATACAAAATCCAGCAGAATGATCTTATTTGCTGTGTGTAACTGTTGTGTAATAATAATAATAAATGTATTATAACATAATTATAATAAATATTTATTGATAATTAAGTTAACAATCTTGATGATAGATGGAATGCAGAATCTGAAAGTCATTTTTCAAATATGATTTTGGTAAAAAAAAATAATTCAGAGAATAAGGTGATTTTTTAGGTTTAAAAAAGAAAACTCGGAAACAAAAAAAATACATAAACCCAAGTTTTTTAATTCAATGTCACATAAAAAAAATAAAATAAAAATTCCAAATCTTTTAACTTAATGTCACATAAAAACTAAAAAAAAAAAACAATAATTCAAAATCTTTTCATTTAATATCGCAATAAAGAGATTAAAAAAAGGAAAAATTTAATTAAACTATAATCCTTATTTTGACCCATTGTGGACACTTTTTGAGATTTCATTAACTTATTTTATACAATATAATTTGGGCTTTCAGGTCACAATCTGCTGCATAGAAAAATACATTTTCCAAATGGAACATTTCAAGGTACAACTTGCCAGGGTCAGTCGGTGCACAGTTCCGTCTGTTTAGTTTGCATCGTGTTATGCAATATTATGTGCTAAAATTATTTTTCATTTTTATTATGCAACTAATATTAGTACATACACCTTGTCTCTCCGTGGGTCACACATCCGTCTCTTGCAGCTTCCGAAAATTATCCAAAAATAGACCAACTTAGCTAAAGCTGGAGCATTATCCATTCACTTCTATTACTGCATATAATATCTATTTTTGAACAACTTATTTAGCAATATTTTAGAAAAATTACAGTCATCTTTCAGCAACCTTTGATACTTTTTGTAGAATCAAGCAAAATGCCTTCACCAGATATAATTTGACAAGTGCAATGCTTCATTTCTCCTGTGGGAGTGCTGCAGAGAAAATAAATGCTGTATTTTTCGCTCTATAAGACGCACTGGATTATAAGACTCACCCAAGATTTGGTGAAGGAAAAATACATTTTTAATGTTAAATGGGGTCCGTCTTACAATGCCAGTGTCTATCTTACAATCAGTTTATGTGTCCCCATCCTGGTGGATATGGCCCTCCTCCTGGTATATATGATCCCCCATCTTGGTATATATGTTGCCCATCCATGTACATGGGCCCCCCCCCATCCTGTTATATCTTTCTTTGCTCATGGCCCCCATCCTGAGCTCACCATGGCTTACCAAGGGGGTGTTGCGGTGGTGGAGTGAACGTGCAGGAGGCAGGGTCCATGGAGGATATGTGGGCACTGGGGCATGGCTGTGAGCCCAGAGCTGTGGTGGGTCACAGCTTTGTGCACTGCGGCCACCATTTTCTGGGTTCCTGCAGGAATTGGCAAGCTGTGGGCACTGTCTCTACCACCCAGGACTTCCAGAAAATGGCTGCGGAGGCGGTACACGCATAGATAGAGATCTTCATGGATTTTCTGGAAGTCATTGGCGGTAGCATCAGAGTTGCAGCTTGCCAATACCTACAGGAACCTGGAAAATGGCGTCCGCCAGCTCACAAGGCTGTGGCACCCCCACAGCTCCAGGCCTGCAGCCTCGGTGGACCCTAACTCATGTACCTTCTTTCCACCTCAGCAGCTCCCCCTCAATGAGTGAAAATTACACAAATAAAAACCATAAATTTCAGATTTTAAGATGGACCCCCATTTTCTCCCCAGTTTGGGAGGAAAAAATGCTTAAATCCAAAAAAATGGTACCTCTTGTTTGGTTCCTTCACTGATTAGAACTGATCGTTACAAAAGGAGGCTGGAGAGACAAAAAGGTGCAGGATAGGATCTTACCTGGGTATGAACCGTGTAGGAGAAGCACAAAGATCACTCACCTGGGGTAGTTGTGATCGGAACACAACTACTATTAGGGCATGTGGTTAGAAATCTGCGGCTACTGCAGTCCATGTGGTGGTAAGTCAGAAGAGAGTAGTATAAGAAAAGGGTAAAAACACCGCTCTACCATGTACAGATGAAGGTTCAAAGATATATAAAGGCCAAGTGATTTATTGCTACGCATTTCAAACTCTGCTCCTTCTTAGATTTGCATGTGTTTTCCCAGATAACTGAAGCTCATGCCTGTATGCAAGCTCCAACGGGGCCCCAATTATTGCAAATCTTTAATAGAAATTAGTCTTTAATAAAGCCAAAAGGACTTTCGTGGCCCCCTAGGCCAGGGTCCGGGTGGGGTGCAAACCTGTACCTGTTGTATTATACCTTGTTGTCCTATATACTCTTTTAATCTAGGAGCTGACCATTGCAATTTAAGATTAGTAAATGGTTATCAGTAAATTAAGAAAACTTGGATTTAAGTCCAACTCATGAAGGCACAACGACTTCCTCCGACAGTCCAAAAAAACTCATCGGTCAACTCACATCACAGAGTTAGGCCCTGTTGGCCAATTGAGATACAACATTAAGATTGTGAGTTTCAGAAAGAGGTCATCCGTATACGAAGCTGTGGAATACTTGGCGCTATAAGCAAGAGCGGAATGAATAAATTGAGGCGCCTGATGTTACACTAAGCTGTTTAGTCTCCTCTCTTCCATAATGGCAGGTCCAAAAAGGTATAAAATAAAAATGAGTCAGTGGAAAGAAAATATTTATAGAGGGCAAAGAAACAAAAACAAAACCCAAAAGATGTCAAGTGACGGAGCATGGATGGAGATGTGGAAGAATTCGAAAGACAGACAACTTCAAGGAGACCAACTCCAGCCCTCCAGGTGTCTAAATGGTAAAGAGTCATGACTAAGACAAACAATTACACACTACACTACACACCCTGGAACAGCAGATAGAATTAACATACCAGTTGATGCTGATCCAACTATAACACAAATCTATCAAACCGAGTAGCTCCGTGTTACACACAAGGACAAGTGACACACTCCAATGAAAGGATCCATTGAAAGCAAAAACATTATAGTTCCTATACGAGGCTCCCCGGGACCTCAACGTCAGCGCTCAGCCGGAGTATCATCACATAAGCAACAGAGCAAGTTCTAATCATTCCCTCGACACACGTAGAATCTTCCACTGAAGGGAATGTTAAATCATCGAAGAGCACATGGCGACTGAAAGAACCGTTAAGAAAACAGCTAAGAAAATAAATCCTTACGACAGGATACTTGGCCACCAAGAACTATTGACTTATACTTCTAGAAAATGCTGCTTGAATTACCAGGTTCAGATTGGGGTTCCTTGGGCCCACCAAAGGAAATTATTCTGAAGTCCACCCTCCATCTACACATGACATGTACTGATCATCAGAAAGGTCTCAGGTTACTTGTCAATCATCCCATTGGAAAAAGATCCAAGTAGTTCCAAAGACATTGCATATTTCTGACCGCACATCCTTGGTTAAATACGGAGTGGGACTACCGGCAAACTGTATAAGGATCCAATGATTGTAGAAGGACAATCAACTGTCCATGCAGTTTGTAACAATCGGGACAAGACTTTTAAGCCACTTCCAATATTAGTCAGTCGGCTCTCTTTTTGGTAGCAAATCTTTAGAATCAGTGAAGTAGTTATACAACAGTTCGAAAGGCATACGTGACACAGCATAGTTCAAAGTAGAGTGAGGGTGAGACAAAGCCGCATCCGGTCACCATTTCTCTTCAATTTATATGCAGAAGCCATTATCAGGAAGTCTGGACTTGCCGAAAAAATAAGAAAGAATCAAAATTAATGGACAAATCAACAATCTTAAAAACGCAGACGATACAACATTGATAGCAGCAAGTGTAGATGGAATGAGGGATTTATAATGGAGTGTCAAGATGGAAAGCTCGAACATGGGACAGCTACTAAATACAAAGAAGATAAAGATACTGACTACTGCCAGGTGCACCGGGACACAGTGACACTGACGGCGACAAGGTAGAAGTGGTAAGTACTCTCACTCTACCGGATCAAAATCACTCAAGATGCAGCGACGAAACCACTCAATAAGGAAAAGTATAGCAAATCACCATGAAGTCACTGGCAAAGTCATTCACATCAAGACATTTCACTGGTGATGAAACACGTCGACATAGTGCTAATAACTGTAGTAAATATCACTGGTGAAAGAAGACAGCTCGACATAGTCTGTCTATTCTGTAGTAACATTTCACTGTGATGAAGACACGGCTCGTACATAGTCTGATCTATTCTGTAGTAACATATGGATGCTAAACCTGGATGATAAAGAAAGACAGAGGAAGAATCAACACCTTCATAATGTGGAGCTGGAAAAGGATAGTATCAATACATAGATGGCAAGAAGAACAAAACATCAATTCTGGAACAAATCAAGCCAGACATGCCACTGAAAGGATGGATCACCAATCTACGACTTGTCTGTCTACACATCATACGAAGAAGCAAATCACTGGAGAAAGACAACATGGTTAAAAGAATAGAAGGAACAAGGGGAAGAGGAAGACCAGCAACCCAATGGCATGATAGAATCAAGACAACAGTGGAGAAGATCCTGGTGGACCTATTATGGCTTGGAGAAGCCCCTGGTGGACCTATCTAGGCTTGGAGAAGACCATGGTGGACCTATCTAGGCTTGGAGAAGACCATGGTGGACCTATCTAGGCTTGGAGAAGACCATGGTGGACCTATCTAGGCTTGGAGAAGACCATGGTGGACCTATCTAGGCTTGGAGAAGACCGCGGTAGACCCATCCAGGCTACACAAGATTGATTTTACTATAAAGCGCTCATCCATCAAGTCGCTATGGCTCGATATCCAGCAGAAGGTCGTTAAAATAAAATAAAAGTAGTACAATATATTCATAAAGTTACACAACTTTTTCTCTACACTGTTTCTATATACTGTTAACTAGGGCTGAAAGGTATAAACATACCCTGTAATATTTCTTTCTTGCTATAATTTATTTGGCTCTTGTCACCGGTGGACCCTGCCATTTAGAGTTATTTATGGACTCATGCAAACACAATGGCTCAGGAATTATATTGTTTTGGTTTGGAATGAAAACCACAGTTCTCGGAATTGGATTGTCTTTAGGTGCAAGTCTTAGGTCTAAAAGTATAGGCCCGATACCGATTGTGGGGAAGACTTCCGTTTGGATAAAATAAGGATTGCCCCAAATTAGCATTTCAAACCGTCCATGATTATTTACTTTAGATTAAAAGGAAACCTTAGACGTTTTTACGTAAACTCAATATAATAATAATAATAATAATAATAATGTGTGCAGAGCAATCTATTGAATACGTAATGAACAGTATTCCCTAGTAATACAGAATTAATGGTCTTGAATTCACCCCGGTTGGTTACAAATTTTCTGAGGTCTCTTAAAGTTTCATTATGGAACTGTGGTTTCCAAATCAAAACTAGAAAATATTCCCGAGCCCTTGTGTTTGTCTGCGTTAATCGAAAAACTAATTGGTAAAATCTACCGGGAACCATGGCCAAAAAGTATAGTGAGAGAAAAATATTACAAGAGTAGGTCTACCTTTCACTGCCATTTTAAAAGTTTACATTTGGAAAAAGTCCTCGAAAAAGTTGAGTAACTGAATACATTTTACTACTAATTCCCCAGTTCTCTAGATTTGCTACCCAAAAGAGTGGTATTCGTTTAAAAGTCTTGTTTATGGACCGATGCAAACCACATTGACAGTAGTCAGTCCTCATACAATTATCAGATCTTGATACAGTTTATGTATTACTCTAACACAACCTCTGGTCACAGTGTCATGTTGGTATACAGGACTCCCAGCATACGGCGCAACACAAAGGGTAACAACAGGGATGTAAAGGAAGGAAGACCCTAATGGCAGGGGGAGGGTAGACGGGTCACCTCCTGATATTCACCTGTGACTGTACCCTGAGCTCCCTAATGTCCCTATATGGGTCGTCATCCCCCCCCCCCATCACCATTACATTCCTAATCCTTCACTATCCCTCAGCTCACCCTAGAGAGTGAAAAGGCTGGCGAGCACACTAGTTTTCACCAATAAGATAAGACACAAGGGAAGGAGGACAGACAGAAAGACAACTCTACAATTGCAGTGAAATACCAGGGCTGCAAGTGACAATTTCTGCAACTCCAGAGGCTTACTCCTTCCACCGTGATCAGCGTACAAATGAATACTATAACTGGCATCTGATGATGGAAAACATGACTATGCAAAATGGAGGGGAGTGGTCACAAAAACGCTGCACCTGAGAAAAGGACTAAACACAGAGCTACCAGAAAGGAAAGAGTCCTTAACCTCTGACCAAAAGAATGACTATACAGTTAATAACCTGTGGTTCATAAGCAAATGTGCCCTTCAGGTCCCAGACTTCAAAAAGGTCTCTGAAAAGGTGTCAGACACATAGGGAATAGTACTACCAGCAAGAATTATTTTGGGGTCCTGGTAGAACATTTGAATTTGAATTTTGCTTGCCGACTGGTTGCTGCCATGGACAAGTGATCAGGAACGAATACTCATTTGGTCAATTATTGGCTTATGTAAAAGGTTCTCTATTAACAGCTTCTAATATAGTTTAGAGCTTTATTCACCAGTCGGCTAATAAGAGAAGACAAGCTTCTCAAACAAACATCCAATACGTTGGACTCCCACTTCTTGGACGCCACATATATCGGAACAGTGAAGGTACCACTGGACTGAGGCCACTTCATCTTGTCACGACAGATGACCTTTGTGGTATCGAAAAATGGAAGTCCCAGAACTTAGATCCTCTACCTATCCGAAATGTATACCGTGACTTTGACTCACGACTTTGAGAAGTCCAGTAAGTCAACTAGAAGTAACAGAAAATCGGGAAATCTATTTGTTACAATTATGGCGCAGCTATACATTGTAATTATCAGGTCATTGTTTAAGAACATTCATTGCAATTAAACCACGCCAACAGACAATACAATCCTTGTAAAAAGTCATTAAAACCAGTAGAACTATGATTAGGTCTAATCTTTTTTTCCCATATGTGGTTTTCCTTTCCCCAAATATTCCTCAAGTCCAACCGGAACCACAAAATTGAAATATGGTTACAGATTACTCTAGAAACCAGACACATGAAACGACTTCTGTGATCTCGGGGCTCTTGTAGACATGTTGATGTTTGTTTTGAATGTTCCCTTTCGACAGATTGTGTGGGATAAAAGCAAAACTCGTATCCGATTTTCATCCGTTCCATAAACCATTGTCCCTCTTCCAAGCTTGTAGGGGAAATGTGTTAACCGAAAGCATCAAAAGCAAAAAGCTCCATAATAAAGTGCCTCGGATCTGTGAAGTTTTTGCCTTTGAACGTTTCCAAATGGCTGAAGCGTCTTGTTTAGCTTTCACCGGTGTCTTATTGTTTGTGTATTTTTTACTCTTTGAAGGACAATCTACAGAACCGCACAAGGAAGATATTAGTCAACACGTCTCCAAACTCGGATCCATTAACGTCGCTAAGTATTTTGTACAATTCATGTCCTTTGATTGAAATCTCAAAAATAAATGGAAATTGGTGGCTGTGGATAAGGCGCTTCTGGTACACAAGACTCAAGTCTTACGCCGACTTCTACTTCCTACATCCTGGTGATATGATCATTGGGTTTTCAACACCCGCGAGTGGCTCCCCTTCTAGTTTCCTGGGGCTTCATAGTAAACTGCAACTGTCTATTTGAGAGACTACAACCTTAAGAAAAGCAAAACTAGAAATTTGGAACTGACCCAAAAGGAGAAAAGTTGGTTCTTGTGAGGACCGACGCAGGAAAGCAGCACCCGAAAAACTCAAAAGACCCTTTAACCCCTATACAGAGATCTGGAATTACTATGGAGCCCAGGAGGTATCTGCAGATCAGAGCAGGGAGGTCGCTCGGCAGGGTCAAGGCTAGGAGGTCAGGGAAAAGACTAAATCAGAATCCAAAAGAGTAGTCAGAAAGCAGCGTCAAAACCGGGAGGGTAGAAAAAGTACAATATCATCAGTGGTAGAGGAGTTCAAAATCCACGCAAAGGTCAGAGTCAATATAGTAGAACACCAACTAGACCGCAAGGGAAACCAAGAATATATATGGCGGTTTCCAAGTAGGTCAAAAGATATTTGAAGGCCATGGTTCCCTCTCATAGACTGGAGATCAGAGCATAATGACCTCACCCGGACCGACCCTACAACCAGGCCAGACAGAGGCACAACAGTACCGGCCACCCAATTCCGATAGAGGAACGAAGCCTTCACCAACCAGATACCTCTGCAGGGACCTCTCCCCATCAACAGCATCACCCACCAGGCGAGCACGACGATGCCCAGTGACAGAGGAGGGAACGAACATAGCAGATCTCGAAGAGGACATGTCCCCTCTATCACCAGCACCATTAGCTGAAGGAATTCGGTGGTGCCTAGTAGCTGGGACAGGAATCGCAGTCACAGATTCTGACGGGGACGTGACAGTTGTGTTTCAGCAAAATTTGGGCATGACTTGAGCATGAAGAGTACCCATCACCGGTGGGCTACTGCCCTTTTTATTTAAGAAAAATAGTAGGCAGCTACAGAATAACACTCATCAACAAAAGTGGCCAGAAGGGTCTCCAACGCCCTTCCAGGTGAGCGGAAGGAAGGGGAGTATAATTGTTTATTTTTTTTACTGTGTGCGGCATGATGGGGAATTATAACTACCAAGATGAGCCCAGGATGGGGACATATATACCAGGAGCAGGGACAGATCTAGCAGGAGGAGAAACACCATATTATATATCATCTGGAGGCTGCTGCTGGGCTATATGTACAGAGCTATGTATATACATTATTTGGAGGCTGCTGCTGGACTATATATATTATATGGAAGTTGTGCTTTATATAGAGGCTGTGATCGGCTGTGTGTATATAATGTGGACACTGTTGTATATATAATTGAAGGCTGTGCTGTATATATTTATTAAGGAGATTGCTGCTGGGCTGTGTATATAGTATGGAAGATGCTGTTGTGCTGTATATATAATATGCAAGCTGCAGCTGAGCTGTATAAAGAATATGGAGGCTATGCTGTATATATATCATATGGAGGCTACTACTGTGCTGTATATATAATATGGAGGCTGTGCTGTAACAGTATATATAATATGGAAGCTGTGTTGTATATGTGGCACCCCAGTACCACCGTGCCACAGTGTCACTGCCATTGGGTGTCACCAGAGAGCAGTGAAGGGTGTTCCACTCAGGCAACAAACAAACAGCACCAATACCTCCCAGCCAGGCTTCAGGGTGAGCTCCCCTATATATTCTGGTCTGAGGAGCAACAGAGTAGTTCAGTCCCCAGGAGGGCTGTGAAGAACACAGTTCAGTGTCAGTGAGAACAGTGCAGAGGACCTGAGTGTAAAAGGGCCGTGCCAAGCCTATCTCAGAGTCCACAATGAACACCAGGCCTAAGGATAGGGTTTGAAGGAGGAGAGAGAACACCACACCGGGAGGCTGAGCAGCATAGAGCAGTCCCAGGTGACGAAGCGCATAAGCGCGGACACCGGAGTCCGAGACTGTGCAGGTCAAAACACAACGGCAGTCAACACCGGAAAGTGGGGAACTCTAGATTCTCCAGCTAAGCAGTGCCAGGAACACAGCAACGTATAGACTCCAGAAACGCTCACACCCCGCTGCAGGGTAAGAAGTGAAGGACTCGAGTTGCCTGTTATACTAGTGTGCAAAGGACAGAGACAGGGCCGGCAGCCTAAGCTGAAGCAACTGCAGGGCCACTACACCAGCGCAGTGAGGAAGCCAATACAACCCGGCAGGGTGTGAACTACCCAAAACCTGCTCTCTAAACAGCCCGGGACAGCTCATACCATCTGCTTAACTTCCAGTAAAAAGACTGAGAAATGGCTATCAGGCGTCTGTGTGTGTTACTTGCGTCTACTACCCTGTGCCCTGCAACAGAACCTTGTACCAGGAGAGTCACCGACCAACAGCACCATGGAGAGCTGCAGCAGCAAATCTTGCAATTAAATCCCACCTGAGGAGCTACAGACGGTCATCCCTGCACACTGTCTGGAGGAGCAGCAGCAAAGTAAGTGACTTGTACCCAGCAGAGCCCCTCACTACATCCATCCATCCCAACTACTCCTGCCCTGGGGACCATCAGCCCTACCCGAGGAGGGCTTACCATCCATGCTGTCCCAAGTCACCGTCCCCAGCAGGACTGCAGCAGCGGTGGTCAGTGGCATAACTAGAGTCTGGTGGGCCCCGGTGCGAAATTTTGACCTGGGCCCCCCCCCATCCACCACGGCCGGACTGGGACCAAAAAAGCAGCCCTGGAAAAGAAGCCCCATCAGCCCCAATACGTAAATTTTGCTTTTACCCTGTTGTGGCCCTCCCTCCTTTCTTAAAGAAGTTATTTGAAGAGCCACATGTGAATGGTTCAGCAGAGGGAATAATCAACCACAGCTCCATTTACATGGTGCTCTTCAAAGCTCCATTTCTCAGGATTGTGGGGTCCCAGTGATCAGACACACAGACACACAGCCAGCCACACACACAGCCACAGCCAGCCACACACAGAGCCACAGTCAGTCAGCCACACAGACACAGCCAGACAGCCACACACAGCTAGCTATATAAACAGCCACCAGCCACACAGACACATATACAGCCACACACAAACAGCCAGCCACATAGACAGCCACCAGCCAGCCACACACAGCCAAGCAGCCCCAGTCACACACAGGACACAGTCAGCCACACAGCCATTCAACATCAGCCACACACAGCCAGACACACACAGCCATCCACAGCCATGCAGCTCCAGCCACAGCCAACCCCAGCCAGCCACGTGGCACCAGCCACAGACACACAGCCCCAGCCACACACAGACACATAGCCACACACAGCCAGCCACAGCCACACACACATATAGTCAGCCACACAGCACAGCCCCAGCCATACACAGACACAGTCAGCCACACAGCCAGGTATACACAGTCAGCCACAGCCATACAGCCTCAGCCACACACAGATACATAGCCAGACACACAGTCAGCCACACAGCCGGCCCCAGCCACACAGTCAGCTACAGCCACGCAACCCCAACCACACACAGCCAGCCACAGCCATGCAGCCCCAGACACACACAGCCAGCCACAGCCACATAGAGACACAGACAGCCCCACACACAGTAAGAGAGAAGAGAGCGAGGCACACACACACTACTCACCACCAGCAGTCTGGTCTGATGTATGGGCCCTGTGTAATTTTCTACATACTGTCAAAATTCACAGATTGACCCCTCTCCCCCTTCTTTTTGTATTACTGTCCCTCATCCTGCTATATATGGTCCTCCTCCTGGAATGTGGCCCTTATTGTGGTATATATCCCTCATCATGGTTTATATGGTCTTCCTTCTCCCGCCACCATATAATGCATCAGTGTATGAGGCGCTCAGACTTATATACAGCATCCGACATGAGGCACAGATATCAGGCACATTCCATCAGTAATGTACAATGAGGCACAGGGCACATTTAGGGAACAGCCTGGTTCTATAAAGTGCAGCACACATGGACCATTATGGGGTACAGTGCTTGGTTCTCTGACCTGGCATTGGTGCAGTCCTGTTATGGGGCACAGTGTGGGGCGCCATAAAGCACTCAGTACAGGGCACTAATGCATAACATTTTGAGGATAACCTGGTGTTGGTGAAGTCCTATTATGGAGACAGTATGAGGCACAGTATAGGACACAGTATGGGGGCACACAGAGGGGAGGGGGGCACACGCAGAACATTTGAGTCTGACCTGGCGTTGGTGAAGTCTTGTTATGGGGCACACAGTATAGAGGTGGGCGGCACAGTATGGGGGAGGAATCAGTATAAGGGTGGGTGGCACGCACAGTATTGGAGAGGTCACAGTATGGGGGGCACACAGTATAAGGGGGTGGGCACACACATGCACAGTATGGGTAGGGGGCACAGTACAAGGAGTGGCCGTGCACACAGTATGGGTAGGTGGGCACAGTATATGGGGCACACAGTATAAGAAGGGGGCACAGTATATGGGAGGGCATTAGTAGATGGGAGGGTATTAGTAGATGGGGAGGCACAGTATGGGAAGGGGGCACACAGTATATGGGGCACACAATATAGGGGGGGTACAGTATATGGGGTGGGCACGCAAAGTATGGGGAGGGGGCACAAAGTATATGGGGAGGGCACAGTATGGGGGCACAGTATAGTGGGAGGGGGCACACAGTATATGGGGCACACAATATAGGGGGTACAGTATATGGGGTGGGCACACAGTATATGGAGAGGGCACACAGTATATGGGGCACACAATATAGGGGGTACAGTATATGGGGTGGGCACACAGTATATGGGGCACACAATACAGTCTCTGACCTGGCGTTGGTGCAGTCCTGGTACAGAGTCTCGAAGTCTCTCCTGGGGATCAGCTTGCTGTGGTTGATCCCCAGCTGGATGGCCCCCAGCCCCCGCAGCACCTGCAGACAGATGAGCTCCTGCCCAGATCCAGCACAAAAGGACGCAACCTGCACCCTGTTCATCTCCACCATCCGGCATTCACTGCTGCCCCCGGGAGCCGGGCTGTATGCGCCCAGCAGCAGAGATTCCGGCGGGCTCAGCATTACAGGATTAGGGGCGGACATGGCCATGTTCGGGCTCCCGGCCTGACAGAACAAGCACTGAGGAGGAGAGGAGGGGCGGGCACAGCAGCAGGAAGTGAGCTTTCTCTCACTTCCCGTCCTCCCTCCTCTCCGGCCGGCGCCATCGCGGTCGCGGCGGCCGGCTGTCAGCACGGGTCATGGGGCCCCCCCGGGGGGGGCGGGCCCCCGGAGAGGTGGGCCCGTTCGCAGTCGCGACCGCTGCGACCGCGGTAGTTACGCCACTGGTTCTACTAACCACATAGCCCAGGTGGCGTCACGATAAATCATCCCCTGTAAATACCCCCTTTTTGGACTGATCCAAGGCCACGGGACTGGGTCACGACTACAGTGATCCCCAGAGACAGCACCGGCCCGGTTCCAGAGTACCCCATAGCTTGGGGGTGCATCATATATGTAATATGGAAGCTGTGCGGTGATGCATATATAAAATGGAGGCTTTGATGTGCTGTATATATTATATGGAGGCTGTGCTGTGTATATAATATGAAGGTTATAAAGTGGACAAAATGGTCTAAAAGGTGCCCATTATTTATCATCCAACGTGAGCATCTGTGACAACTTTGATGCATTTTCAGGCAGTCAGAATCTTTACACTCTAAATATTGGACAGAATTAGTAAATCCTCCACACTGTGTGCGCGACACCACCCATAAGGAGTTCTGACTTTTTTTTCTAGAGCTCTATGTTGTGCAGTGTGAACGATGGTGCTAATTCCTATGTAAACCAGGTGAGGAACCGTGATGTTGATCCAGCGCATCTCTAGACAAACAGATGAGGGACGCCAAGGTCAATACCATTCCGGATGTGTAATCAAAGCGACCTACAAATAGCACGATCGGCACATATAGAGGAAAGGCAATGAGTAATGAGGGCACTGCACAATGACTATATCAGACTGAGAGATACAATGAAGAGTTCCTGGGGCATCTCACAAACCTCGGGGCCATCCTTGGAGTATATAGGGTTAGAAACATTCCCCTCAAAACAGCGCCACACTAGTCTATGGGTGGGGTCTGGTACTGCAGCTCAGCTCCAATGAAGTGAGTGTAGGACAGCAGTCATATTTTTCTGATCATGTACAACATGAAAATGTTTAAATAGAAAATAACCTGTTTAAAACAGGATTATATATTACAATTATAAAAACAAATTAACATAACTAAAAAAAGACATGAACCGTGCATCCAAAATGTATACAGTGATCTATTGCAGCTCAGCAAAAATGAAAAAAACTAAACACGAGGCACGTCGCTAACATTCAGACTGTATGAAGCCCACTGATACATCACAGCAAACCTTTTAGTAGATCCTTGAACTTAAAAGGTGCAGCACCACTGCTGAAATAATACCGCACCAGCAAGAGGAGCAACCTGGCACGCCATGGCACGGATGCTGCAAAGCCCCCACGGCTGAAAGCCACAGCAATCCACAGGCACAGCACCAGGAGCCGAACGATCGCAGTCCAAGGGGTCATAACCGCGATAGGCCCAGGGGTACAGGGGCCCACCGACCACAGTGCAGAGTGTTATAGCCCCAAGGCAAAGCAATGAAACACAATCCTATGTGTTTCAGCTATTGGAAGACAATCATGGATTACCGTGTGAGGATGTACATCCAGCTTAAGTACTTTGTGGCACAGACACCCGAGGCACATATACCAGGATGGGAGACATATATACCAGGATGGGAGACATATATACCAGGATGGAGGACCATATATACCAGGATGGGGAACATATATATCAGGATGGAGATCATATACGAGGATGAGGAACTATATATATATATATATATTATATATATATATATATATATATATATATATATATATATATATATATATATATATATATATATATATATATATATATATATATATATATATATATATATATATATATATACACACACACACACACACACACACCAGAATAGGGGACATATATACAGTGCCTACAAGTAGTATTCAACCCCTTGCAGATTTAGGTGGTTTGATAAGATGCAAATAAGTTAGAGCTTTCAAACTGCAAACGAGAGTAGGATTTATTAACAGAAGCATAAATCTTACAAACCAAAAAGTTATGTTGCTCAGTTGAATTTTAATAAATTTTAAACATAAAAGTGTGGATCAATTATTATTCAACCCCTAGGTTTAATATTTTGTGGAATAACCCTTGTTTGCAATTACAGTTAATAATCGTCTTTTATAAGACCTGATCAGGCCGGCACAGGTCTCTGGAGTTATCTTGGCCCACTCCTCCATGCAGATCTTCTCCAAGTTATCTAGGTTCTTTGGGTGTCTCATGTGGACTTTAATCTTGAGCTCCTTCCACAAGTTTTCAATTGGGTTAAGGTCAGGAGACTGACTAGGCCACTCCATCACCTTGATTTTTTCCCTCTTGAACCAGGCCTTGGTTTTCTTGGCTGTGTGCTTTGGGTCGTTGTCTTGTTGGAAGATGAAATTACGACCCATCTTAAGATCCTTGATGGAGGAGCGGAGGTTCTTGGCCAAAATCTCCAGGTAGGCCGTGCTATCCATCTTCCCATGGATGCGGACCAGATGGCCAGGCCCCTTGGCTGAGAAACCCCCCCACAGCATGATGCTGCCACCACCATGCTTGACTGTAGGGATGGTATTCTTGGGGTCGTATGCAGTGCCATCCAGTCTCCAAACGTCACGTGTGTGGTTGGCACCAAAGATCTCGATCTTGGTCTCATCAGACCATAGAACCTTGAACCAGTCTGTCTCAGAGTCCTCCAAGTGATCATGAGCAAACTGTAGACGAGCCTTGACATGACGCTTTGAAAGTAAAGGTACCTTACGGGCTCGTCTGGAACGGAGACCATTGCGGTGGAGTACGTTACTTATGGTATTGACTGAAACCAATGTCCCCACTGCCATGAGAGCTTCCAGGAGCTCCTTCCTTGTTGTTCTTGGGTTAGCCTTGACTCTTCGGACAAGCCTGGCCTCGGCACGGGAGGAAACTTTCAAAGGCTGTCCAGGCCGTGGAAGGCTAACAGTAGTTCCATAAGCCTTCCACTTCCGGATGATGCTCCCAACAGTGGAGACAGGTAGGCCCAACTCCTTGGAAAGGGTTTTGTACCCCTTGCCAGCCTTGTGACCCTCCACGATCTTGTCTCTGATGGCCTTGGAATGCTCCTTTGTCTTTCCCATGTTGACCATGTATGAGTGCTGTTCACAAGTTTGGGGAGAGTCTTAAATAGTCAGAAAAGGCTGGCAAAAGAGATAATTAATCCACACATGTGAAGCTCATTGTTCTTTGAGCCTGAACTACTTCTTAATACTTTAGGGGGACCAAACAGAATGCTGGTGGTTTGAGGGGTTGAATAATAAATGACCCTCTGAATTAACTTTTAACGCTTTAAAAAAAAATAAATAAAAAAAATTAAAAAATCTTTTTGGCTGCAGTGCATTTCCCACTTCCAGGCTGATCTACAGTCCAAATGTCACAATGCCAACTTAATTCCGCATGTGTCAACCACCTAAATCTGCAGGGGGTTGAATACTACTTGTAGGCACTGTATGTCCCCCATCCTGGTATATACAGTATATCAGTATGGGGGAAATTTATACCATGCATACCGGAATGGGGGACATATAACCAGAATAGAGAGGGAGAATGGGCAATTCGTATGTCTTTATAGGATTTAGAATGTTACAAGGGCCCATACATCTGACCAATGTGCACGGGGGGGGGAAACAGGTTCAAATTCTGCAAAGGGACCCATTGAACTCTAGTTACGCCACTGCACAGCACCAACACAAAGCTAAGAATCTCTTCTTCCATATGGTCAAGGACAAATAACAAGAGCAAAATAGGTAGAACCCCTCTTTATTACCAATTTAAAAACTCCTCGGCAAATGGGAGGAGAGATGCCACCAAGGCCCCAATTCATTAAGGGGTTTACACCAGAATTCTGGGTTAAATACTTTAATAAGTCAGAACTTTTTGTGAAACTTAGACGTTGAGCAAAATTTGCATTTACACAACAGTCTCTGCCAACTACGCCATTATGACTGCAGCATTGGCGATATGGGGGCATTGCAACGCCCGCCAGTCATAGCCATGAAAAGGTACACCACCTTTGACAGTCCTACTTTAGGAGTATCAGGAGTTCATTTCTGGAACACACCAGTTAAGAGATGCATCAAATACATAAAGCAGAGTGTACCTTAATGAATTAGGCGGATTGTACTCCAGCTAGCCCATTCAAGAAGACTGGAAGACAATGCTGGTCCTAATGAATTAGTCCCCTAAGTATTTTGTGTTTATTTTTCAGAACATATATTCTTGCAGTTCTCTCACTGGTCACTAGGTCCGATACTGTATTTGGAAGTAAAAAGGCCATTGCTATAAAAACCAAAAACATGAGCTGCCCAAGAGGAGAAGAGCAAAATTCGAGAGATTAGATGGATTAAGAAAAAAATATCAGTTTCAGTGCTGAGACTTTGAAGAACCTGATGAAGGTGCAATCACGTGATGAGAATAAGACGTCTAAAAATTAATCTGAACAGAACAGGAAAAATTAATCTAGTTCCTAAAGGCAAAATCGAGTAATATTTCACTGGTGATGAAGACACGGCTCGTACATAGTCTGGTCTATTCTGTAGTAACATTTCACTGGTGATGAAGACACGGCTCGTACATAGTCTGGTCTATTCTGTAGTAACATTTCACTGGTGATGAAGACACAGCTTGTACATAGTCTGGTCTATTCTGTAGTAACATTTCACTGGTGAAGAAGACACGGCTCGTACATAGTCTGGTCTATTCTGTAGTAACATATGGAAGGGACACCTGGACGATAAAGGAACAAGACAGACGAAGAATCATCACCTTCATAATGTGGAGCTGGAGAAGGAGGTTATCAATACCATGGATGACGAGAAGATCAAACATCAATTCTGGAAAAAAATCAAGGCAGACATGTCACTGGAAGGAACAATCACCAAGCTACGACTCGTCTACCCATCATACGAAGAAAACGATCACTGAAGGACATCATGGTGGGAAGATTAGAAGGAACAAGGCGAAGAGGAAGACCAGCAACCCAATCGCTTGATACAATCAAGATAATGGCGGTGAAGACCCTGGTGGACCTATCTAAGCTTGGAGAAGTGACTGGTGGACCTACAGTTGTGCTCAAAGGTTTACATAACCCGGGAGATTTTTTGCTTTTTTTTGGGCCTTTTTTCAGAGAATATAAATGAGAACACAAACTTTTTTTCCACTCATGGTTAGTGGATGGGTGAAGCCATTTATTGTCAAACTACTGTGTTTTCTCTTTTTAAATTATAATGACAACTAAAAACATCCAAATGACCCCGATCAAAAGTTCACATCCCCTGGTCAATTTTGCCTGATAACATGCACAGAGGTTGACATAAATGGGTTTGAATGGCTAAGAAAGGTAACTTCCCGACAGACACTTCCATGTTTCATCCAGCCACCACTGACGTTTCTGGATTGTGAGTCATGGGGAAAGCAAAAGAATGGTCAACGGATCTACGCGAAAAGATAGTTGAACTGTATAAAATGAGAAAGGGATTCAAAAAGATATCCAAAGAATTGATAATGCCAGTCACCAGTGTTCAAAGTCTGATTAACAAATGGAAAATTAGAGGTTCTGTAAAAACCCGACCACGATCAGGTAGATCAACAAATTTTGGCCACAACTGCTAGGAAAATTGTTTGGCAGGCAAAGAAAACCCCACAAACATCAGCTGAAATACAGGACTCACTGAAAACTAGCGGTGTGACTGTTTCAAGATGCACACTAAAGGAGGTACTTGAAGAAAAATGGGCTGCATGGTCGAGTCGCCAGAAGAAAGCAATTAAAGTATCTCACCTACAATACGCCAAACAGCACAGAGACAAACCTCCAAACTTCTGAAACAAGGTCATTTGGAGTGATAAAACCAAAATTAAACGTTTTGGCCATAACCATAAGCATTACATATGGAGAGGTGTTAACAAGGCCTATGATGAAAGGAACACCATTCCTACTGTAAAGCATGGAGGTGGAGCGCTGATGATGTGGGGATGTGTGAGCTACAAAGGCACAGGAAACTTGGTTAACATTGAAGGAAAGATGAATGCAGCAAATACTGGAGGCATCTTTGCACTCATCAGCCCGGACGCTGCACATGGGACGTACTTGGATGTTCCAACATAACAATGATCCAAAACATAAGTCCAAATCGACCTGTCATTGTCTACAGCAGAACAAAGTGAAGGTTCTGGAGTGGCCATCTCAGTCTCCTGACCTCAATATCATTGAGCCGCTCTGGGGAGAACTCAAGCAAAGAGCAATTCATGCAAGAAAGCCAAGGAATTTACAGGAACTGGAGGCTTTTACCAAGAAGAATGGGCAGCTTTACCATCTGAGAAAATAAAAGAGCCTCATCCACAACTACCACAAAAGACTTCAAGCTGTCATTGATGTTAGAGGAGGCAATACACAGGATTAAGAACTGGGGGATGTGAACTTGTGATCATGGTCACTTGAATGTTTTTGGTTGTCATTATGATTTAAAAAGAGAAAAAGGACAGTAGTTTGTCAATAAATGGCTTCACCCAACCACTAACCATGAGTGCACAAAAACGTTTTAGTGTTATCATTCATATTCTCTGAAAAAAGGCCAAGAAAGCAAAAGTTCCACCGGGTATGTAAACTTTTGTGAACAACTATATTTAGGCTTGGAGAAGATCCTGGTGGATCTGTCTAGGTTGCAGAATATCTATCTTCCTACTGAGCCTTCATCCATCAAGTCTCCATGTCTCGAGATCAAGCTGAAGGCTGGTAAAATGAATAAAATAAGGCTGAGGAATCTGAACCTAAAATGCTCAGGTCTCTGAGAATTTGCAGCCGGATCATTATCATTGGTGTTAGACATTAGAATATCTTAATTCAAGGCATGAAGTCAAAGTTTGTTTACACAAAAACCACCTGTAGTCATCCACACACACTTTTGGCATTATGACCACGTCACAACCAGCCTTACCCTAATGCACAACCGGCTGATATTTCCCCTAGACTTTGCAGACAGAATGTATCAAAGAGGTCATTCCCATTACCGGCGAAAGTGGACAAAATGCTCCTAGAGACTAGATAAACAAGAAAGTGACAATGGCAGAGGAAAAAGTGACCAGAATTGTTCTGTGCGGTGATGTAAGGTTATTTCATGTGAACCTTGATACATGGTGTTGATGGTAAACTGCGTCCGCCATGCATCAGTCTGAATGAGGCCTTTATTTGGTGGAACTTTACTGCATGAATGAACGTCAACCGATAGCGCTCACATTCCAGCCTTAGGGTGCGTAACACACGTCCTACGACAGCTGCTCTCCTGTGTGGTAATGAGTAGACATCACCCAGCACAGAGGGCTCTAGAAACAATGGGAGAAGCTGTCAAGGTAGCACACCAGTCTTAAAAGGAATGTGACAAAATGCTAGTGACCCTCAGATTGTTGTGTTTGGCGGGGACAGGCGAAGCTATCAGAGTTAATGGAATGAGGAAAGCGTTACAGCGTCCATCGCTGGTGGAGGGGATAAGGTGCAGCACAATGCAGACCTACAGCAGCCGATACCTACAGGGCGCAGGAGACTCAAGTGCTGCGACGTTGTTGATTTTTCACCATGAGGGTGTACTCTTCTGTGAGGCATTCTTGAAATCACTTGGATCTAGACCTTGGGAGGTGGATTTATTAAGCAGAATGGGACTGGATTCTGTCAAAAGTTGTGTAAAAAAAAAACAAAAAGTTCTAATCTTTGTATTTTTAATCTTCATTTTTTTAATTACTGAAGATTAGCTCTTATTTTTCAGTACAAAATATCAATGTATGTGTAGCCAGAAAAGATGAGCGAATAAATTCTGAAAGAATGCATTTATCATTTTTGGGGGAGGGATTAGAGATTGCCAAAATGATTCGGATGATCTTGTTCTGAGAGTCACGCAGGTAATCCTTGATCATAGACAGGAGGACCTTCTCCTACCACCTACCAGCTCCTCTTGCGTTGCGGCTGCATCGTAACGCAGTGATAATGTCTTGCCAGGCAAACTAATCAAAAGAGGAGCCGGCATTGCCGGCTGGTAGGAAATTTGCAGGCTCGAATAATTTCGCTCAACTCTACTATAGGCTCAAATTATATGAATCCAGCAAAATTTCAGCCAGACAGCCATGATTTTTCTGGTTTCCGAGCCCCAGTAAAGGGGTTACAGTGTTCAATGTGCAGCAATAATGACTTAGTAGGTTAGTACGTTGGAGGGGTGGCGCAGGGCTGTTGTAGTATTGGGCAAGGCCGGCTATCGGCCACTGCATGGCCTTGGATTGTTAGTCCGGGCTCCGGCTGCCTCCCGAATGATGATCATTTAGGACGCAGTGCTTCCCAAGGAATAACACAGGCACAGAGTCTTGTGTCTTAATAAATGGTTCTTAGAGAAATGATGGGAGTGATGGTGTGTCACGGTCCGCGCTGCTTCTGGATTAAAAAAACTCACCAAAGAGCCCAACAACCTTTCATCCTCTTTATTCCAACGCGTTTCAACGCCACAACCCGGCGTCATCCCTGAGGAAGACGCCGGGTTGTGGCGTTGAAACGCGTTGGAATAAAGAGGATGAAAGGTTGTTGGGCTCTTTGGTGAGTTTTTTTGAATCCAGAAGCAGCGCGGACCGTGACACACCATCACTCCCATCATTTCTCTTGGAATACACCACGATCCAGTGGTAGGTGGAGGTCCTGCAGCAGCTTGGAACATTGATTCCTAAACGCAGTTAAACCAGTTGTGGGGACCACAACTGGATCAGGTGAGCGGCCACACAGCACCACCGTTTACATATTAGTGTCACTAGTGATAGGGCACTATTGCGCCTCTTGTCCCCTCCCTTTATATTTTGCAATAAATGGTTCTTGACTGCAGTTCACACAGAGTCTTTGGTACATAACTACTGTGGAGACATTTCTTAAATGTTGCATTAGGGCCACGTCACACACACAGATATTTGTGCAGATATTGTTAGCAGATCTCTGGTTGCAGTGAAATCATGGACACATTGTATCCATTTGTACACAGCCACAAAATGGAACAATATGTCCATGATTTCACTGCAACCAGAGATCTGTGAACAATATCTGCACAAATATCTGTGTGTGTAAATTGGCCCTTAGGGATATTTTCCATCAATAGAAATCCATAATTTATCAGCTGACTGCTTCCTTGGTGGTTGGACCTCATCTGAGATCCTCAGGTCGCTCATCTTCCCACTTAACGTCATTGGATCACCCATGTATTCAAAAAGTCATACCAGTCTATTCCGTCCCACCCACAGGGTGAAATTGCCGGTAAAACAGCAGCCCTCCGTAATAATGACCCAAGCCCGCTCACAGGAGCCAAGGAGCCTTCCGCAGCAAGGGGATTCACAAAGTCCAGCCATAGGAAGACAGACCCTACCCGGGACATTTCCTGAAGGGATATCTGGCACCGTAGCCCAGTTCGCTCGTGTGTGTCTGGGGCCCGAGTTTGCCACAGAGGGTCCACCAAATAGATATGGGGGGGGGGGGTGTCGCTTCTCTACCACACCTGCCACAGGTGCAGCCTCTGTATCCTCTCCTCCTACCTGAGCGTGTTACAGGCCAGGTTCGTTACTGTAACTCCACCCTACAGGGGTGTACTTACTATGACCAAAGTCATCAGGGAAGCAGTCAGCTATACTGGCCAATATAGCAGCTTTAACTTCACACACTGCTACTTTAAATTTCTAATGTAGACATGTAAATTCACAAACAGTGTCCTTCAAGGTGGGGATGGCAGTGCCTAAGCCCTCCTACAAGTACAATTGGCCATTCTAACCTTATAGGATCAATAATTTTATATTTTAATAGATCAGACTGATTCGGATGCAGAAATAGAAAATATGATATTATCTTCATTTCTGTTCAATTTCTTTTTTTTGGATGGGGAAATGGATAATTCAAACTAATATTTTTTAAAATAGTGGGCAGTGAAGTGTATAAGGAAAGTGCCCAGGACTGTGTGGAGCTGGCCCCCTCCTCTTTCCTTCCATAAGTCCACTCCTCACCCCTTGGCCTATTACTTCTTGCTGGGGACTGGACCCAGGTGTGAGTGGTTCCCGGAATAGTGGGGGAAAGAGGATGCCCCTTCTAGGAGTTTGGTTTCATAGCCAATGGGAATCTGTTTTCGCCCTATATACTAGTGCATCTCAATGAATTAGAAGATCATCAAAAAGTGACTTTATTTCAGTAATTCAATACATAAAGTGAAACACATTATATAGAGACACATAGAGGGATCTATTTCATGTGTTTATTTATGTTAATGTTGATGATTATGGCTTACAGCCAATGAAAACCCGAAGGTGATTATCTCAGAAAATTAAAGTTGGGGGGGGGGGGAAGAAGGGTCTTAGAGATAAAATATGACCTAAATAGGTATCAGAGGCTTCACACCTTGTGTGGTTGTGAGAGTCACAACCACTATAAAAGCAGATCACGGCTGCTGCATTCCCCAGCGTGGTGCCTATAGAGTAGGGAGGATGAAGGGTTAAACACAGCGCTGCCGTATTCCACCAGACATCCAAGGGCGATATGTCAAACTATGAGGAGGAGGCGGGAATTTCAAAACAGGGGGCGAAGAGAAGGAATGATGACGCCCAGTGGGGTGTGATAAGGGTCTTTTCCTTTACACATTATTATTAATAATAATAATAATAATAATAATAATAATAATAATTAGTCAGCCTAGAACTTGAACCTGCAATTAAATTCTTGTACTATATCCCGCAATACAAAAATTTGTAGTAAAAAGCACAGACCCCTATGAAGCTTCGCCTGTGGCTTTACATGAGACCCAAGATGGCGACGACAGGGCCCCGCAGCAGATTTCCAGCTGCCATTCTAACCTAACAACACTCTGTGATTGAGTCACTGAGGGAATGATGGTTACTTGAGTGGCCCCTCACCGCGCCATGATGAGTATATACTGTACATATTGAAGCATGAAGAGATTTAATATAACAACTATTATGAGAGTTGGGGATGCCTGCTGTATTTTTAAGAAAAGATAATAATGATATTATTTATTCACTTATATAGCACCATGAATTCCACAGCACTTAAGACACAAACATATGTATTCAATGATTTCCAGATAAATCTGCTATGTTTATATGAATAGACAGGCTTCACTGACAGCACTTAGGCCTTGTCACCACCATAGCAACCAATCAGAGCTCAGCTTACAATGTTCCATGGCAGTTTATAAAATGAGAGATGAGCTGTGATTGGTTGCTAGGGGCAACAAGCAGTTTTACAGCTTTGATAATTGAGGCCTATGTTTACATGACTCCATATTGCGCCATGAAGGCCTGTGTTACATTGAGGGATCGCTGCCCTCCACAGGTCGCTGCACGCCGGACCCACGGTCAGTTTATTGGCAGCTGCGACTCATGTTTTCCTTCTTTTGTTCTCCATGATTGATGGCTCCTCTTATATTCATCCATTACCAGGTGAAAATCCCTTTAGAGAACCGACTTTTTCCTTCAGATGAAACTTACAGGATCTTCATTGGATCTTATAGAGTCTTCAGTGGCGTAACTTGAATTTTATGGCCCTTATGACAAAGCTCCAATGGGGTCCGCACTTATTGCAAATCTTTAATAGCTGTAGTATTTTCCTGTAGCACAAAGGGACATTTTGGGGACTGCTAGGCTCCAGGGCCCGGGTGTGATTGCAACCCCTGCACCTGTTGTAGTCACACCCCTGGGAGCCTGTTCTTCATGTGACCCTTGTGGTGACGTCAGATATTTGACAAGCGCCTCAATCCCTTGATCAGGACATATTTTATCTATTGGCAGTCAGCCATGACACCTCTTTAATGGCTAGTCTGACCATCCTGGGGTAACTTTGTCCAAATTGAAGAGAATAATAATTCACATGTTCTCAGTGCAGATTTAGCTACACTGCAATGTATGAATTGCCTACTGAAAGCCCCGGCCCCCGCCATCTTTGTACTCCCAGGAACAGTGGCGTAACTGGAAGATCATGGGTCCCAATGTGAAAGCGCCAACAGGGCCCCAACTATTAGAAATATTTGATGGCAATTGTCTTCTTCTAATTTTCTATAGGCCAAAAGGACTTTGAGCCCCCTTAGCTCCAGAGCCCAGGTGAGATTGCAACCCCTGCACCTTCTAGTTACACCCCTGCCCAGGAAGATGAGCCATATGCTTCATAGGAGATCGTCATTTCTTCTACATACTTTAATACGATATTCCAGTAAAGTATTTCAATATATGGAAGCGATAAAGACTAAAAGCAAAAGTAGAAATAACAAATAGGTTATAAATAAATACTTTTGCATTTGCAAATTGTCACTACAGTGAGGTAGTGGACGAACTCTAGCGCCGCCTTTAGGTAGAAATCCTCAAAGTCATAGCCGACTCTTTAACAAGCCTTTTAATATTACTTAGGATTTGTGCCAGATCAAAGCCCCAAACTGCAGACGGACAAGCAGTTCAAAAGGGGTTCGGAAAAATGGATAAAAACAAAAATCAAAGAGTGTCGTGACGCCACCCGTGGAATGCGGCCGGGATAGCCGCTGCTGCAGTCTGGACCTCTGGGGATGATGGAGTAGCAACATGGATGTTTCAGCTCTCCACGGGAAGAGCAGGTCCCCAGGGCAACCGTATAGTCTCTGGATATGCAGGGCTCGTCGGAGGTGCAGGGTTCAGTGTACAGAAGAACTGACAGACACAGGGGCGACAGTCTCCTTTAGCTTTACTGAAGTCAGAGGCAGGTTCATCCAGGGCACAGTTCACAAGTGGTGTAGAGTCTGGAGCCTGGATGCAAGTTGGGCTTTCCACACCTGGCCAGTTCTGAGGCCTCCCTGTTGCGCTGTTCTCTGTGGGCCCTGGCTGCTTGAAGCTGTGCTGTGACCCTCTCCTCACTTGTCTGTCTTAGCTGTGCGACAGCCCTTTTTATGTTCCTTCTTCTTTCACTGCGTCTCCTGAGCTCTGTGATGCAGCTGTGTCTCCTGGCCTTTCTGGTGTGCAAGCAACTTGGAATCACCCGGCCTCCGGTGTTGGCTGCTGGGCATAAAGTCCCTGGCGACCTTGGACTCCAGTGTCCATACTATGCTGGGTGCTGGGACAAGCTGGCACCGCTCCACTCCTCACACCTTTTCTCCACTTTTTTCAGACCCTCCCCTATGGGTCACTCACACTGGCTAGTCCGTTTCCTCCGGCTCCCAACCGCAGGATGTCTTCTACAGCCCTTCTAGGAACTGAACTGCCGAACCCCGCCCCCAGACCAGAATTTACAGGAGACCTGCCCTGAACCTGGGCTTTAGAGCTCTCCCTTCTGGCCTAGAGTTGGGAAGGTGTTGTGCGTGTATTTTACCTGAGGTGGGTGCCTTTGTGGCACCCCAGAGTCATAGTGCCACAGTGTCACCATTGTTAGGTGTCACCAGAGAGCAGTAAAGGGTGTTCCACTCAGGTAATACACAAACAACACCAACACCTCCCAGACAGAAGGGGGAGACCAAGCCCGGCTTCAGGGTGAGCTCCCCTATATATTCTGGTCTGAGGAGCAATAAGTTCAGTTCAGTCCCTGTGAGGACTGTGAAGAGGACAGGTTCTGTGCAAACTGAGAACCAGACCTGGGTGTAAACGAGCTGTGCCAGGCTCATGCCAAGGTCCACTGCTGAACACCAGGCCTAAGGCTAGGGAAAGGGGAGAGATAGAAACCTACCGGGAGGCTGCACCACTCCATGCTTCCCTTCTCTGAGAGGAACAACGCCAGAACGGACACTGGAGTCCGAGACTCTGCAGGTTCACACACACCGACAATCAACACCGGAGAGTGGGGAACTCCAGATTCTCCAGCTACACGGTATCAGGGGCACCGGTGAGAAATACCCTGAACTGCTCTCCAGGCTCCAAGGACAGCTTATAACATCTGCTTTAACTCCAGTAAACAGACTGAGAAACGGCTATCAAGAGTCTGTGTGTGTTAATTACGTCTATTGCCCTGTGCTCTATAACAGAATCCCACCTAAGGAGCCACAGACCGTCGTCCCTGCAGACTGGCTGGAGAAGCTGCAGCTTTGAAGTAAGTGACTGTGTGAACTGTAATCCCCTGCAAAGGGCCCCACCATAGACTATTACTCCTGCCCTAGGGACCTCCAGCCCTACCCAGAGAGGGCTTGCCATCTCGGCTGCCCCTAAGTCACCGTCCCAGCAGCGACCAGACATCGGTGGCTCCATTGGCCACAACACTCCGGGTGGGGTCACGACAAATCCCTGTAAATACCCCTTTTAGGACTGATCCCAGGCCACAGGACCGGGTCACGACTACCGTGATACCCTAGTGAGACAGCACCGGCCTGGCTTTCGAGTAGCCCATAGCCTGAGGGCGCATCACCTTCTCTTGATTCCAAGCTTAGTATTGTGGCAACTGGACCCTGGGGCGCCACAGTAACGTCCAACATCGGTCATCCTGCTTGTTGAGAGTTTCCAAGTAGATACAGATTTTTGTCCAACACATTTAGAGCAAAGTTACAAGTGCAGCTTCTTCATTTAAATAGATTTCCAGACAGGTCCCATCACAAAGCATTGCTTTCTGGGGTTTGTAGTTCTTCATCACTTGCAGCAGAACATGGGGCCCAGGTGCTTTCTAGTCTGTACCATTCATGTAGTCTGTATATATTTTTAATTGCTTCCTATAATTGGGGTTTGCCCTTCTCACTTCCTCTCTTTTACCCTGTCCACTCTTTGATGGGCTGCAGAGCTGTCTGGTCTGACCTGGCGGAGCGCGCCGCAGGATCAACTCCTGTGATGTCTCATCGGACATCTGGTAAATGCAGATTCTCATTTGCAGTTTCCAGGGAAATAAAATAATATTTATGCTCAAGAGAATGAGAAAAACCAAAAACTTCAGCTCTACACATACAGCTTTGTTATAATGGATGGGCAACCAGGCAGATGGCTTCATGGATTTATACAGAGGCAGAAAGTGAAGCTCCTGGACCCAATGCAAATCTACAACGATGAGAATCCCTATGGATGCAATCAGGGGGAAACAACTATAAACTTCACACAATTATCAATAGATGCGACATGCACTTTAATGCATCCGAAGTCACTCAATCCCTCACACAGTTAGTTTTACTGCCTTCCCTGTTAACAGGTACAGGCTGAAGGCACACGGTGCGAGGGAGTCGCGCGAGTGCAATCGAGGGAAACTCGCATTGCACTCGGACCAGTGTTGCCCTATGAGGCAGGGTACACTGGTGTGAGTCCCCCGCACTAAACTATCACTGTGACTCAGAAGCGAGTGCAGTCATAGCATGCTGCGACTGCACACAATTCTAATGTGCGAGCAATGCAAGTCTATGGGTGCGAGAAAATCTCGCACCCAGACAACACAGTCAGTTCGTAGCACCATGCTGGTAAAAGTTAGAATTGAATAGCTAGATCAGGCTTAATAGTCTCTCGCTGTTACTTCCGGGGCCGCCTATTAAGCTCTTAACATATTTACTGCACAGTCAAACAAACAGCCAATCACAGGATCTCACACTCTATGGGAGCCTCTGTGATTGGCTGTTGTAATCAGACTGGATTCCTCAATCTGGACAGTGATTCTGCTTGGTTGTCATACACATTAGTGTAGGGCGACCAACCTGGCATTATACGGTGTTAAATAAATAATTATTAAGAAAAAAACAAAAAACACGTGGGGATTCGTAGCAATTTTCAGTGTAGCCCGATGAAAGCTGGCAAACGGCGAGCTGCCACCCTCAGCTGCCTAATTTTCCCTTGGCTGGCAAAAAAAAAAAAAAATGCATGGGCTCCACACTAAATTTAATTGCCAGCCAAGGTAAAACTAGGCAGCTGAGGGCTGGTATTCTCAGCGGTGCCACGTCGGGTAATAAAGGGGTTAATACCAGCTCATACTGCAGCCGTGGTCACAGCACAGTTAACTCCCTGCTTTTACCGGCCTGCTGTGATCGGTAAGAAGGGAGTTAAATCATGCGGCTTGTGAATGAGTCGGCTCATTCATAAGCCGCTTTTGATTTCGGCAATGCCTAGCGTTGCTATAGTAACCGCTAATTTGGTTACTATAGCAACGGGGCCAGTGGTGACGTCACCGATTAATGCCCACAGTCTCACTGACTCACACAGCACAGGGAGCGCACTTCCGCCCCTGCTGTGTGATGTAGCAGAGCTGATTCAGTTCAAGGAGAAGAAAGAAGACAGAAGAGAGAAGACCTGATCGTTGGAGGGCTGTAAATGGGAGTAATAAAGATTGAGTCCCTAATGGTGTCTGTCTCTTTCTAGTGGTGTCTTTTTTTAACCCTTTATTGGAGATTCTTAATGGCTGGGTCAAAATTGGCCTGACATTAAGAATCACGGGCTTAATACCAGCTGAAAAAACAAAGCTGGTATTAACCCCTTTATTACCCAGCATGCCACCGCCACCAGGGCCGCTGGAAAAGCCTGGTAAGGCGCCTGGAAATGGCGCTTATTATTAATGCGCCATTTTCAGGGGTGGCTGCAAGCTGCTTATTCTTTAGTGGAGGGGGGGGGAGGCCTATAACAATGGGCCCTCACTCTGCTCAGAATACCTGCCCACAGCTGCCTAGTTTTAGTTTGGCTGGCAATTAAAAATAGGGCTGAGCCAATGCATTTTTTTTTGCCAGGCAAGGGAAAAATTAGGCAGCTGAGGGTGGCAGCTCGCAGTTTGCCTGCTTTCATCAGGCTAGACTTAAAATTGCTGTTAAGCCCCACACGTTTTTTTTTTTAAATAATTATTTAACACCGTATAACGCCAGATTGGTTGCCATTCACTAATGTGTATGGCAACCAAGCAGAATCACTGTCCAGATTGAGGAAATCCAGTCTGATTACAACAGCCAATCACAGAGGCTCCCATAGAGAGTGAACACCTGTGATTGGCTGTTTGACAGTGCAGTGAATATGTAATGAGCTTAATAGGCGGCCCCAGAAGTAACAGCAGGAGACAATTAAGCCTGATCTAGCTATTCTATGTTTATACACCATGAGAAAGACCATGTTAAAAACGCATTGCACACGGACAACACTCGCACCACAGTGACACCACATTCATCGCTCTGGCACCACACTCACACCACACGCATCACTGTCGTGCATCAAATACGCTCCGTTTTTGATGCATGACAGTGTGCCTTCAGCCACAAGGATGTAACAGTGCAGACAATGAGGAGACAGTGGCAGTTGCACCAACAATGATTTATTTACTTAACACAAAGAAAATATGTCGTCGGCACAAGATTGGGGAGCAGTGAAAATGATAAATAAAATATATTTCAAGAGAAATCCAACATTTTAGATGAATAGGATATAAACACAATGCTATATATACACTATAGTTCTATGTTTATCATTAGGTATGGTTACCATAGTTAATATTTAATACCCCAAACCAGAAAATGTCTTACTTCTGTACCCGTCACTGTTGTTACTCTATAAATGTTACATGGGCCACAATGGAGGTCAACAATACTACCCGCTAGGCCACAAGTTCCAATTGATGGGTTACTCTGCACGTTGAGGATCTTCACTTGGTACCGTTTGTTCATGCAGAGAGCAACTGGTCCCTCTGCTATGGCCTGGTCACTTCTCTCTCTCTGGTCTGACTCTTTTGGCAGGGGAGTAACTACAATATGTACAGGGGTTGCAATCGCAATTGGGCCCTGTAGCCTGGGGGGCCCCAAAAGACCCTTTGGTTGTGGAAAAACACTAATGCTATTAAAGATCTGCAATAATTGGGGGCCTCGCTAGAGCTTTCGCAGTGGGACCCATGAGCTTCAAGTTATGCCACTGTCTGTCGGGTCAGATCTTCTCCCGCCTCTAGTCTCTCTCGCATCTTCGCCTGGCTCTGGTACAGACACAGACCTCACATCCAGCCTATAATACTGGAAGGGACACACAGAGCTCACATCCAGCCTATATTACTGGAGAGACACACAGAGCTCACATCCAGCCTATATTACTGGAGAGACACACAGACCTCACATCCAGCCTATATTACTGGAGAGACACACAGACCTCACATCCAGCCTATATTACTGGAGAGACACACAGAGCTCACATCCAGCCTATATTATTGGAGAGACACACAGAGCTCACATCCAGCCTATATTACTGGAGAGACACACAGAGCTCACATCCAGCCTATATTACTGGAGAGACACACAGAGCTCACATCCAGCCTATATTACTGGAGAGACACACAGACCTCACACCCAGCCTATATTACTGGAGAGACACACAGACCTCACATCCAGCCTAAATTACTGGAGACACACAGACCTCACATCCAGCCTAAATTACTGGAGACACACAGACCTCACATCCAGCCTATATTACTAGAAGAGACACACAGAGCTCACATCCAGCCTATATTACTGGGAGAGACACACAGACCTCACATCCAGCCTATATTACTGGGAGAGACACACAGACCTCACATCCAGCCTATATTACTAGAAGAGACACACAGACCTCACATCCAGCCTATATTACTAGAAGAGACACACAGACCTCACATCCAGTCTATATTACTAGAAGAGAGACACAGAGCTCACATCCAGCCTATATTACTGGAGAGACACACAGAGCTCACATCCAGCCTATATTACTGGGAGACACACAGACCTCACATCCAGCCTATATTACTGGGAGACACACAGACCTCACATCCAGCCTATATTACTGGGAGAGACACACAGACCCCACATCCAGCCTATATTACTGGGAGAGACACACAGACCTCACATCCAGCCTATATTACTGGGAGACACACAGACCTCACATCCAGCCTATATTACTGGGAGAGAGACACAGACCTCACATCCAGCCTATATTACTGGGAGAGACACACAGAGCTCACATCCAGCCTATATTACTGGGAGAGACACACAGACCTCACATCCAGCCTATATTACTGGAGAGACACATAGAGCTCACATCCAGCCTATATTACTGGAGAGACACATAGAGCTCACATCCAGCCTATATTACTGGGAGAGGCTCACGGTAAAAGTAAACAGAATTCATGTTAAAACAGATCAGTTGCATGACGGACACACTCGGAAGCAGAGGTTCCTGCGGATTGATGCATCTCCTTCTGTTCTCACTCAGATGAACCCTTTAATAAATCAATAGGACACTTCTGCTGCCGTTTGCACCAGTTACACAATGGATATGTACCGATACTTACAATTACTGGTACAATAATTTCAATAGTCTTTTTCAAAAAAATAGAAGAGAATGATGTGATTGTAATATACACTGCTAAGCTTTCACCATTCCAGGTGCTCAGACTTCTCATGTGGTATGTGGACCTATGGGGGAGCGGGCTTGGTACGGCTGGGTGCATGGGTTCCATTTCAATGAAGGAGTTCTGTGCATGGTTCTAGTTGGGCGTCGAATTGCCTCTTTGGCGTTAATCACGTTTATCTGTAATGGATATCCTCACTATACGGTTAAATCAGCCGTCATCCACTTCATGCCAAATGCCAATGCCAACATTCAAGGTCTACAGGCAATTACCACCTCTCGTACTGGAGGGGAGTCGGGGTCAGACCTTGACCCCTTAGGTCAACCCACTTCCTACTAAACAGAAGGGAACTATTACCTTAGAGACTTGTTGAGTCCTGAGGTCTGGAGATTTCCTATGTCAGACAGACTTCTCCAGGACCTGAAGCAGCCGCATAAATAAACTGTGGCAGCGGGATATCCAGCAGAGCTGTCACTGCACCTGTCAGGCTTAGAACACGGGCACACGGCAGCATCATAGTCAGGGAAACGTTCTGGCACATTATTACAGTAGTAGAGGGGCTCCTCGTCAGTTGTTGCAAAACTACAACTCCGAGCAAGCCCTGCTAGTCTAAAGGTACCGTCACACGCGGCAATTTTGCTAGCAATTTCACTGGCAATTTGCTGGTTGCAGTGAAATCATGGACACATTGCCGTGTACAAATGTAACAATGTGTCCATGACTTCACTGCAACCAGCAAATTGCCAGTGACATTGCCTAGTAAAATTGCCGCGTGTGACGGTACCTTAAGACCAGGGGGTGCACAAAGCCCCACCGCCGCATGAGCCGCAGCAGCTGATGACCGACCGGGGAAGGAAGGGGGGTGGCGGGGGTGCTGGGAGATCCCCGCACAGCCGCCCCTTGTGCTGAGCTTGAGGACCGGGGGGGGGAGGGGGGGAAGGTGGAATGACCAGCGCCGCTCGACGGGTCCTGCCTGACCTGAGTGGGCGCCATGACAGGGGGACGGTGTGTGCATGTGGCGCCGCCCCCTTCTGCACAGTCGCTCCCCCTGCCTCTTGCCGCCTGAATGAAAGGGCTCACACTGTCCAATGGTCGGTGCGGCCTTGCTTAAGACTATGAAAACTTAAATCTCCGAGCAATCATTGCCAGTCTAAAGGATAGCTGTACCTTCAAGGAAATTTTCAAAATAAGTCGTACGAGTTTGGTCGTGAGGGATAACAGTATTTCTAGATTTGTGTCTGGCTGCCACGGCTGTATCAAGAGCCACGGACAAGGCTATTGGGGCCACTCACAGAAGGTCGCAGCGCCTGGCCAAACAGCCATAACCCTGAATTGTGGTAGTTCTCTGCTTGGTGATAGCTGGAGGTTAATAGGCCCCAGCAGGTCTGCTACCTGTCAACCTTTCAGCTATCTCTATTGATACCCCTTGGCTCCCACGATGCATTGCTGGTGATAGGGTGTTTGGAGTTGGTGTTGCTTCCTGGCTCTGCAGTGCATTGTGGATTTCTTGTGTAGTTTTCCGTCTTTCTCTTCGTTCAACTTAGGCTGCTTTCACACTGCAGTTTTTTCACTGATCAGTGTCCATCAGATTTGGGTGCCAAAACCCGGAGAGGAACCAGGAGAGGAACTTGCAGAGAAAAACTATAATTGAAAGATTGACACCTGTTCTGAGTTTTGGAGACACTCCTGGTTTTGGCACACAAATCTGATGGACACTGATCAGTGAAAAAACTGCAGTGTGAAAGCAGCCTAAGTGTGCCTACTTCTCCCCCTTGTTTGTCTTCATGGTGCTTTCCTTCAGGTGTTAGCTGGGAATACCAGTGTTCACCCTGTCTGATCCCCAAGTAAACCTTGTTGAGGGACAGACAGGGATGAGGTATCCTGCTCGGCGACAGTCGCAGAGACTGTATAGGGTTGTTAGGGAAGCCAGGTGTCAGCACTAATGTTTCTAAAGGTCACCATCTCCCCTTTGCCCTTAGCATCAGGGAGTCATTTATCCCCTTTGTTGTATTGCGCTGGGTGTCTCCCTACACCCAGTGTGACACCGGTATGTTCACCAGTTTTTAACTCTGCAGGTGCAATCACTAATTCACAATTGACTTATCCTGTAGATGGAGACTGCTTTGATGTCTCCTATACACAGCACACACAGACATGAGGTTTTTCTTTTGCTTTGCTTTTCCTTAACACACAGAGAGAATCATGTGCATTGAGGACATTATAAAGAAGTGTTGAGCAGTGTGGATGTAAATCCAGCTCTTGGGAGAGGTAAAAGACTTATTAGAAAGCTCAGCATCATCTTTCCATCTCTCTCCCTCTGTTTCTTCTCCCCTCCCTATAGAATACACATTAAACCTTACTGTACGGACTGTCTCTCTTGTCTTGAACAAAATGAAGTTGAGCCATTTCTATATATTTTTTTCCATTGTTTTTTTCCTGAGTTCATGTTTAGTTCAGGAGACAGAGCAGGAGGACAAGTCAAAGAAGTGGCTCATAAGTGGAGAAGGAAGCAGCTTTCAATGATCAGATGTATTACAAACTTTCTTATATTCATTTTACCGATTTAAACAAAGTTTATTGAAAGTTCAGGGCTGTGTCTGGAGGTTCCCACAGCATTGAATAGTAGGTGCAAAAAAAATCACATCCATCTTGGCCGGCCACATGGAATGACAGATGTCTCATATATTATCATCAGAAGTTCAGAACGGATCCAAATTGAAAACAATGGGATCATTTAGATACCAATAAAGGGCCCCGTTACACAGTACGATGTCCCAGCGATCGGGTCGTTGGGACATCATTAGCTGATCGCTGGTGAGCTGTCAAACAGGCAGAATCCCCAGTGATCAGGACCAGCACGAACGCTGGTGACCAAGGTAAACAGCAGGTAACTAAGCGCAGTGCTCTGCTTAGTTACCCGTTGTTTACCTTGGTCACCAGCTCCCAGCGCTTGATGTGCGGCGCTGGGAGATCGTTCATTGTTGGTCTGTTGGGTGGCAAGCATTGGCGCTGGAGAACAATGATAAATTTACGGTCCAGGTCATTTACCAACAACCAACCTCATGGTTGGTAAATGTCACACGCAACTATGTTGTTTCGACATCGCTGCAACGTCACCAAACCAGTGACGTTGCAATGATATCGTTAATGATATAGTGTGTGACGGGGCCTTAAGGTGTAAGCAGGTGGTTAGGGGTGTGTGTCAGTAAGTTTGTTAATTGTTTTTATTAGCAACCAGCAGAATCATGAATGCAGCTCTGGAGTATAACATAGTTCAGGCTGAAATGTACTTTTAGTCTAGTACATAATAAAACATATGATGTCTATAGAAGATAAATCATTCATTTTTATCCATTACCATTCCATATCTGGCTGTGGGAGTGAAATCCAATGTGAAAGTCACAGAAGAAATTGCTCAATGCTAAAGCGGCTCTTTAGAACAAATCTTCAACTCCTTATGAGCCGCATTATTATTCCCAATGTCAGGTTAGAAAAGTAACCATATAATATAATCCTGTAATGACCAGTGATTTCTGCATTTATTCCTGATGTAGAAAAATCTAACTGCCCCACTTTATAATTAATGCTCAGCTATGCTGAACTCCGTCCGAGTGTGACTTACTGTTTCCAATAGCAATGAACAGAAATACAGCTCTGGAGGATAATACAGGAGGTAACTCAGGATCAGTAATGTAATGTATGTACACAGTGACTCCACCAGCAGAATAGTGAGTGCAGCTCTGGAGTATAATACAGGAGGTAACTCAGGATCAGTAATGTAATGTATGTACACAGTGACTGCACCAGCAGAATAGTGAGTGCAGCTCTGGAGTATAATACAGGTGGTAACTCAGGATCAGTAATGTAATGTATGTACACAGTGACTCCACCAGCAGAATAGTGAGTGCAGCTCTGGAGTATAATACAGGAGGTAACTCAGGATCAGTAATGTAATGTATGTACACAGTGACTGCACCAGCAGAATAGTGAGTGCAGCTCTGGAGTATAATACAGGAGGTAACTCAGGATCAGTAATGTAATGTATGTATACAGTGACTGCACGAGCAGAATAGCGAGTGCAGCTCTGGAGGATAATACAGGGGGTAACTCCGGATCAGTAATGTAATGTATGTACACAGTGACTGCACCAGCAGAATAGTGAGTGCAGCTCTGGAGTGTAATACAGGAGGTAACTCAGGATCAGTAATGTATGTATATAGTGACTGCACCAGCAGAATAGTGAGTGCAGCTCTGGAGTATAATACCGGAGGTAGCTCAGGATCAGTAATGTAATGTATGTACACAGTGACTGCACCAGCAGAATAGTGAGTGCAGCTCTGGAGTATAATACAGGAGGTAACTCAGGATCAGTAATGTATGCGAATAGTGAGTGCAGCTCTGGAGTATAATACAGAAGGTAACTCAGGATCAGCAATGTATGTACACAGTGACTGCACCAGCAGAATAGTGAGTGCAGCTCTGGAGTATAATACAGGAGGTAACTCAGGATCAGTAATGTATGCGAATAGTGAGTGCAGCTCTGGAGTATAATACAGAAGGTAACTCAGGATCAGCAATGTAATGTATGTACACAGTGACTGCACCAGCAGAATAGTGAGTGCAGCTCTGGAGTATAATACAGGAGGTAACTCAGGATCAGTAATGTAATGTATGTACACAGTGACTGCACCAGCAGAATAGTGAGTGCAGCTCTGGAGTATAATACAGGAGGTAACTCAGGATCAGTAATGTATGCGAATAGTGAGTGCAGCTCTGGAGTATAATACAGAAGGTAACTCAGGATCAGCAATGTATGTACACAGTGACTGCACCAGCAGAATAGTGAGTGCAGCTCTGGAGTATAATACAGGAGGTAACTCAGGATCAGTAATGTAATGTATGTACACAGTGACTGCACCAGCAGAATAGTGAGTGCAGCTCTGGAGTATAATACAGGAGGTAACTCAGGATCAGTAATGTAATGTATGTACACAGTGACTGCACCAGCAGAATAGTGAGTGCAGCTCTGGAGGATAATACACAAGGTAACTCCCCTGGATTTTGCATTTATACTAAGATTAAATAAAACAATAAATAAGTAGAACCCAGCTTAAATGTTTGATTCTGCAATCAAAAATTATTAAAATTCCCCCCAAAAAAATAACACACGTACAAATTATTTTTAACGTGATTTCCCACCTCGGCCCGCGGTTGGCACATTTGTGCAGACCTTACATCCTTAGTTTGTAGGATCCTTCAGGACCTTTAATCCTCTGTGCCCTCCCAGTCATTGCCTGCACCCCAGACCCTCTCCTAATAACCTGTGTTTACTCTGTGTGCTATGCTTACATCAGTCCTAAATAATCTCCCAGAGTCATAATTTACTAATTCCCATTTATTTCATTAAAATATCAAGTTTCAATGGGGGCAGATAGGGCAGAGCCCGGTGCCCAGGAGATGAATGGGACCTGTCAATGGAACCTGCGGAGTACAAGGAAGGGCAAAGTATAGGGATTGTTCATGTTTTGGGGGAACATTTGTCAGTGTGCTCTTTTCAGGTTATTATTAGCAGATTATATGTATTACAGCTAGTGAATAATCATTGATTTAATAAGATCTCTATTACATTACATACACCAGCTAAACTGAGGAGAAGACATCCACCAGCAATTTATAATCCAAACTCATGTTCTCAATATTTATCCAAATACACAAAAAAACTGAGCCAAAACAGACATAATTGCACACTGAAAGAGAATGTTCTCAGTATTATGTATCAGTGCTATACATTATACCCCAGCTTATATCTACATGTTATGGTCTCATGCACAATTACAACCTTGTAATAAAGAAGTAAAGTGCCATCTGGTATGTATGGTAAGGGTGCCTTCACATTTCAGGACGTTTGCGCCGCGGACGGTGCGCTCTGTGTCCCGAAATCCGCATGCGGATTGCGCACCATCTTTAACATGGGATGCGCAGTCATCCGCACGTAGCCACGTTCGTTTGCGTTCAGCTGCGTAACTATACGCATGCGGACGGAGAAGATTTATATGCCGCCAGGGAACGCGGCTTGTAGCATTTTTCGGCGCGTCCAAAAAAATGCAAGTGTCCGCATGCGCACGCTGCGGATACAATTAACATTAGCCCCCTATGAGACTGTACGCATGCGGATGGTTTTGCGCACAGCTGCGGATGAAACGCATGCGGACACCTTCGTGCGCATGCTCGAAAAGAGTTTTTGGCTCCAGCATAATCTCCTGCCCATGAACTAGCGAACGCATGCATGATGGAAAACGCATGTGAATGTTGCGGACCTGCGTGCGCACATCCATGAGCATGTAAAACGTCAACAGTTTACACGCGTTCGCATGCGTTTTCACCTGCGGCTGCGCATGCGCATGGGACACAAGTAACCGTCCTGAAATGTGAAGCTAGACTTAGCCATTGCTGCAGTTCTCCAATACTAAATAAAGTAAAAGATACACGTAGCAATGTAATGCAATCACTTTACCTGCAGTCCCATGTAAAGGATAAGGCTGGGTTTGCAGTGCAGATTTTGGACTTCGAACACCTGCACCTACTGGCAGAGAAATGCACCAAAACCATCCCTGTCCCGATGCGTTTGATGCAGATTTTCATCATGCAGATCTGCTTTGTGTCTATTTCAATAAAGATTGGCTACTTTTGGTCAAACAAAAGGAAAAACAAAAAAAAACAAAAAAAAAAAAAAAAAAGATTTGAAATTATGTTCCTTCCTCCCCCCCCCCCCCCACAATATTATCACTACCTGCGGATTGGAATGCAAATTTGGATCAAAACAAGCAACACACACACACACACAATCGTGTGAACACCCTGCGTAACTGCTGTGTATTTTGCGTTAACATAAGGATCTATGGGTGAAAAATGCACTATAATCCGCAGCAAGAATTGACGCTGCTGATTTTTCCGCAATCAAATGCAGAAAAAAAAAAAAAAAACCGCACCATGTGCAGAGCACATGACAAATCATATAGACTTGGCTAGGAAAACACTCTGTTGCAAACCTTAGTGCGGATCTGCACCAAATACGCATCGTGTGAACGGGCCCTATAGATTACACACAGCAAAATACTAAAGAAATCGTCCCTAAAAGGTTCCTTGCACACAGAGATATATTGCTTGCAACTTACTGGTTGCAGTGAAATCATGGACACATTGTTACATTTGTACACAGCAACAAATAGAACAATGTGTCCATGATTTCACTGCAACCAGAGATCTGTTCAGAAGTTGGACACAGAAGTTGGTGGTGTAAAGCGGCCCATGTTTCTGAACTGCAGGAAAAAAGGGAACCAATTCATAGGACAACGTAAAATATCCCGGACAACATTCACTGGCCCTTTGCACATATTTGGATATTTGTGCACAAGTCACGGGGAGGTGCAAGGAAGGAGCGGCAACTGTACCAGATGCAGCATCAGTAATGTAGCAGGAGTTGGGTCATTTGTGGTGTTTGCACAATCAGCTCTGCTACATACTTGTGCACACTGGTGGACAGACAGAAAAGGGCCCCTCCGTAACAGTAGTTGGGCCATTTGTAGCCTAATAACTCTTATAATACACAATTTTACCTGTTGGAGGTGGAAATGCCCCCCCCCCCCCTCCTTACTTCTTGGGCTCCCATGTGGCTTTATTTCAGGAGTAGAAACGGATCAGAAACTCTCCAGATCTTGACAATGCAAAACTTCTCAAAACTTGGGAGACTTTTCTGCAGAGTTTACAGATCTGAAACTGAGGGAAACTCCAGGTCTTGGAAAGTCTCTGCTTCAAAAACACCTGGAAAACAATAAACCGTGAACGTAACCTAAGGCTGTATTCACACTGTGCGCTTTTGATCTGTTTTTTTTTAAGGATTCATTTTCCACTGCAAAATTGAATCTTTTCTCAAAAAAAAAAAAAAAAAACCCTTCGGAACGCATCATCCGTTTCTGACCCGTCCAGTGCTGTGTTTTTTATCCCGTAGACATTGGTGAAAAGGGAAAAAGCGGATCACAGAAAACAGATCAATAATTGACACATTTATTCTTTTTCGGATCAGTTTCCTAGCCTACAAACAAATCCAGCGCGTCCGAACAGCAATTGTTGACAACTCTGACTTTCCTGGGCATCATAGAAAGTGATCTGTTTTCACTGCAAAAACGGATCAGAATTGCACAGTGTGAACACAGCCTTCAGGTAACATTACACGTCGCAATATCATCCCGTTTTTGGCACTTGTCCAAGATGGCATAGGAGCTGTCACACAGGGAGATATCGGCAGGCAACGCAACTACGATGTTGTACACAACTTTTGTGCGCTGGGTATGAGCAACCCAGGAACCGAGCTTTAACAATGGAGTGAATGGGGGAAGTTGCGTTCCACATCGTAATTGCGCCGTCACACAGCACGATCATGCCACTTCGCATATGCAACATTGTACGGTTGATGGGCTTGCACAATCTTCTTGCAATATCGTACCTGCGATTTTTTCCGGTCGCATTGTCCTGTTACACAACAACGCACCAACGATATCAACTGCAACGCCCGCACCACGTGACTTTTTGTCGATGTTGCATTGCGATATCGCGACGTGTAACGGTACCTATAGAATTTGTGCACATGGAGGGTTTTAAGGTTTTCTAATATTAGATGTTTTTTAAGCAGCAATTAGTTCAGGAAATGCTTTTTTTTTTATTTAAATAAAACTTTATTTTCTCTGCACATGGAGACTTTTTGAAGAGTTTTCAAAGCAGAAACACAAAAGTTATTTAGAAGAGTTTTTGCTCAAAAGTATTTTTTAAGCATTTTTTTTTTTTGCTTAATTTTTAATTTTCAGGATTCACTTAAAGCATGTAGGAGAATTATGCAAAGAGAAAAAAATATATAAATAATAATATATAATAATTTAATAATATTAAATATTATATATATTACACACATAATATAAACTACTTAAGTGTTTGGTGAGTTTTTAATGTAGCAATTTTTCTGCCCCCATCATGTAAATTAGGCGACTTGTGTTTTATTATTGCGCTCTTGACGCAGCGTTTTTTTGTCTGTTTTTGTTGTGTCGTGCTATACATAAAGCTGTTTTGTTTTTGATACCTCCTTTGTCTAAACCTTATTGATACAGTTGTGCACATTACATGCATTTTTGGTGCGTTTACACAGCAGAAAACACCCATGTGCGTTGTTTTTAACCTGCAGATTTTCAGCATCTAGTGCAATTCTATAGGGAAAATCTGCACTTATATCTGAAGTCCCCGCAAGAGAAATCATCATGTTACGGATTCGAAACTCGCTCCGCGGTCAGATTGCAGCAAATGTAAAAGGCGCAGGAGAATTCTAGAAATCCATCGCATTTGCTGGAACTGTTAAGGCTAAGTTCTCATTGTGCGTCTTTGATCCATTTTTTGTTATCCGTTTTTGCAAGGAAAATGGATCACTTTCTGTGACGCCCAAAGTCAGGGAGTTTTCAGAAATGCTGTTTGACGCTGCGTTCATTTTTTGGCCACAAAACGCAGCCAGGAAAAGAATGGAGCATCAATTAGTGATCTCTTTCTTCCCTTTGAAACCATTGTTTTGGGGGGAAAAAAAACACAGCAAATAAAACGGATGGTGCATTTTTTATGCTTTTTTGAAAAAAACGGATCCTGTTTTGCTGCTGAAAATGACACAAAAACGGAAAAAATAACAGATCAAAAACACACAGTGTGAACATAGCCAAGAGAAAGTATCCAAGTTCTACAGGTGTCAGATCTATCAGTGTAATGATCTCCTCCTATTCAATGTCTACTACCTAGACAATATTAGGAGATCTGCTGGTATAGATTATGGCTACATTCAGACACACTGGTTGTTTTTGTGTCTTGTGGTCGGAGAATTGATCTATTTTACAAAAAAAGCACCACCCATTCACACTGTACGCTTTTGCATCTGTTTTTTTTCTGTTGCATCTCTCCCCCCCATTTACAATGGAGCCTATGGGAACAACAACACGATAACTAACTTGCACTTACAAAAAAAACGGATCAGTCAAACAATTCGGAGTCTGAACGGCCAAGAGGAAAATCCCGTTGACTTGGAATTCATTTGACCGACCGTTTTGTGCACTGAAAAAAAAACAAACAGATGTAAATACACAGTGTGAATGTAGCCTAAGACCTTGGGCACACAATGTGTTTTCATGCATTTTTTTACTGCGTATTTTGAGAAATCTGTATCAAAACGGCAGGTGTAGTGTGAAGCCAGCAAAGTCTATGGTTGTTCAGAGGTGCTGTGCTAACACTGCGTATATTGTCGTTAAGTATTTGGTGCAGATTTTGGATGCAGGATGTTAATTATCCATCCTTTTTTTTTTTTTTTTTTTTTAACATTGTATTTCAGCCCTTCCAGTCATTGACTTTATTATAAGATGCACAAAAAGAAAAAAAAAATGCCCCAAATACGCACCGAAAAACTCGACATATGCATCATCAAATACATGCCAAAAAGTGCTGTTTTTGGTGCGTATTTGGGGCAGCGCCTAAATTCAGTCATGCAAACATAGCAGAGCCAAGTGTGTCACCGTGTGGGACTCTGTGCAGTCTTCACACACAGTTTTTGGAAGTTTTTGATCTGTTTTTTTATCCAAAGTGAGAAGTGGATTCACAAGAAATGGAAAATCCAAACTAAGGAGTGAGGACAGGGACTGCTTCGTGCTGGATCTCCTAGGTCACGTGCACACGGGCAGTATTGAGGACAGGGACTGCTTCGTGCTGGATCTCTTAGGTCACGTGCACACGGGCAGTATTGAGGACAGGACTGCTTCGTGCTGGATCTCCTAGGTCACGTGCACACGGGCAGTATTGAGGACAGGGACTGCTTCGTGCTGGATCTCTTAGGTCACGTGCACACGGGCAGTATTGAGGACAGGGACTGCTTCGTGCTGGATCTCTTATGGTGGGTTTACACACACCAATCATTGTGTCCAATATCTGAAAGATCTCTGGTTGCAGTGAAATCATGGACACATAGTTCCATTTTGTGGCTGTGTACAACATGGAGCAATGTATCCATGATTTCACTGCAACAGAGATCTGTTCAGATATTGGACACAATGATTGGTGTGTGTAAACCCACCATTAGGTCACGTGCACACGGGCAGTATTTTACATCAGTATTTTTAGCCAAAACCCGGAGTGGAACAATCAGAGGAAAAGTAGAATAGAAACACGTCACCGCTTCTGGATTTATCACCCACTGCTGGTTTTGGCTACAAATTCTGAGATGATAAAAAAAAAAAAATACTCAACGTGTGACCGCGGCCTGATGATAAAAACTGCAGCAGGATTTTATCTGTTTGATGGTTTGGATGCAGTTTTCACTACATTATATTTTAGCAACTCTGGAATTCTCCAAAATCATATTGAATCCTCAATGTGCAAAATGCCTGTGACCCCCCAGCAGGAACGTCGCCTTCACCTCATTTTTGTACAGTGTTTGGGGTGCCATTCTAATTTTTGATGACTTATTTATTTTGCTCATGCAATTTTTTTCTGCTTTTTTTAAAAAAATCCTGTTTAGGAAAAGACCAAAAAAACAAAAGAAGGTATAGAATTAGAAAACAAATTATATTATATTAGATATATAGAGATTATATATATCATATATTGTGTGTACATATAATATCCTATACAGTGTGTATGTACACACACAATATATGAGATAGATAGCTATACATTTTATATATATATACATACATATACATACACACACAGACATACATGCATACACACACGTATGTGTATATTGTATACGTAATATTTTATATACACACATACATTATTACACGTTACCCAAAGAGTGCTGTAGTGTAGGGAAAAAAGGTAGTTGTGCTGAATAATGTATTAGTAACGCAAAATAACATGATACTGTTCAGAATTTTACTATAGACATAAGGCATCATAATTTATAAATGTAAGTAATAAAATATCATAATAATGCTATTATCATGTAAACACTATGTGTGAGAATACAGCCTAATAGAACATGCAAGGAATTTATATAATTCGTTTTAATTAATAATACATGTTGTTGTTATTATTATTGTTATTAATACTATTAAAGTCTTAATACCCTGTGTGACAATCTATCCTAATAGAACATGCAAGGAATTTACAGGAAGAAAAAAATAAATGATGTATTTTATTAATAGTACTTTTAAATGAATAACACAATGTATAAAAATCTAGACTAATTTATCATGCAAGGAGTCTTTAGAAAAAAAAAAAATATTATGTTATTATTTTATTAAATAGTACTATGAAGGTTGTTAATACCATGTGTGGGAACTAGACTAATTTATCATGCAAGAGATTAGATAGATACACACTCTCTAATAACTTTAATTATAAAAGTGCATGATAAACAGCCTATCTCCAGCCTTCTCTGCTTTACTGTAGCTGGATGTGATGAGATGATGGATCAGATGGGGAATGTCAGACTCTGGAGCTGCAGAGATGATTTGGCTGAAGAGCAGAACAAACTGTAAACTGCCCAAAGAGCCAATGACAAACCCAGCTCTGCTGCATCTGTTAATCCGCCATCTATTGATTATCCAGAGTGGGAATCTCGGGTCCTTACCTGGAGCTTCTCTGCCTGAATTTTGCTGAAAATCTATGGGAAATACCAAGGTAATCAGAAGTAATGATCCTAATGGAGAAGATGATGAAGATGATGGTGAGGATGATGAAGGTGCTGTGTCCCCTATGTCCTCTCCAGGGCTCTGCACTCAGTGATTTGCCCTGTATCAGCCTTGGAGCTGGATTTTAATTAGCCCCACACTGTTTGGGGGAGGCTTGATTTTTGCCAGCTCCTCACATGTTTTGGGGTCACTCACATGTTGTGTTTTATCCTAATGAGAAAGGTTTTATAGTGAGAGAAGAGACAAGGGGCTAGAAAGGCAGAGAGAAGCTGGGATACTGGGGCTGGAATAGGACTACTGACCCCAGCAGGCTACATTCAGCTGGGGAGGGGTGTAGTTATTTTCTAGTTTTCATTGTGTATCAGACTGTGGGGGACTACAAGTAGCAGCAAGTCCTGCTGTATGTTGTAGAGCCACTGGTCTATGAAGATGATAACTGGGGAACTACAAGTCGCAGGAAGTCTTACAGGGATGTTCAGGCCCCCAAGTGAGTGATGGGGCACTACAGGTTGCAGCATGCTCTCCTTCACTGATCTGTGTCTCCTGGACTTCAATCACATTGGAAATGTCCATCTGGATAATGGGGAACTATAAGTCGCAGCTTGCTGAGCTCTATAGGTAAGTGTAGATCCCTCAGGTTTTGCTGATAGTGATCGAGTCGCAGCTTTCTCACCACTAGATCTAGTGATCTATCAGAGGAAGAACTGAAGGTGACAGCACAACACCTAATGGCCATTGCAGCCCCTAAACCTTCACCAGGCTGAGCAGAGGGACTACAGGCCCCAGCAGATCCGTTCTGCTATATAGGGTGACCGTTCTTGGGAGATGGGGAACTACAAGTCCCAGCATGCAGGAGATAATGTGTTGCTTTTGTTCCCCTTCCTTCACTCCTTGTAATTGCACTTTTCTCTTTCAGCCCTGGTGACATTGGCCCTGCTGTCCTGGTGAAGACCCCCAGCTGGAGGAGGGGGCTCAGTGTGGGGGTGCGGCCATGCAGCTGGAGGAGCCTTATGTTTTGCTCTCTGGTTCCACCCACTTGCAAACAAAAACTTTTCATCTAGGAGGGCAGAGGCAGAGACAGAGGCTGTCAGGGAGTGAGGACCCCCGGATCCCACCTGGAGCTGTGGAGCTGGGATGTAGGAGCCTGACCCTGGCAGTGCCATGTATTGGAAGAGCGAGCAGATGTTCCTCTGCAAATTGGAAGAGAAGGTTCTCCCTGCGGTGCCAGCAGACAAGGTGAGGGCAGTGCCAGGCACCTGGGCAGAGCTGGAGCCCCTGTGTGCAGTGCCAGGCACCTGGGCAGAGCTGGAGCCCCTGTGTGCAGTGCCAGGCACCTGGGCAGAGCTGGAGCCTGTGTGGCAGTGCCAGGCACCTGGGCAGAGCTGGAGCCTGTGTGTGCAGTGCCAGGCACCTGGGCAGAGCTGGAGCCTGTGTGTGCAGTGCCAGGCACCTGGGCAGAGCTGTAGCCTGTGTGTGCAGTGCCAGGCACCTGGGCAGAGCTGTAGCCTGTGTGCAGTGCCAGGCACCTGGGCAGAGCTGTAGCCTGTGTGCAGTGCCAGGCACCTGGGCAGAGCTGGAGCCCCGTGTGCAGTGCCAGGCACCTGGGCAGAGCTGGAGCCCCCGTGTGCAGTGCCAGGCACCTGGGCAGAGCTGGAGCCTGGAGGGTAATGCTAGAGCCTGGCTGGGGGGGGGGTTCTCCTGGGCAGGACCCTCTGTATCCTCAATCTTTTTAAGGCCACTTTACACACACCAATTTATCTGTCCAACTTCTGAACAGATCTCTGGTTGCAGTGAAATCATGGACACATTGTTCCATTTTGTGGCTGTGTACAAATGTAACAATGTGTCCATGATTTCACTGCAACCAGTAAGTTGTTCAGAAGTTGGACAGATAAGTTGGTGTGTGTAAAGTGGCCATTTCGCACAATGTTGCTGATCCTTTCGGTCTCCACAGATTATTTGTTACATTCTTCATAGTTTGAAGAATTCCGAATTCGTGCAGGTTCCAATATGATCATATCCGCAGTGAGAAATGAACATAAAATGCCCAAAAATATTATATTTAGTATGTACAATTAGATTTATACTATTACAAGAGCTCGATCCACAGCAGGGTCATCTGTTTACAAACACGAGAGACATCGCAGATAACAGGAAAATGTCACCAGATGAGAAAGAGCCTGGAACTCTGCAGACTCCGAACATTGTACATTGTGTTATACAGATGATGCACAGAAAATAAGATTACATAATATATATATATATATATATATATATATATATATATAATAATAACTACTCCGGATTATTCTAGATTATACATAATATTGACCTATTGTACATCTAAGTATAATATGTAATCCCCATCTAATACCTATATTTATATAATATATACATATATATATTATTTATTCATTCTGTAGTCCATGTTTATAAATCTTCATATATTCTAATAATTTTATATTCCTTCTAAATATAATTAATTTTATTTCAATCCCTTTTCTCTTCACCTTTCCCTAATTGTGAAAAGTGAAGTGTCCTGAAGAAACACAAAAGTAAAATAGTATAATCCTGGGGGGATCTGGTGATCTTGATATCTTGAAGGAAATCTTATAGGAATCTCCTTTATTTGTGGTTTTAATCCTAGTGTTCTGCGAATCTCAGGATACTGGAAAATAAAATTCCAGAATGACCTGATCCCTGATCTAATAATGTGATCTTTAATTCCTGCAGATTAGATCGATCACAGATCGCACATCAGACCCGATTTGTGTGATTTTTATCCATTATTGTATTCTGCAGCAGATCTGTTTTGGGGAATTATTTCTATAGACCGTGTATAAATCTAATCTGAGATCCCCATGAGCTTTCAGATGATTTGATTCATGGCTGTTGGTGTTGATATTATTGTCTTTTTAGTTTGTTGCAGTGTGCCCTCTAGTTTGTTGCAGTGTGCCCTTATTGTTGTTTGCAGTGTGCCCTCTATAGTGTTGTTTGCAGTGTGCCCTCTATAGTGTTGTTGCTGTGCCTCTTAGTTTGTTGCCCTCTATAGTGTTGTTTGCAGTGTGCCCTCTATAGTGTTTTTCTAGTATATTGTTTGCACCTCTTATAGTGTTGTTTGCGTAGTGTGCCCTCTATAGTGTTGTTTGCAGTGTGCCCTCTATGATTGTTTTGCGTTGCTTATAGTGTGTCTTATAACTGCTTATAATTTTATAAATCTTATTAGTAATATTATTATTATTCGTTATTTGCTCGTATAATCCGCGGATTTGCAGTCTTCTTTCCTCTATGACTCCAGCTTTCCCTTTAATGGAACTGGACAAACTGCAATAATTCTGCAAAACGGATTAATGCAGAAAATGCCCGATCAGATCGTCCAGGAGGGATCATGATCGTGCCAATCGCTGAATCTGCACATCTCGTTTATTTCTCACTGGATGTGAGGCCGATAATCCGGCAGTGTCTCTCGGTTCTCCGGGTTGTGATCGGTTGTGTAATCTCCTCCCTGTGATCACAGCCCGGGGATCTCCAGGTGGAGGCGCAATCAGCGGCAGGTGCAGCTCTGTATCGGGGGAGGGGGAGAGCCGGCGCAATTAGCGGCTTTTTCATTTCCAGGCTCCCCTCCAGAGGAAAGAGCCTCCCGGGGGAGAGAGAGCACCTCCAGCAGCGGAGCCGGGGCAGAGGGGCGCGGAGCAGAGCCGGGAGAGAGAGCACCTCCAGCAGCGGAGCCGGGGCAGAGGGGCGCGGAGCGGAGCCGGGGCAGAGGGGCGCGGAGCAGAGCCGGGAGAGAGAGCACCTCCAGCAGCGGAGCCGGGGCAGAGGGGCGCGGAGCGGAGGGGGTTAAAGAGCGCAGAGAAACGCGCGCGAAGCGGAGGCCCCAGGTGAGGGGATGAGGGGTGCGGGGAGCCCGGTGTGGTCCTCACCCTGCAGTGTCACTGGGGGGCGCTGTGAGGTCGGGGTGCGGGCACTCTTGGGGTCTTCACCCACCAATCTGACGCTCTTCTCGCTGTTTGTTCACAGTTCACCTCCCTGATGTCGGAGGATTGCGGGGGAGCAGCGCTGAGGAGCCGCAAGGCGGAGGTGAGTGCAGGGGGGACAGGAGCTGGGGGCTGGGGGAGGGAGAGGGGGACAAGAGCTGCTGGAGGAGAGGGGGAGCAGGAGTTTGGGGCAACTTGGGGGGGGGGGGGGGGGGACAGGCAGGAGCTGGCTGGTAAATTTCGGCCTGGGGGGGCAAGGACACAGCAGTGGCCCATGAGGGGTGAGGTTCTGCCCCCCCCGTGCCCTGGGCCAGCCAGCCCCTGGAAGGGGGGACAGGATCTGGGTCTGGGGGACAGGACCTGGGTCTGGGGGACAGGACCTGGGGCTAGGGGGTAGGGGGGGGGGGGGGACAGGACCTGGGGGAGGGGGACAGGATTAGGCCATTGGTGCTACTTTCACATCTGTAATTTTCAGTTCAGGCATTTCCTATTTTTTTTTCTTTTTACTTTCACATTTGTGTTTTTCAAATCCGGCAGAATTCCGCCTTTATTTGCAGAATCCTGGATATGGTAACATTACACTTTGACCCATTATGTTCTGACCAATGTATTGGTAACTGAGTTCAGACGTGCGGTGACTCGCGGTTTCCTCCGAATCCGGCACTTCTGGCATCAGACAAAAACCGCTGCAAACTGCGGTTATAAAATGAGCCTGAAGAGCCGGATCTGGAGGAAACCGCGAGTCACCGCACGTCCGAACTCCGTTAATAATACATTGGTCAGAACATAATGGGGCAAAGTGTAATGTCCCCATATCCAGGATTCTGCAAAAAAGGCGGAATTCTGCTGCATTTGCAAAACACAAATGTGAAAGTGCCCTGAGGGGCCCATTTCGGCCTCCAAAGCAGGTGGGGTTGTGCATTTTAATAAGCTCTCGGACTCATAGGGCCGATATATTGCTCTTACACAGGGGGATCCTCTTCGGTTTGTGTCAACCAGTCCTGTGCCCGTATATTGCACGGGGGAGGGCTGTGCCCGCATTGCTGGGGGGGAAAAGCTGTGCCCTTGTGACGTGCCCATACTGCGGGGGGAGGGCTGTGCCCATGTGACATGCCCGTACTGCGGGGGAAGGGCTGTGTCTGGGTGATGTTGCCTGTACTGCGGGGGGATTGTTTTGCCCGTGTGCCCAGGTCACTGTGGTATAGAAGTGTGTACAGTGGATTTACATTTTTGTGTATCATATTAGAAACCTTCCTATACTATTTACACATTCCTTTATTTTTGTGCACATAGAATATATTTTAGTATAATAATATGTGTTTATCAAATGTTTAGGGCCGACATTTCTTTAATTCTCTTGATTAAATAACTCTGCAGTTCTGTATTAGTTTAAACCTGGGACGGACACAGACAGAAGAGGGTGGTGTATGGCCCCTGCAGTCCATTAATGTGACTGTTTGCTGCTGTTGGAGCTGGTTGTGGCCGCAGTAATGGTGTCCACTCCTCACTCCTGAGCGAAATTGGATAAGAAAAGCTGCTCCAGAATTGGACCTGTCAGAACACAGGAACCAAGTGACAAACCTGTCCTCTATCCATCCATCCCCTCCCGTCCCTTCTCCATCCATCCATCCATCCTGTCCCTTCCTCCATCCATCCTGTCCCTTCCTCCATCCATCCTGTCCCTTCCTCCATCCATCCATCCATCCATCCCGTCCCTTCCTCCATCCATCCATCCCGTCCCTTCCTCCATCCATCCATCCATCCCGTCCCTTCCTCCATCCATCCATCCATCCCGTCCCTTCCTCCATCCATCCATCCATCCCGTCCCTTCCTCCATCCATCCATCCATCCCGTCCCTTCCTCCATCCATCCATCCATCCCGTCCCTTCCTCCATCCATCCATCCATCCCGTCCCTTCCTCCATCCATCCATCCCGTCCCTTCCTCCATCCATCCTGTCCCTTCCTCCATCCATCCATCCATCAATCCCGTCCCTTCCTCCATCCATCCATCCCGTCCCTTCCTCCATCCATCCATCCATCCCGTCCCTTCCTCCATCCATCCATCCATCCCGTCCCTTCCTCCATCCATCCATCCATCCCGTCCCTTCCTCCATCCATCCATCCATCCCGTCCCTTCCTCCATCCATCCATCCATCCCGTCCCTTCCTCCATCCATCCATCCATCCCGTCCCTTCCTCCATCCATCCATCCATCCCGTCCCTTCCTCCATCCATCCATCCCGTCCCTTCCTCCATCCATCCATCCATCCATCCATCCCGTCCCTTCCTCCATCCATCCATCCATCCATCCATCCATCCCGTCCCTTCATCCATCCATCCATCCATCCATCCATCCCGTCCCTTCATCCATCCATCCATCCATCCATCCCGTCCCTTCCTCCATCCATCCATCCATCCATCCCGTCCCCTCCTCCATCCATCCATCCATCCCGTCCCTTCCTCCATCCATCCATCCATCCATCCATCCATCCCGTCCCTTCCTCCATCCATCCATCCATCCATCCATCCCGTCCCTTCCTCCATCCATCCATCCATCCATCCCGTCCCTCCATCCATCCATCCATCCATCCCGTCCCTTCCTCCATCCATCCATCCATCCCGTCCCTTCCTCCATCCATCCATCCATCCCGTCCCTTCCTCCATCCATCCATCCATCCCGTCCCTTCCTCCATCCATCCATCCATCCCGTCCCTTCCTCCATCCATCCATCCATCCCGTCCCTTCCTCCATCCATCCATCCATCCCGTCCCTTCCCATCCATCCGTCACCTTCCCATCATCCCGTCCCTGCCTTTATGTGAAGCCCAGTAGTTAGATGTAGTGAAACCTCCTAAAAACCATTTCCCAAAATTACACTAAGGTGTGGTCTTCTGAGGGATTCGGGGTGGTCTCCTCAGAGGCCTGTGATGTATGATGGGAATTCTGGTCCAGATGATAACTTTGCTGTATAATTAGTGGTGACTATAATGGGGATCACTGACTGTTACAGGCGGCGGCTCTTAATCTATTGTAGATCATCCATATATTGGGGAGGCACTCTGTTTTTATGTAATGGCCTGAAGTTACGCCACTGATTGCAATGGTACCCGGGCCCTGGAACTAAGGGGGTCCCCAAAAGTCATTTTGGTCTATAGAAAAAGATTAATGATATTAAAGACTTTCAATAATTCGGGGCCCCATTGGAGCTTTCACATTGGGGCCCACGAGCTTCAAGTTATGCCCCTGTGGGCAGTATTTGGCCCCATTACATTACATTCAATATGTACAGAGAAAAACAGAATCTCATCATTACAGCACAGATATGTGACTGAGGCTATGTAATATCTGCATGTAGATGAGCAGTGGCCCCCAGTCAGTGTTACTGAAGGGCCCTTGGCAGCGTCATCAGGCGTTCATTAGAGGTGATGTCTGTTCCTAGCAATGTGTGACGTCCTCTGAGGTTACTGATGTTGTTCTCCTCTGATCCCCGGCATTTGGCCTCTTACATGGAGTGATAGTTATTAGTTTTATGGCTGATTGTCAGCAATCATTTGTCAACACGTCATGTAACCCAGCGGCCGGTCACTGGTGATGACTAGAATGGGGGACGGGGGCCTTTGTATAGAAACTTTTTGTAATTAGGGATTTATTGAGATCTCAGGCCCCCCCTCCCTTTCATTACTCCCTCTTAAGTACTGAAGACACGGACTTGTGTTGCGTATATGAGATCTGCAACATGTCCAGTTCTGTTGTGATAAACCTGCATTTTATTTGCAGTTTATCCCCCATAGACAGGAGTGAGAAACAGAAAATAGTCAGGTTAAAAATATTTAAAATTCAATATTTATAATTAAGGTACAAAAAGAAAAAGAATTCTGCCTTATACCAGCAAAAGCTCCGACTCCAGAAATCTCCTGCACACAATTTATTTTATTTATTTTTTTTAGTTATAGAAATGTAAATGCTGCAATGTGGGACGAATTGGAGATTTTGCAGTGTTTTTTTTTTTTTTTTTTTTACGAACAAAAGCAAAAAAGTGCAAAAACACAAGTGCATTTTTTGCTGCTGTTGTGGTGAATGAAACTAACTTTATTTAAACATATACTGTAGACAAATGACACCAACCCCTCCTGCTTTTTGTAAGTAGCTTTTGCCAAGAGCACAAAATAAAGCAATATGTGAATATAGCCTTGGGTCCGGTGTATGGGGTTCTGTATGTAGCCTCAGGCCCTGTCCTACATGGGGGCCTGTCTGTAGCCTCGAGCATAACCAAGGTAAAAACGCAGCCGAAACCTCCTGTGTGACCCAGCCTTTGTCGTAGCATGTGCTCTGTAGGTGCAACAAAGTGGCAGGAAATATCCGAAACAAAGTGGGTTTATGGTATTTAAAACCTGAGGAGCTAAAACACTAGAAAAAATGAATGAATGGGGGAAAGGGGGTGCAAGTAACGCAATTTAATGATTTTGTTTGAAAATGCTGCACAAAATCTGCAGCACCAGATTCTCATTATGGGAACTTGGCCTCAGGGTCGCTTTACACACACCAACTTATCTGTCCAACTTCTGAACAGATCTCTGGTTGCAGTGAAATCATGGACACATTGCTCCATTTTGTGGCTGTGTACAAATGTAACAATGTGTCCATGATTTCACTGCAACCAGTAAGTTGTTCAGAACCTGGATGTCTCTGTATAGTAGACCTATATATATATATATATAATATATATATATATATATATATATATATATTTATATATATTGCAATCCACTGAGAAATGCATGTAAGCCGGTAAGGGCAGGGTCCTCTCTCCCCTCGATCAGTCTGTCGCTGTTAGTATGTATAACTTGTTTGTATGTAACCCTTCTCATGTACAGCACCATGGAATCAATGCTGCTCTATAAATGATATAGAGCGAGTTCCTGTATATTTGTTCTCGCCGCAGTCTTCTCCTCCGTTTTGTGACTTCTTCTCCTCTCGTCTCCTCAGCTGCAGGGAAGCCCCGGGCCGGTGCTGGATGAGGATTCTTGTTCGTCGGCTCCTCTGTCCCCGGTGTCCTCGTCCTCTCCTCGTTCCATGCCTTCAGGTCTCACTCAAGGGAAGAATGTCTGCAGCAGCTGCGGGATGGAGATTGTAGACAAATACCTGCTCAAGGTAAGAACCCGGACAGGAGAGATCAGAGAAGACGTGCGGTGCAAAAACTGCAACAGATCTGACATTGATGATGGGTCCTCTGTACCCCAGAGATTGCAAGTCTCATTTTTGGGTTATCAGTGGGTGAATTTTTTGACTTCTGATTAGTTGTGAATGGTAACAAAAAGTGTTTTATTTTTATGTTTCAAGTATTGTATTGTTGTCATAGATAATATACACTTACGGAAGAGGAGTATAATGCAGTGGCACAGATGGCGTTCCCTGGGCAGGGTTGGACATATCATTGGTGCAATAAAAGGCCCATGGCCTCATAAATAGCAGTGGCATTGGGCATTATGATGAACTATTTGACTCTAAAGGGCCCATGTCCCCTACCTGCACAGGGCCTGTGTCCGTGTCCGCCACTGGCTGCAGACTTGCTAACAATGATGTCCTTCCTAGTTCCAAATGCAAAGAGGCGCACACCCTGTGAAAGGAGTTGTATAGGGAGATATGTGATTGAGGAGTTTTCCCTGGGCCATAGATGTGAGCTACGTATTGATTGTGGGGTGATGGAAATGCCCCATAATCAAAATATATATAATATGTGTGAGCCACTATTAGCAGTTCAGCATATGATTGTATAAGTGGGTTTGTGTTCTCTCCAGATTGTGTTATTAGTGTTCGTCCAGACCAGTGTTACTCAATGATGGCTTATTTCATTTATTTTCCTTACTACTTCCGTTGAACCTACCTGTCAGGGTTAAAATAAATGGCGTAAACTGTATTTCCAGCCCCCCCCCCCCCATTCCCCTTCTGGCTTTACTCCTGTCGTCCTCCTTCCGGTGCGGTCAGCATGTGACCACTGCGGCCAATCAGTGGTGCAGTGATTTGCTGCAGCTGTGATCCACCAAAGGAAGGAGAGTCTGAAATAAGGGTGAAGTAAAGGAGTGGTGGGGGTCTGTAGTGTGTGTGTTTTTGTTTTTTTTTTTTTTTTTTTTTTTTTTTTTTTTGGGGTTTTCACTTGTCCTGAAGTTTTCTTTGTAATTGTTTGCACCCAATTCTTAATGCACGGGTCTCGCTAGTTTGCTCCAAAGTAAAAAGGTTCGCTTTCTTGGACTTTGATCTTTGTTGTGGCTTTTTTTTTTTTATTTATTTTTTTTATTTTTCTCTAGCTCAAAAACTCACATTTTTGCAAAACTTGCACCAAAATAACGGCCATGCATAAAATCACTACAGGGAAATTGGGGTAAAATTGTGCCAGTTTCATCACATTCATTCTGCGGCACTTTACATCCATCAGCCGTGTTTAATAGAAGTCCAGGAAAGGTTGAGACTGGAGGATAGGTTGCAGATTGCCGGTCTTTGCCCTTTATATATTGGCATCATTGTGGGTGCAGGTCACCAGTGTCTTTGTGTGTTTTTTCCCTATTTCGAGAATCCTAGCAGCCCGGACTGCTGAGCAGGATTGTACACGGGGCGAGGATGCAGATGATTGCTTAGGAACAACATTTAATTAATTTCTATTGTAACTTTGTAAAATATATTCTCCAAAATCTGCATTATTTAATTTTTTTTTTTTTTGTTATTGGTTTGAATGTCCAGTATTGGATGGTTTTATGGAAGGTCCCCGAGTAGCTGCCTCCATTCTGGCCGGTCACCGGTGTTGCACACTCATGACTTGCTGTTATTGTATCACACGGATTTATGAAATGTTACAATGTTCCCACAATCTGGGAGAGCTGCAGGAGGGGGGTGTAGCTTGTGCCTGGTTCCCGCCAGTATTTTTGATCAGTATTTCTATGCTAACCCCAGGAGTGTGTGTCTCGGCGATGTGCACACACGTGATCAGGAAAATTCTGCACCAAAACCTTTATCAGGTTTTAAAAAAAAAAAAAAAATGGCACCAAAAAACGTGTTGTGGTTTTGCTGTGTTTTTCAGTGAATGGGGTCTATGGAGGAACCGGATCACTTAATTGAAATGCCACTACTTTTTGTGATCAGGAAAAAACCGCAGCTGTCGGCACAGATTTTGGCAATCTCATAGACTTTGCAGGCCTGACAAACCATGTGTTTTTTTTTTTTTTTTTTTCTTTTTTGGCAAAAGCACACCACGAAAATTGGATCAAAAACAGTGTGAACTTAGCCTAAAACAGAGTCAATCTTTTAATTATAGTTTTTCTCTAAGGCTGGAAACACACTGGAGTGAAATAAAAACACGGTTCATTTGTCGTCCAGGAGAGTCGCACAAGTGTTGTCCGATTTTTGGTCAGTGTGGCATCCGTGTGCTGTCGAGTGCAATCGTTTTTTTTTTTTTTTTCTCAGCAGCGATTTACTGTATAATCAATTACAGGAACGGTTTTTACAGTTGTCTGAGCTACAGAATGATGATGGATCAGTGAAAAAAAAACGGATACCTCTCGGCGGTCCGTGAGTTTTGTCGAACCCATAGACTTGCATTGCCGAGCATCATGCGTGAATTGCATACTGTCTCAGCATGTTGCGACTGCTTGCTCATCTGTGAAGTGGACGACGACAAAAATGCCCGACGGCTGCAAACGTGCGCTCGGACATAGTTTAACATTGGTCCGACTGCAATGGAAGAAAAACTTGCACTACAGTCGTCCAACTTTCATGCCAGTGTGTACCTTAAGGCCCCCTTTCACATCATATTTTTTTTGTGTATCCGTTGTAAAACTGATAGCCACGGATCCGATTTGGCCTCCATGTATCTCTATGGGCACAGATGTGCACGGATTGGTCCTTACTGCCATCCGATTGTCAGTTTTGTGATGGATCCATTTGTGTGTTTTTAAAAAAATAAATAAAAATCCTGTCCCCAAAATCGGAGTCTGCTCAGATTTATGGCCTGGGTTGAAAAAAATTGGACAAACAGATCTGTTGCTGTCCATTTCAAATAAAATGGAGCTCTATAGTGATGGCTCTGATTTTCTGTACTGCGCATGCTCAGAAGCAAGGTTCAGCCCTATCTCTCCTAACTGATGACTGATCCGTGGGCATCAGTGGCCTGTCCATGTGATCCTGGAAATTCAAGGATCACCACCAATGTGCAAAAAATGTGATGTGAAGGGGCCCCAAGTTCCACTCCCGGGTTTGGCTCCAAAACACTGATGCAAAAATACTGTTGTGTGAATGAGGCCTCTATGTAGAGGCCATGGTCTGCTCCTAGAATTGTGAACTTTAGGCCATGTTTTTGTATAGGGTAGACAACAGGTTTTTTTGTGTGTTCTTGTGGTGTTTTGTTAAAAATACAAACAAAAAAAAAAACTAAGCTTTCCAAAACACGTATCAACATATCCTGACGTTTGCACTGTGTTTATTGACCTCCTGCTGTTTTTTGATAGATGCAGTTTTTTCTATCATTTTTCAGCATTTTTAGTTTTCACCTGCGCCCCTCCCCCCTTTCACAAAAAAAATAAATTAAGAAATGCATGACACAAGAATAAACATTTTAATGCAAAATTGTCGCTATGTTCCTGCAGGACGCCCTTGTATTATTGACATTTACTTTAAGTTCAGAATTTCGGCACTACTCAAATAATTTGATTTATTTTTGCACCAAGAAAAGCCACAAAAACCCAATAAACAAAGCAGGGAGGCCCCTATTTCGGTGCATGCACACATGAAGGAAGGTACTCTTCATGCTATGTGGCGGCAGTGTTCTGGAGCCTTTGTTCGGTGCCCGGTGCCCCCGTTCAGCGCGATCTGTGCCCCGTTTATTATTTTGTGCACTCGTCTCATACTTTCCACAGCTCTAAACCATCAGACAACTCTTCTATATCTTGTACATGTAAAATGCAAACATTCCGGAATCAATGCATGATTTATAGCCGGACTGGGAGTTGGATGTGACGCTAATAGGGAGTTTCTTGTTCCTTAGTTAAAGCGTTAAATACATTTTTTGCTTCAAAATTAGGGATAACTGCATTCCCCAACAATATCCACAACCTCAATGTACCGATGTAGCGGAGTTGAATTTGCCATGTAACCCTTTAACCATTTTTTGCTTTTTTTTTTTTTTTTTTTTTTTTTTATTGCTAAAAAATGTAACAATGATGCACCATACAAAATAGATGGAAAGATCCAGTGTAAATGAATGTATACCCACAATTGGCAAATAGTATTCTAGGAGTGATCATTGTATTTGCAGCTTTCAGGGCACAGAGACCTCTTATGGTGATCTTGCCTGACGAGGAGCCTCTGAAGACTCTGAAGGCTGCAAATACATTTTTTTTATTTTTTATTTTTTTTTTTTTCCAGAAAAATGACCTCACTCCTAAAATACTTTGTCATTTTTAGGCATAGATGTATTAACAAAAAATGTAACAAGGAAAAATGATTCTTCCAAACTTCTAAGTTGTCACCGCTTCATCTTTTCTTTTCTATTTCTCCATTATTTATTTTTGCCTGACGACATATTTTTTCAAATGGCCATTTTCAGTGGAGGGCTGGGTCACACTAATGGCCCAGGGTGTCCTCATTCTTTTAGGGGGGGGGGCTGGGCTGAGGGCGTCCCTCATTCTGGAGGATGGGGTGTGCATGCCCCATGCATTACAAAGTCTATCGCTTTCATTGGGAACTGGGTAATGCCTCCTCCCGCCTCAGTGGCGCTGCAGGGAAATTCAACACTTAAGGTACCGTTACACGCGGCAACATTGCTGCGATGTTGCCGCAACTTCACGGGAGCGCGCATGTTTTTGGCACTTTTCCAAGATTGCCTTGGAGATGTCAGAGCAAGATATCGTAGGCAACGCAACTAGGATGTTGAAAGCCACTTTGTTCGCTGGGTGATGAGCAAACTCAGCGAGCGATCCTTATCAGTGTAGTGAATAGGGAAAGTTGCTTTCAACATCGCTATTGCGGTGTCACACAGAGCGATACTAGCAGATCGCCTGGGCAACATCGCCAGGTTTACCAACATGTTGGTAAACCTGGCAACTCCGCTCAAGCAATTATTACCGATGAATCACCCTGTCACACGTTCAACGTACTATCAATGGCACACAGCGATGCCTACGTCACTTTTCGGTGAAGTTGCCGGCAACATGCCTTCGTTTTTAACTGTACCTTTACTGTTGGGTTTCCACCATCACAGCTGAGGGATACATTTTTTTTTTTTCTTTTTTTTTTTACTTACTAAAAGGGATGTGTAAAGCGAGCAGCCCCTCAAAGGACTTTCCACCAGTTTACATGCACCGTTCCTGGTCATCATATCCAGCAATAATTAAACTGAACATAATTCCAAATCTGTTCCTTCTGGCATCTAAACAGCGGCATACATTCCAGCATGTATAAATAAACACGGGCTGTGCTGGGGGCTCCATGCGGGGACGGAGGGGCTGCACTGTACTATGGGTAGCGGATCGTTCATAGGCTCTTAGTAAGAAAGCAGAACTGCTGGATTTGTCACTTTTTTACCTTATGCCTAGAACACAAGAAACATAATAAATTGACTTGCAGCCCTGTGTAAACCCCCAGATTGGACATCGGAACGTGCATCCCGTGATCTTGTAAATTACTCAGTGTCACATGTGGATCTGGTTTTGTTTAGCCCCATAGACCGGTCGGCAGAGGAATCCGGTGACTCCCAACCACGCGGCGTTACGGATTTGGAAATTTCTCCTAAATGTTGGAGAAACACTGCCACAAAACGGCCCCCCCTGTGCGACGCTCCTCCGGGGCGGGTTCTCTATATTACTTTTAGATTTGCAGTGTAATAGAATCTACTAGGACATGATATATTGCATTGTACGTGTGGACTTGCATTTTCCTCCTTTTCCACGTTCTGCCTCTCTCTTTTTTTTGTTTTTTATTCTCCTTCCTAATCCCTTTTTTGTGGTTTATTGGATTATCGGTTATCTGATCTGTTAATAATATTATGAATCTGCTGTTACTGATGGATTTACTGAGGTCGGAGGAGCCGATGTGCAGAGATCCGGCGCCTGTTACTGGATTTCTGCCGTTTGCTATACTGAGGAGTCCATTAACCCTTAAAATCATGGAAAGGATAAGGCAGCGGAGGAATTTACATATACTGTGGTGTCATTGTGACCTGCGACCTACCAGGGTTGCAACAATTGACAACCGAAAGCCCCCCCCACCCTTTTTTTATTTTTTTTTTTTTTTTTTTTTTTTTTAACATTTGTCAGTGAAATAAATGAAAAATGAGGTCCCGTTTATTTTGGTTATAGACAACATGTCGATCTGCTACAGATAATCCTCAAGGAATAGAAAATTTACGAGAAAGGGGGAACAAAATCGTATAACATAATGGCAAGGAGTTGTTTCATGAGAAATATATATGAATTTATAGCGCAATCCTAGATTGACAGGGGGTGTCACTACAACAAGTGCAGGGGCTACAATCCACACTTTGGTCCCAGAGCCTGGGGGGCCCCAAAAGTCCCTCTGGCCTATAGAAAGACTAATTCTGTTTAAGATTTGCAATAATTAAGGGCCCCTTTTGAGCTTTTGCATCGGGGCCCATGAGCTTTCAGTTACACCCCTGTGGATTGATATGAGCCAAATGTAACGGAGAAGCAAAACCGTTTCACATGGAATCAAACCTCCCAGTATATCGGCCTGTAGGGAAAATCGGAAAGGTTAAAGCATCACAGCATCTGGCACATGCTGCTGACGGCATGAGGGAGTCGCGCTACGGTAATATGGCGACAGTCACAATCTCATCACGGCCATAAATGAAGGTTTAATCAGATGCTTGAATTGTTGTTTGAGCTTCTAGGAATGTGACGGCATATTAAGTGTGGGGCCGCTCATTGGAGGTATGATCCAATGTTACCTGTCAGGAGAATAGGCATTTCCAGCCTTGGTAGATGGCTGCATATTTATTCCTTCTGTGTGGCATACCATGATACAGTGCACAAATAACATGTGCCTATATGGTGCAAAAGTAACTGCCAATTTCTGGAAAAGTTAAACTCCAATGCAGTTGTCTTTAATAATAAACCATATGATGCCTAAATATCCAGCATTAGTGGCGCTGTAGTAGAAATACTGCCATAGTGAGGTAAAGTGGTAACATATTGTGACCACATAACTGTATGCATAAAATGTAATCTCCTGACCATGGCCAGCGTTTGCACCTGGACAAGTGCCGGGGCCCTGGTCAGCAGGGGGGCCCACTCTTGGTCAGGGACAGCCCAGCAGCAGATGTGTGCACTACCACATGGCTAATTTGCATGCAATGTCCTTGCATGAATGTTGTGTTAAAGGGGCCACTGAGACTTTCGCCCAGGACCCACAAAAACCTGGAGTCGGCCTTGCTCCTGATTTATATTGTGCAGTTATCGCGGCTCCACCTTCCACGTGGGACTCTGTTTTGTATATTCCAGTGCACATCACTCGCTCCTGAAGTTCAGTGATGAGCTGGACTTTCTTTCTTTTTGTCAGTGACGTCCTATGACACCAGCGTGTCCGTATTCTTGGATAACTGAGGTTGCCCTTTCTCCTGCAGGTAAACGATCTGTGCTGGCACGTCCGCTGTCTGTCCTGTTCGTGTGTCGGACGTCCCTGGGGAGACACACCAGCTGCTACATCAAAGATAAAGACATATTCTGCAAGCTTGACTATTTTAGGTACTATCCATGTATGTATCCGTGTCACTGTCTGTTACTCCATATTTTCCGCTGTATTCATCTTTTTGTTCCCTGCTTGTTCAGGTTGTTATACCGCACTGGAGAATGTATCAAAACTGGTGCAAAGGAAAAGTGGCAAGTTTGCCCATTGCCTGTGGGGGTGGCAGCCCGACTTTTCCTATAAACCTGTTCTTCATTTCATACATTGCAGCCTATCTGGTTTTCGGCACATGCAGAATGTCTTTGTCTTTTTATGTGCATGTCTAGACATTTTGCAGCTGATGATGGGATCTGGCAGCTCATTTTGTGTTGGAATTACCCAATCAACATGGGCTGGTTGTCTGTACTGTACTTGTTACTTTCTCTGTAGCTCCTCTGCAGGTGTAATGAGGCATTGCACCACTTTTGGTCCTCCGGAGTTATTGTTGCGCATTCTCTGCTCTAGCTTATATATGGTAGTTTATGGCGGCCGGACCAGAGTCCCGTGCTCCTCCTCCTAAACGCCAGCCTAACATATTAGGTCGTGCTGCCAGTACTAATCAGCTGGGAAGCCGTCTGGCAGGTAGGAGGAGGCGCATAAGCTTCTGGGTCGACAGTCAAAGACTACAAATGTGGCTACAGGACCTGGGTCATGGACAAGGGCGTAACTAGAATGGGTGCAGGGGTTGCAATCTCTCTGGTGCCCTGGAGCCTAAGGGACCCCTAAAATCTTTTTGGCCATGGTAAAAAGACCAATACTGTTAAAGAGCTGCAATAATTGGGGGGGCCCATAGGCGCTTTTACATTGGTGCCCATCTATAGTAGGTGCAGGGCTTGCAATTGCATCCGGGCCCTGCAGCATTAAGGGGCCCCTAAAGTCCCTTTTGACCTATATGAAATTACCAATACTATTAAAAACTTGCAATAATTGGGGGGGCCCGTTGGAGCTTTTGCTTTTGGGCCCATGAGCTTCGTTATGCCACTGGTCATAAGGATTGTTTTGCCCTTCAATGTAGCCTAATAGGATATTTGAAGATTGTTTAGTGGGAATAAAATACATTGTATTCAGCAATATTCTGTGTGTTTTTTGCACCACGTTGGTGCATTTTTGTCCTATGAGTGGTCACTGATTTGTCTCCGGCTGTCTTTTGCCATCCAGGCGATACGGGACGCGGTGTTCACGTTGCGGCCGACACATCCACTCCACAGACTGGGTGAGACGAGCGAAGGGTAACGTGTACCACTTGGCGTGCTTCGCCTGCTACTCCTGCAAGAGGCAGCTGTCCACGGGGGAAGAGTTCGCTCTGGTGGAGGAGAAGGTTCTGTGCCGCGTGCATTACGACTGTATGCTGGACAACCTGAAGAGAGCGGTGGAGAATGGTGCGTGCCGCCATCACTCTGCATGCAGGGCTGCCAGCTTATGTAAGGCAACAAAAATGTCAATTACATATTTTTTTTTTTTTTTTTTTTTTTTTCTTTCAGGGAATCGGGTTAGTGTGGAAGGGGCTCTGTTGACAGAGCAAGATATTAATCAACCGAAACCGGCAAAGAGGGCTCGGACAAGCTTCACTGCAGACCAGCTCCAAGTAAGTTTGTTGTGGGGCTGTTTGTGTCAGAATCCAAGGTACTGCAGGGTTAATATGCAAGAAAACAAGGAGCCAGGAATCATTGTCAGTATATTGACTACATATGTACGGTTAGAATTGTAACAAGTATGCAAATAGACTCTTCAGAGGAAGACTATGAACTCTAGTGCCACCTATTGGAAGTAGAAATCCTTAAAGTGAAGATCGACCCTTTAAAGGGACACTGTCATCTCATTTTTTTTTTTTTTTTTTTTTTTTTAGTATGGTACTAATCTTACCCTTGAAATATGGCCTGGGAAGACCTTTTCTCAACATGTAAAATCATTATTCTACACTATGTAGTTTTCATGTTATCAGCATCTTCACACCCTGCAGGGAGCTGCTGCATTAGTCCTGTCAATTGTAAGCAGAGACGATTAGTCCTGCTGCTGTATAAACTGTCATGTAATTATGCACTCCCTCTCAGCAGCTCTCTCCTCCTTCCTCCCTTTGCTAATAGTGCAGTGTCAGGTTTCAGTAGCTTCTGTTCTGTTGAGGACATGAAGTCTAGATAAAGCAGACCTGTAAAGGCTCTCTCCCTCCATTTTGTTTCTCTAAGCAGAAATCCCTCCTGTGACCATTTGTTTGCTGATTTCTTGGGATGCTGCAAACACAGAGAGCAAAGAGAATACATCCCCCCCCCACCCCACTGATCTCCTGTGCAGTGATGTGAATATGTGACATGCATATTCATCCTATGGGGAGGGGACAGCAAATAACTAAGAGGATCATTCACTGTGATTGACAGATGAAATTAATCTCTTAATTTGAAGTTTAGGAAGTTAGGAGGGGAATATACATAAAAGAAATGCATAAAGAGTTGAGTGAGGAATTAGAAAATTACAGCAGTTCCATATGGATTTTTGACCTGACAGTTTTCCTTTAACCGAGCCTTGTCATATGAATTGGGATTAAAACAAGATCAGAATCTTATTTTGCAAACACTACACTGATGAAGGGAAATACTCTGAAATGCAAAGTGTGAGATCTACTCTGGCTGTATGATGGGCTAAGACTAAGCTCTAAGTTGGAAAGCAACATGCTTTTTACCTTAAGTCATACGGTAATTGACTTTTAGGATTGCTACTTCCAATAGGTGGCGCTGTAGTTCATAATCCTCCTCTCTGACAATTAGCATATTTCCATAAGGAGCATTGAGCACTTGTCTCCTCATACTGATATGTCACTTTCCACAAGGAGAAACCTTGCCCCTTAAAGCAAAGACGACATTATAGTTCAATGTGGGTGTTTTTGTTTTCTAGGTTATGCAAGCACAATTTGCTCAAGACAACAACCCTGATGCACAAACGCTACAGAAGTTGTCAGAAAGGACAGGTCTCAGCAGACGTGTTATACAGGTAATAAGCAGTTATATCAAGAGGCTAAAGTTTGGTTTGTGTCTATTTTGTTTCCTAGTGCAGAATCGAACACTGCAGAGCTGCACTCAGTATTCTGCTGGTGCAGTCACTGTGTACATACATTACATTACTGATCCTGAGTTACCTCCTGTATTATACTCCACAGCTGCACTCACTATTCTGCTGGTGCAGTCACTGTGTACATATATTACATTACTGATCCTGAGTTACCTCCTGTATTATACCCCAGAGCTGCACTCACTATTCTGCTGGTGCAGTCACTGTGTACATACATTACATTACTAATCCTGAGTTACCTCCTGTATTATACTCCAGAGCTGCACTCACTATTCTGCTGGTGCAGTCACTGTGTACATACATTACATTACTGATCCTGACTTACCTCCTGTATTATACTCTAGAGCTGCACTCACTATTCTGCTGGTGCAGTCACTGTGTACATACATTACATTACTGATCCTGAGTTACCTCCTGTATTATACTCCAGAGCTGCACTCACTATTCTGCTGGTGCAGTCACTGTGTACATACATTACATTACTGATCCTGAGTTACCTCCTGTATTATACTGCAGAGCTGCACTCACTATTCTGCTGGTGCAGTCACTGTGTATATGCATTACTTGGATGCTTTCTATTGGACTTTCCTATTGTTTTCATTACTTTATCACACTGTAGTTCAGGATTTGTACAATGTATCGCTGTACTCGGTCTTCCAGCAGTGTTGTATATGGATTTTCCATTTAAGCAAAATGTTAGTAATTGTTAAAATATCGTGAGGTCATCAGTAGATATGTGGACTGACCTATAACCTTGTACCTCCTGCTGGTTTCTGTGGTTCCCTTGTATTGTCGCCTCCATACTTGTGTTCGGCCCGGTTATTCTCTGATTCTTCATCTTGCAGGTTTGGTTCCAGAATTGTCGCGCTCGTCACAAGAAGCACGTGAGCCCGACCCATTCCTCCACCGCACCTGTCACAGCCATTCAGTCCTCAAGGCTTTCTCCACCGATGATGGATGAAATGACCTACTCCGCCTACGTACCTCAAGATGGGCCCATGCTGACCGCCCTGCACAGTTACATGGACGGTGAGTTATTAAACCGGACAACATCAATGGATAAATCGCACCGCGCCGGGTATTTCTTTAAGAGCAGAATTTCTTTGTGTGTGTGTGTGGGGGGGGGGGGGGGGATGATGGGGTTATTTCTTAAGCTTCCGGATCCACAATTTGCAGTTTTCAATAACTGAAGATACGGATACAAACTTTACGTTCCAGTATTTTCTGTGGCTCTGTGCAATGTACCTGTAACCGAAATCGACAGACTGGTGCCAATGTCGGGATATTATATTTTTGAGCACAAAGTTACTCTGCAAATCCTAAACTTTTTCCAAAGTAAAGGTTCTTCATAAAAAAAAGACTGTGCACGTACCACTTATGAGGTTTCCCAATGTTGCAACTATCAATATCCTACCATTTGGTCCCCCAGAAGCCAGGCTCCGCTTGATGAAGTGGAGGTGCAGATATTCGACCTCTGTTGCATTCATTGCTTAGAAGATCTGGAGCGGGCAGGGGTACAGCGGCGCAGGTGGGGGGTAGATACTGTGCTCCTCTATTTCCAGGTCCCTGATTTTTTTTTTTTTTTTTTTTTTCTTCTCTTCATGGCGGAGGTTCTTGGTGGACAGACCCCACTAATCAGAAAATGTGTTCCTGGTCCTATGCACAAGGGAATAACCTTATTGTGGGAATACTTCTTTCCTCAATGTAGTATAATAGTTATAGTTAATCCATAAATGATCCTCTAATGCTGGTTTCATACTTGTGTATTTTGGTATCTGGGGGCGCTCAAAAGCCTGGACTCGCCTGCAATGATTAAACTGGGCACATTGGTATCCAGTGCGGGAGCATCTGTCTGCATATTTTACAGGGACCTGATGGATGGTGAATGATACTCCCCCACCCCTGCGTCCTGCGCATGCGCGGTTCATAGAACATGGACCGGAAATCCAGATCCACCGGAGTCTGAATGAGTCCTCATCTCATAGATTCCCCCCCCCCCCCCACCGCCCATTCAGTTTCACACTATGGATCTGGGACTTCATGTTCTTCACGGAGACAAGAATCTGTATCTTGTTGCAATTTTGGTCTCCGTGAAGAGTAGAAAAAAAAACAAAACAAGAACACCTGGATCCAGGGCAATCCGTTCATAACTGGATGCACCCACAAGTGTGTCTGGCCCCACTGAAAGTCAAAGTGGATGCACCCACATCAGTTTTTGACCCCTTTGTGCCGGATTCACACTGATGGTGGGAAACGCCAATGTGAAACCCGCCTGCGTTTGATTGACATTATGGGAGAGATTCACTGAGCAAATCCTGGAACAAAGTGGTGTATATGCTGGGGGTGCCTCACGCCGAAAGCTCATCCTGGGCAGCTCATGTCAAATGTATTAATCACTTCTGCCATTACATTGGTGTAAGGCCGGCTTCACACTGCAATTTTTCGTTGTCAGGTTATGTCTGGTGTTTGCAGGATGCATCGGACAGAACCTGACTGTCACGGACAAGCAGAACCTGCACATCTGCCCTCTGATCCTGCTTTTTGCTGGCTTCATAGCTGGCGCTGTCCAGTGCTGAAACTTCAGCGCCACGGCTGCAGGGGAACTGGCTGCAGTGCTGAAATTCAGCCGTGGAGCTCTCCAGGTGCTGAAATTCAGCACCAGACGTCTGGGAACCAGCACAACTTTCTGCTGCATCTGGCACCCATAGACTCCCATGCTATGGGCGCCGGATCCAGTTTTTTGTCTAAGGTTTTTTGTTTTTTTTTGCGTTGGACACAAAAAACACAGCAGACTGTTTTGGTGTCCGATGCAAAAATCGGACAAAACTAGACCCTCCCGGAAAACCTGCAAACCGAAGGCCAATCCTGTGCCATAGGGATACATGGGGTGCAAATTCTGATCCGGGACAGCCATGGACCCGAAAAATCAGTGTGAAGCTGACCTTGAGTAATAGCCTGTCTTCATTATGACTTCAGTATGGCTATGTTCACACATTTCATTTTTTTGAGGGATTTTTTTTTTTTTTTTTTTTTGTGCAGCCCAAACCGGCTCTTTGGGCATGGACACACTCATCTGAGTTTGACGGACGAAACTCGGAACAGGCTGGAGCAGTGACCCTGAACGGCCTCTGGACAGGGAATGTGATGCTGCACAGAAACACAAGCAGCTGTCATTCCCTGTCCAGACAGGGAGAAGCCGCTCAGGGTCACTACTCCAGCCTGTTCCGAGTCTCGTCCGTCAAACTCGGATGTAACTCGGAGAGTGTGTCCAAGCCCTTTGTAGCAAAAAAAAGCTGGTTCCAAAAAGCCGCTTGTTTGTGGTGTTTTTTTTTTGGCTGCACAATTGGTTAGGAAAAAAAAATCAATTGTGTACAGGAGATGTCTGGAATTTTGGAGCTTTTGCTGGTGCTGGAAAAAGTCGCTTTTAGGCTGCCTTCAGATTTGCAGATGCCTCCGCAGCGTTTTGCGGAGGCATCTGCAAGCATCTGCATGCAGATGGCAGCCCCTATGTTTATAATGGAGCGCACGGCGGTCTGCAGATGCTTGCGCACAGATCACATGTAGGAGTGAATGGGTGCGCACGGCGGTCTGCAAGCATCTGCAGACCGCCGTGCGCTCCATTATAAACATAGGGGCTGCCGTCTGCATGCAGATGCTTGCAGATGCCTCCGCAAAACGCTGCGGAGGCATCTGCAAATCTGAAGGCAGCCTCTATTTGCATTTTTGCAGTGTTTATTTTTTTTCTTTTTCTGCACCAAAATCTGCAAGGAAAAAACTTTAACGTGGGCACAAAAGTCATGATTCTGATACTTTGCTGGCATATGCTCTCCTTCGCAGATTTGCAGTTTAGCTTGGTTTCACACTTGTGTATTTTGAAATCCGTTTTTTATCCGTTATGAAATGGATGGACACTTATCGGTTTGTCTCCAATGACTTCCTATGGTGATGGATTTGTCTTGTGTGCACCCAGTTGTCACGGTTTTGTCATGGATCCGTTCTTCTGGATATTTTTCCTGTTCCCAAAAACAAAGTTGTGTTTTTGGGCTCGTGTGAAGAATTAGGAGACAAACTGATGCTCACAGACGGATCTGTGACTATACATCATGAATTAAGATCTGTTTGCTTCCATCTGCACGGATCTGTTTTGGTGGATTGGGCAAGGTGCAGCTCCTTCCACTTCTATCTTTGGTAACTGATGACCGATCCGTAAAAATAAAAAATTCCATGGTCATCCATTGGCATTAGTTTGCACCGATCCGTGGGAGTCCATGCATATCCAGGGAGTTGCATAAATTTCATGCAAGCAAATGGATGCAAGTGTAAAACCGGCCTAAGATTTGCGTTGATTTCCTTGTGTATCTATGACCCTTTGGATCCTCTTAGATTGATCTCCTCTTGTATATTCCTCTGTGATTGGCCGAGGACTAATGCCGTCTTCTTCTCTCCGCAGCTCACTCTCCACCTCCGCTTGGTCTCCAGTCGCTCCTGCCTCACTCCATGGCACAGCTACCTATAAGTCACGCATAAACTTTTCACTTCCGTTTCTTTGTAAATGTTTGGGTAAATTCCAGATCGTTTATTGTGTATAAAATAGAAGATCACTTTAGTTATTTTTATAACTCGTTTCTATTTTGACGTCCATCAGCTCGTGTCCCGCAGTCGCCGGAGCCACCACAAATGCCGCCAGAGCCATGACCGTCCCGCCGCCTCTCCCCCCCCACGTCCTTATGAGTATTATTGCGCCACTAAGTTCTCGCGCATCTCGAGTTTTGTTTTTTGTACTGTCTGGAATTAGTCCAAACTTCTTCGTTGTGTTTGTTTATTTATTTGTCATCGAGAGAGCACTTTGCCAAAAAAAGAAGAAAAAGAGACTGACAAGTGTGCAAAAAATGTTTACAATTTTTTGTGAAATTGTATTTTTCATTAGTATGTATCTGTAAATTATTACTAAAGTACATAAGTATGTTGATTTTTTTGCTTTAAAAGTTCTAAAAGAATTTTGGTTTTTTTCCAATCTGTGAATTGACTAAATTTGGTTGGATGGGTGTTTTTAATTTTTTTTTTTTTTTATTTTGGTTTTTTCGTTTTCACGCAAACTGAATAAAGCTTTGATTACATCTGTTTGTACAGATCGGAGTGAAACAAAGTAGATGACGCTCTGTGTAAGAGAAATCTCCTTTCAAAATAGCCATTGTTCACACTGGACTAAATCTCACCAAGAAGTTTTTTACCTTTTTTAGGCTACATGCCCACGCTGCGGATTTACTGCGGATTTTGGTGCATTTTTCCTGCAGCTTTCTGTGAAATCCGCAGCACAGTATCTTCCCTGCAATGTGTATGGGCAATTCAAAGTGTTGTGCCCCTGCTTCAGATTTTTCCACAGCGGCAGTGGTGCGTATTTTGCTGTGGAAAAATCTGCAGCATGTCAATTCTTGCTTTTTGTTTTCTGCAAGTTTTCACCCATAGAACCCAATGTTGGTTACAAAATATTCAGCAGCAGTGTTCACACAGTGTGGAGTTGTTGTGTATTTTGTGTGGAATGACCTGGGGCTCCTCTGTATTTATGGGCACCAGTCCAGGTCAACCAGGTAGCTATGGATTGCCACCCACCCCAGCTGGCTGGTTTGATCTGGTCTGGTAATCAAAAATACAGGGGAGTCCTTTTTTTTTTTTTTTTTTTTTATATAATGACGTGGAGCTCCACTGTATTTTTGGCTGCCAGCCAGGTAAAAGTAGGAAGCTGGGGGCTGGAATCCTCAGTGTGTAGAGGCTCAAGCCTTCTGGGTCCCCCCATGCTGTGAAACAGTCCATTGCTGCTCCAGAAGAAGGCTTGTTTATAGAAGCATATATATATATGTGTGTTTTTTTTTTTTTTTTCTTCTTCCAAATCAGGTAAGATCACATCATCCCTCATATCTCAGCTAAGATGTGTAGCTAACATGGTGTTAACCCTTTAAGGCTGTCATTCATTGACAGCGTGATCCAAAACCCTGCGGCCAGGATCACGCAGTTCCCCGCTGTGATTGGCGATTACGCAAAGAGATCACAAGATCCCTATCTATTACCTGGAGAGCTCTGAGTCGGGAAGCTCTCTGGGATCACTTCCTGTGGATGGCTGGCGAGCACCAGCATCCACAGACGGTTATTATTTGTGCTATGTACTGAAGGGCTGCAGCTCATCTCTACATAACACAAGTGATCGGACTGTGCAGCCCTGATGCTCTCTATGGGCAGTGTAAAATAAAGAAAAAAAATTGAACTCTTTAAAAATATGAAAAACCTTACAAGTTTGTCATCCCCTTTTGGCCCCATACAAAATAAACTAATGAAAAAAAAAATACACCATTTGGTATTGATATGTTCAGAAATGCTCGATCTATCAAAATATAAAACCAATTAATCAGACCTGTCACCTGTATAACGGCAAAAGTCAACTCAGCAGTTGCAGCCATAAACAAATCCAACACAGGATGCAGTCAGACCTCAATAAAAAGGAAACAGAGGTGCACAGAACCAATAAAAATCAGCATCAACCTGCCAAAACATGGGGGAGGTGATCTGCTCTGAACAGCGCCAATGTTTGCATGCATAGGACGCCATTCACATTGATACAAATGACGTAGAGTCTCTTATAACTACACACTGATCCTGCCACCAGACCATCTGGGCAGCCCAGCACAATGCCTCTGCACCACTGGATGAATTATGCCATGTGTCTATATTGACGGAAAAATAAATAAAGGTATGGCTCTTGGAAGAAGGGGAAAAACTGAAAATGGAAAATTGTCCGCGTCTGAAGTCCCAGATTTGCTGAAGCCGGATGAAAACACAAGTCACCGCACATGTCTGGAATTCCGATACAAATGCTTTGGGCAGAACGCAATGTTGCCGGTCTGTATTTAATTTTTTTTGCGCAAAAAAAATCAGAAATCTGCCAGATTTGCAAAATGTAGATGTGAACGTACCCTTCTATGCTGTACCCAGTCATGCAGTCGCACTAGTGACGTGGCTAGAGGCAAATCTATATTCTAGTCGTGAGTCTTTCTGCCTCTTTCAACGCTTCCCGCTTTCTTTGACTCAGCAGCTTCCTGACATTGCAGGCGCTAAACATCAGTTTGCCATTCACAATTTCTCTTCTGTATAAACGGTAGATTGGACTTGGTCAAAAAAAAGACAAAATTCACAGAAAATATATTTTTAAAGCAAATCATTTTTTTTTTTCTTCTACTTTAAATAAATTAATAAATAAAATTATAACAGCAGCAAAAACTCACAAAATAAATGCATATGTAACAATGTCCAGGACTTTCACCTTCAAATTACACAGATCTATTTTTTTTTCATTCAAAAAATTTCTAAAACCCCAAAATTCTGCACAGGAGAAGCAAATGAAATGAGGAAATTTACTTAAAACGAGTCAAACATATATTTGTGGACAGTCAATGTAAGTTGGTGTAATTGAATTTGTAAGCGTGGGATCTGCCGCTCTCCTCACATCTCACCAGGATGCTTATTCAAGAGATCTCGTAATGATGATGTCTTGTCCGGTTGGCTAATTAAAAAAAAAAACTAGAGCCATGGATGACGTCAGGTAAGACGTGGTTATCACGACTCCCACCTAGCAGCCTCAGATTACTGGTGTGGCCCCTGGACCGGGTCCTGTGATAAATCTTTGATCATAGGGGCCTCTACAGATCCCAGAAAATAAAGGCCCAGTGTGCTTGCATCAAAACAAACAGTCTAATGCGCCATCAGTCCCATGGATGGAGATGTATGTGCATGACCACCATGTTTTGCAAACCACTAAATGGGAGCCTTGTTGGAAGGATAGGTGGGAGTCCAAGCACCATCACCCCAAGTAATCATTTATCCTTTGGCACATACAGTGCCATCCCTACACTCCCCAGTGGATCATATGACAATGTTCTGGAGATACAGGAGACAACACCTTTAAAACAGCACATTATATCCAGGATTTAAAAGTGTGCCCAAACACTAACAGGCAGGTAGTTTGCAACCTACCTACCTGTTGTCATCGGTGCCGTTGACCGTGGACACAGACCACTCCTGCTGGCGATGCAATGGAATGGAGGCTTCGTTTCCACCCTGCTCTGTAGGAGGGGAGGGACAGCTGATGTTATCGTGATTGACAGGCGACTCCCCGCTACCTAACTGGGGGAGCCAGATGTCAATAAGCATGACATCGGGTGTGACCAGTCTACAGGGCAGAGAAGATGCCACCCTGTTGACGCGATATTAGTGGAAGCTGCAGAATCGCTGGCAAGAGCGGTATAGGTTGCGATCCCACCAGCATGAGACAGGTGAGAGACTTGCCGAGTCTCGCATAGGCATCATCGCCCACTCCTCGGACGGGAGCATGCAGCTTGATAGAGATACAGGCAGGTGCACACTCCTGTCCAGAGAGCGGGCAGCCGTGCCTGGTAATGCCAGATTCTGTCTTTAGATAAAACGACACCGGTCACAACAGGCGGGCAGGTAGCAACTAACTACATTTTAGTGCTTAGACACATTTTTTTTTTCTTTTTTTGTAAAATCCCAGATCTACCCTTTAAGTTGGAGGCTAATGACCAACTAAGAGAATAAGGGTGGAAACACACTGGCGAGAAAAGACGCGATCCGATTGTCGTTCCCGAGGGTCTTACAAGTGACATCCGTTTTTTGGTCCGTTTTGCATCCAACTACTATGTGACTGTCCGACATTTTTCTCAGATCTCGTCCGTGTGCAATCGTTTTTTCTCAGCAGCTATTTACTGTATAATCATTTACAGGAACAGTTTTTACAGTTGTCTGAGCTACAGAATGATAACGTATCAGTGAAAAAAAATGTGTCCGACTGCGGTCCGTGATTTTGTCAGACCCATAGACTTGCATTGGCGAGTCTCGCGTGTGAATTGCATACTGTCGCAGCATGTTGCAACTGCGTTCTCGTCCGTCTATCGGATGGGAAAAAAACGCCCGACACTCGCAAATGTGCGCTCAGACATTAAATAACATTGGTCCGAGTGCAATGTGAGAAAAACTCGCAGTGCACTTGTCCGAGTTTCACGACAGTGTGTCCATACCCTAATGGACAGAGGTAGAAAGTGAAGTTCGTGGTCCTCCATATAAAATGTGTAATGACCCCACCTAACATTTATCCTACTGGTGTCCCTCTGTTAGGCCACGGTCACACTGGCGTGAAAATCAGACGAGTGCAATGCGAGAAAATCTTGCATTGCACTCGATCCAATGTTACAGAATGAGTGAGAACAGATTAACTTGAGTTGTCCGCTTTTTTCTAACCCAGAATCTGGATGAGAAAAAAAGTTGCAGCATGTTGCAATAGTATGCGATTCCTGTGCAAGACTTGTCAATGCAAGTCAATGTGTCAGACAAAATCACGGACAGCACACGGACCATCCTAGTGCCATCTGTTTTTTAACTGATACATTATCATGCTGCAGCTGAGACAACTGTAAAATGTTCCTGTAAATGATTATACAGTAATAGCTACTGAGAAAAAAAAACGGATTGCACTAAGACAGCACACGGGTTTGAGATGTGAAAAAAAAAAAAAAAAAAAAAAAAAAAAATCGCACACGCATAGCAGTTGCATGCGACACGGATCAAAAAACTGATGATACTCGTCCAACTCTCCTGGATGAGAAATGGACCAATATATTTCACGCCAGTGTGGCCGTGCCCTAATGCCCGTTAGCCCCTTGCACTCCAGGCACTGATTCAGCTGTAATGTCCGCACCCATCGCTACCCGTAGATCCCAATGATACAGTTCAGTTTCATGGTGAAGTCATAATTTTCAGCCATATAAACTGTTATTTTTACTCGTACAGGACCAGTCTCTTACAGTATTGTAAAGACTGTGCCCTACATACACAAAAAATGGCGCAATTTGTACCAAATCTTTGGTGAACTCACGCCGACTCCATATGCATCAAATGTCATCCCTTAAAGGATAAACTTGGCACGAAAGACGCCAGCGCAAATTTTTAATTTGTAGTAAATGTCCCAATGTTAGAGAAGCGCAACGGATCAATGCATCAAATATTGCACAATAACATAGAATTTGTGGCAAAGTGAGACTTTTTATATACCGTAAATTAAAGTTGGGTGTAACGTATTTGATGCTTTTTAGGACAGCCGTGACCTCTGTAGAAAAAGGGATTTATTTGTAGAAATGCAGAATTAAATATGTCGTACTCCATGTACAAAAGGTTTATCACGGGCACTTTTTTCCTTTTTTTTTTTAACCTTTGCCATAGGTGCTTAAAACAGTAGAAATGGGATAAAACATTGATTAATGTAATCTAGGCATTTACAGCAATGAAATGTCATTTATGCACAAACACAATGATAAATATCCTCAAGGTGTAGCCCACAAAAGTGTGCAATATCTGGGATATTCTGCCTATACATTTTTGTGAATGTTAAACAAGACAATGGAAAAACAGCAAAAAATAGGAGTACCGGAAGTATTTTTCCTGAGATACAGAAGCACTTTTGCCCCATGCACTTGAAAGGGGCAGAACTCCAATATGAGTGGCATACTTCTAAAGGGGCTTCCCCACGATCAAAATTAATTTTAAAGTTCATTTTATTCAACAGATCTTGAAATAAAAATAATTTCCACAATTGGATGTTATATAAAATGTTCCTGTGCAGAGATAATCTTATATATGTGTCCCTGCTATGTCCTGTGTAATGGATGTGTCTGACCGTACAGGGACATGGCCTGATCATACCACTTCTGTGCTGAGATAATCTTATATATGTGTCCCTGCTATGTACTGTGTAATGGATGTGTCTGACTGTATAGGGACATGGTCTGATCATACCACATCTCCTGTGCTGAGATAATCTTATATATGTGTCCCTGCTATGTACTGTGTAATGGATGTGTCTGATCATACAGTGACATGGTCTGATCATACCACATCTCCTGTGCTGAGATAATCTTATATATGTGTCCCTGCTATGTCCTGTGTAATGGATGTGTCTGACTGTACAGGGACATGGTCTGATCATACCACATCTCCTGTGCTGAGATAATCTAAGATATGTGTCCCTGCTATGTACTGTGTAATTGATGTGTCTGACCGTACAGGGACACGGTCTGATCATACCACATCTCCTGTGCTGAGATAATCTTATATATGTGTCCCTGCTATGTCCTGTGTAATGGATGTGTCTGACTGTACAGGGACATGGTCTGATCATACCACATCTCCTGTGCTGAGATAATCTAAGATATGTGTCCCTGCTATGTACTGTGTAATTGATGTGTCTGACCGTACAGGGACACGGTCTGATCATACCACATCTCCTGTGCTGAGATAATCTTATATATGTGTCCCTGCTATGTACTGTGTAATGGATGTGTCTGACCATACAGGACATGGTCTGATCATACCACATTTCCTGTGCTGACATAATCTTAGATATGTGTCCCTGCTATGTACTGTGTAATGGATGTGTCTGACCGTACAGGGACAAGGTCTGAACATACCACATCTCCTGGGCATGGGAGGACGCAGTATACAGACATTACAGAATGGGATCACAAATAATTCTTTCTTAAGAGGTAAAACATTTTTTTAAATCAGGCAGAGAAATGTTTTAACTTACAAAAAAAATCAGCTGTGATCCCCGGCTGTAATGTCTGTATAGTGTATTCTGCATCCTCCCCTGCCTAGGAGATGTGGTATGATCAGACCATGCCCCTGTACGGTCAGACACATTCATTACACAGTACGTAGCAGGGACACATATATAAGATTATCTCAACACAGGAACATTTTTTTTAAACACATCCAATTGTGGAAATTATTATTATTCCAAAATCTATTGGTTAAAATGAACTTGCATGGGAAAATCCGTCAGGCATTAAAAAAATCCCTTTAGGTTAAATAAATAAAAGGAATTTAGGGTAAAGCAAAAAAAAAAAACACAAAACATTCATATCTGTGTTTTTACTTTTGTTTAAGAAAATCTCTATAAAGTGCAAAGGCTCTTGGATACATTAAAATACTACATGGAAGGTAAATCAATGCACCTACTTGACCCTTTTTAAGAAATTAATCATTATGTACACATATGTAAAGCATAACTCTGCAGGAATGACGCTGTATATACACAATTTATTTACATTAACATTGTGCTAGGCCTCCATATAACTCTTAGGCTGTGTTCACACTGGGCGTTTTTGGGCTGTTTTGCTCAACAGTTTTTGTAGCCAAAACCAGCAGTGGGTGATTAAATCCAGAAGTGGTGACGTGTTTCTATTAGACTTTTCCTCTGATTGCTCTACTCCTGGTTTTGGCTACAAAAACTGCTGAGCAAAACAGCCCAAAAACGCCCAGTGTGAACACAGCCTTATGGCGTGATGGCCTGACATTACTGCATCACATCTGTTGTCCATGGCAACCAATCACAGCACAGCTTACAACTGTTCACACCAGTTTTAGAAATTAAAGTTGAGCTGTGATTGGTTGCTAGGGACAACGAGGCCTAGTTCCCAGATGAGGCCTACTCCATCTGTTTAGCCCTTGTATTTTGTGCCTTTTCTAGTAACATTCACCTCTGATATACATTCTTATTACAGACTGTGGCCATCACTGCTGTTTGGCCGGTTCATTGTGTTTGTTCAAGATCTTCATCAAGGATTTATTCATGAAGTAGGGTTTGTCCGTGGAGCCGTCATGTCTCTCTATATCTTCCACTATGAGGAAAAAGTTAATAAATCATAAGTGACCCGGTGACACAAAAACAAAGGCCTCCAACTGTAAAATGTCCTTGTCCCCCCTGGAGAAAATAATTTTCATTGAAAACCATTGTGTTTTGTGGCATATAAACTATCTTTATTATGGTCGGAGCGCCATTTTTCTCAGAGTGCCCAGTCTGCCGTATTGAAGATGAGTTACAGCAATATTCAGATAACAGACATTTATGACATAATAAAAAATACCTAAATGCTCCGGACCCACGAAAATCTATAGAACATGGACGCCTGACCTCCCTTCACCATGGCCTCAATATGGAGACATACAGGACGCATTGCTCTCATAAATGTGAATGGGAGTTACCGCGGGGATAACCGGTGTTACGTGGCTATGACACTGCCATAAGAGCACCATATACTCCGTCGTTTCCGTGCTCTTGGCCTCCTCTCCCATCCCAGCTCACTATTCTAGTTATCAATAGTGATGGACAAGCATCCTCACCACTGCTCACTATTCGATTGAGCAAATGAGTTTAAAGGGAACCTGTCAGGTTGTTTTACCCCCTCCACTATCACTACCTGGGGGAAGAAAGAGTGCACAGGAGGAAGAAAGAGCACACAGAAGGTAGAGAGCGCACCCAGGGGGAAAGGCAGCACAAGGGAAGAGAGAACACACAGAGGGAAGAACAAGCCGACAGGGGGAAGTAACGGCACAAGTGGAGAGAGAGTGCAAAGACAGCACAAGAGGGAAATACAGCAAAAGGGGAAATTCAGCACAAGGGGAAGAGAGAGCATAAGGGGAAGAGAAAGCACACAGGGGGGAGAGAAAGCACACAGGGGGAAGAGAAAGCACACAGGGGGAAGAGAAAGCACACAGGGGGAAGAGAAAGCACACAGGGGGAAGAGAAAGCACACAGGGGGAAGGGAGTGCACAGGGGGAAGAGAGCAAAGGGGAAAGAGAGAGTACACAGGGGAAAGAGCGCACAGTAGGAAGAAAGCACACGTGGGGAAGAGAGCCCCCTGCCCCTGCCCTCCTAGGTGGCTCTGCTATTAGTAGCAGGAGTAGTTGAACTAATATATAAATCACACACATTCTAGAATCACCCAATGCAATAGAACCAGGCCCCGATCTCGTAGTAGAATAATTTCAATATAATTCAAGCTTGTCTTGCTATGGTCTTATGTACTTGTAGCCTTCCAAAGACTTAAAAAAGTTTGATCCGATCTCTAACTTCTGAAAACTCTGCTGAAAGATTTATTATATACAAAGACATACAATGAATAGACAGATACAATAAGACATAGAGCTAGAAAAATGCTTGATTTTATTCTAATTTTACTGTATAAAACCGTGTTTTCAAAGTGCCGAGAAATTTGCCCTATTTTTTTTTTTTTTTTTTTATAAATTTCAATCCAACTTACCACTAAAATTACACAGAAATTTGCCAAAACGGAATGTTTGTCTTAAATATAGATTACAAATACATTCCCGACATTCATAGATTCCTATTCTAAACATTTCGTACAATCAATCCCCATTTCATAAAATTTTAAACAATAAATCCATCCAATATTTTATTCAATAAAATTAACGTCCTAATTATTTACAATGTAACGTACAAAATTTTCCAATAATTTAATTTTTTTTTCAGTATTTTTAAACCACAAGTTATAAAAATGTCACTATTAATATGAAAATGTGAGATCTGAAGGTTGCATAAAAATTGTTTGGCAGAACTGCGTTCCTACAAATCACCTATATTTTTCCATAGAATTTTACATTTGTGTCACTTGAAACGTCGTACAATTTCCTAAGTGCACTTATCATGTCAGAATAAAGTTGCTAAAGACAACCCTGTTGGGATACATTGAATGGTCAGGCTTACATGGAGGAAAAACAAACCCACCAATCCTTAACATTCATATACATAAGCAAGTTTTTACATTAAACTATAATTGAATCCTAAAATAATGCTTATTTTTCCCGTTTTTTTGTTACAAAATTTATTGCATTTTTTTTGCAAACTAATACTGTAAATAAATAATTGGGAATACTATGTTTTCGAGAAAAAACGAAGGGGAAAAAGTTATTTCAATTTCCTTAGGAGTATAGATAAATAAAGTCCCTTAGAGTATCACTTCAGCATAATATGGAAACTTAGCGTACACATTGTATTCTATGTGCTGCAACATTTTGCCTCCCACTTGTGATAGGTTTCTCCCAGTCAGTTCTTACAAGCAGGAGGCAGAGGAGAAGAGTGTGAAATTGCATTGTTTAAATACACTTAAGGATCATACACAAAAGGAGGAATAGATTGGCTGCATAAGTTAAGGTGGGGTCACACGCGGCGATCTGGCCTGCGATGTCGGAAGCGATGCGCGGGTGCCCGCTCGCTTCCGACATCGCAGGCCAGCTGTCACACGGCACGACGTTGCCGGTGACGCGGCGGCGATGTGGGCGGAGCCATCGCTCGCTGGGCTGGGCTAAGCCTAGCGAGCGATGGCTCAGAAACACTGCAATATAGGCTGGATCGCGCCGCCAACAGTGTCAGACGGCGCGATCCAGCCTAATCGCTGGTCACAGGTTGACAGGTTTATGAACATGTTCATAAACCTGTCAACCTGCGACCAGCGATAATTTGCAGTTGCGTCGCGCTGTCACACAGCGCGACGCACTTGCAATATCGCCCGCGACTTCGCTGTGACGTCACTTTGCGGCGATGTCGCGGGCGAGATCGCCGCGTGTGACCCCACCTTAAGAGACATTTTATGACTGTAGCTATTCAATATAGAGACCAAACAATTATGTCACCTATTCCTTTTAAAAAATGAAAATGATTCATTGAGCTGAATGGTAGAACAAACAGAGGAACAATGACAGTGGAGCTGAGGGGAAAGGGGAGGTGCTGAGAGTACATATTGTATTCTATGTGCTGCAACTTTCTGCCTCCCACTTGGGATAGGTTTCTCCCAGTCAGTTCTTACAAGCAGGAGGCAGAGGAGAAGAGTGTGAAATTGCATCGGTTAGACACACTTAAGAATAAGCGTACAGAAAAGGAGAAATAGACTGGCTGCATAAGTTAGACAATTTTTATGACTCTGTAGCTAATCAATAGAGAGGGGTGAGAGCTGAGGAGCAGATATGATTTTATTGATATATAAGTGATCTACAGATCCTAGAACTGTAGTGCCCAGCTCTGCTTCATCATGTAGGAGGGCAGGGATTGTACTAAATAGTTTATCTCCCAGGAGTTCCCCTTTAAGCCCATGAAAAACTATGTAAACAGCCTGACAAGATATGTCATACATTTCTGAATACAAAAATGTACAAAAAAAAAAACTTTGATAAGAAACATTTACATCCCTCCAAGAGAAAAAAAACTTGGAATTAAAAAAAAAGTAATTGCATATTAGACAAAGGCTTGTGAGCCCCTGTGTGCCAAACTGTGATCAATAAAGTAGAAGAAACAATCGTAGAAATCAACAGAAGGCGATGGAAAAATATGAAGTTACCAAAGTTCTTTACCAAAGTATTTCTGTGCAGCAAGAACGTAAGGAATAGTCGCCATTATGCAAAATAACATGCAGGACTTTCTGGGATAAAATATTCAATGTGTAAACTGTGTTAGGGCAGAGACACAGTTAAGCGAGCTGCAAGTGTCTCGCATGACTCACCTGGCCTGGCCACTGCCTCACTGGATGGGAGTGTGGAACTGATTGTGTTTCTATGGAGCTCACGCTCTCGTTCAGAGAGGCGGTGGCCAGGCCAGGTGAGTCATGCGAGATGCATGCAAGATACTCGCATAAATGTGTCTCTGCTCTTAATGAGTTCTGCCTATGATTCAATGGAGGCTGCAACAATGAATAAACTGTCCTAGAACACCACAAATAAAGCAATTGTGTAAGAAGCAGCACGGCCACCGATACAGATATCTTTACTTTAGTAAAAAGTAGACACGTCATTTGATTGCAGAAATTTCTGCATCAAATCTGAACCTCCCGGCAGAAAAAAAAAAACACACAAAAAATACAACATGGTATTGACATGCTTTTTTTTAAATGCATTTTTGATGTTTTCTGGGGTGGAAAAAACGCTGCAAAAACTGACAAACTGCAGATCTATTTCTGCACCAAAATACACAACACGTGCACAAGACAGGACTCTCATCAACTTTGCTGCCATCAGGATTTGCATGCAGCTTTGTGACAAAACAGCACTAAAAAAAGCAATAAAAACACACTGTGTGCACACGGCCATGAAGTCAAAAACATCTGAAAGTGACCAACAACTTGCCTAATTTATGTAGATTTTGTGCAAATTGGGAACCCCACATGGAGACATTAATGAAGCAATCAATACATGCAAATAGTAACAAATGGAAAATAAATGTAAAAAGTCAGAAATACAGCTCTACCCTCTCCTACTGTATCCTCACCTATTTCTTGTAGATTGTGAGCCCTCGTGGGCAGGGACGTCTCTCCTCCCCTACTGTATCCTCCCCCATCCCTTGTAGACTGTGAGCCCTCGTGGGCAGGGTCCTCTCTCCACCCACTGTATCCTAACCCATCTCTTGTAGACTGTGAGTCCTCGTGGGCAGGGTCCTCTCTCCACTTGCTGTATCCTCCCCCATCCCTTGTAGACTGTGAGCCCTCGTGGGCAGGGTCCTCTCTCTACCCACTGTATCCTAACCCATCCATTGTAGATGGTGAGCCCTCGTGGGCAGGGTCCTCTCTCCACCTGCTGTATCCTCACCCATCCCTTGTAGACTGTGAGCCCTCGTGGGCAGGGTCCTCTCTCCTCTCCTACTGTATCCTCACCCATCCCTTGTAGACTGTGAGCCCTCGTGGGCAGGGTCCTTTCTCCTCTCCTACTGTATCCTCACCCATCCCTTGTAGACTGTGAGCCGTTGCGGGCAGGATCCTCTATCCTTCTGTACCTGTCTGTGCCTTGTATTGCTCATGGTTATTGTATTTGCCTCGTTTCACATGTAAAGTGTCATGGGATTAATGGCGCTATAAAAATGAATAATAATAATAATGATAAATTCATAAAATGAATCGCATACAAAAAAAAACTAACAAGAAAAATAAAACAAAGACATGCAGCTGTGTGCCCTAAATAGAAGGATAAAAGAAGAGCCCAAGGGTAAAGTACCGTACATGGTTCTACCTCTCTTTTGGTATATTTCCGACTATCAGCAGTTATTATTATTTTCTTTTTAAGAACTGTTTTACATTTCCAGGATTTGTTTCTTAACTTGACCATTAGGCGATGTTCACAAGTTGCATTTTTGCAGCGTTTTTCTGCATATTCTTTGAGTTTTATGCAAGTTAAAGGCAGGTTTTTACAGCAAAACCACTGAGACGTCAGAAATCTCCTGCACACGATTGATTTTGTTTTCCTGAATGAAATGGAAAGAAGCAGTGTCAGCGATTTTGCAGCCCAGAATGCATCAAAAATGCAAAAAAAAAAAATAATGCACGCCAAATAGGCGTCGTGTTTTTTTCATCATTGAAAGATGAGAGCGCAAAAATGTAAATTTGTTGGTTTTTTGCTGCATTTTTGCTGCCATTGTGATGAATGAAACAAAAAAAATGCAACAAAACCTACATATTAGAAGCAGCTTTTTTACTGCCAGGAATGCAGGGTTTGCCGCAGATAAAAAAAAGTAGCAAAAATGCAACATGTGAACACGCCTAAATCTGAGCCGTGGTCTATTCATTTTGTTGCACATTTTTAGATGTTTTTTATCCTCTTTTACTACAAAGTATCTTTCTGTAAGTGTGTCTGAGCAGCCTCTTATATGTGTACATTATTCATGGTTTATTAAAATATGTATTATAAGCATAAAATGAAATATACTTTGTCCTTTAGAAAATACAGGGTGGGCCATCTATATGGATACACCACCTAAATAACATGGGAATGAATGGTGATATCAACTTGAAATAACTCATGAAAGAGTAAAGTTACATTAAAACCAATCACACCATTGGTTTTCTTATGAAATTCTCAATGAGTTTGATGTGTCACATGATCCTCTTCCCATTGAAAAAAATAAAGCTGGATCCAAAATGGCCGACTTCAAAATGGCCGCCATGGTCACCCCCCCATCTGGAAAAATTTTACCCCTCCCATATACTAATGTGCCACAAACAGGAAGTTGATATCACTAACCATTCCAATTTTATTTAGGTGCATCCACCTATATATAGATGGCCCACGCTGTATATAAGCCCCTGTCCATATGCCTAAGAAAGTAACATGGATGTCATAGTGGAGGGTTCTTCCAATCCGTATTGTCCTGTACAGAGATCACTACTGAATATTGGTTGTCCCTTTTGTTGGTGGACCCGGCCGGTCAATATTCTGCATGTTGGAATAAGCTTAGTGCAACAACTCCATTCCTGTCTATGAGTATTTAGTTGCTAGGATTGTGTGCTGTTAATAAAGTTAGAACAAAGAAAAAAAAAAAAAAAAACAGAAGGTCACAGTAAGAGCATGTGACTGTATTCAGATCCTTGTGTCTATGTGTAAAGTATCAGCCGGACCTGTCCACGCAGGGAATACGGGGAAGGGTGACATGAGCTGGTAGGGAGGAGTGACCATAGGAGAAGAAGGGAAGGAGGAGAGTAGAGAGGGGGACGAAAGGTGATCCAAGGGGGTAGTGGTCTGAAGATATGGAGGAAATGACATGTTATAGGTGGGGACTCAGGGGGAAAAATATCAATAGGATGATTGAGGTTGAGTGGCCCTCTTTTGACTTCAGATCACCGGACATTAAATACGTAGATCCCCTTTATTGGATGGTTAATGGTCTGGTGAGAGTTGGGTGATACCCGGCGATGGAACGTCGGGTTCATATTAACGGCACTGGAGGACAACCTCTTACCTTGGTTTCATGGTGCTCCTGAGCCGGTGAACACGGCTAGGAGTAAGGGGGAGGGGAGGGCAATGTCAGGGAAAAATCACCAGATCTTTTTGTAGCTTCGAGAACCTCCCCGATTTGTTTAATTATGAGTTTTTCTTATAAATAAATTTGCTGCTGTGGTTTTTTATCCAAAGAAATGTGGATTGTTGTCTGAGTTTTATTCATGGGATGGGTTTGGAGGGAACTCCCAGGAGTTGTAAGATGTGGTCAGTGTCGTCACAAGACTCGACCTTACCAGAGTCATGAAGCTGCTGCAGATGCTGCACAGAGAGAGACACAGAAATGATTTCTTGCTGATCTATTAAGCTTATTATTTTGTTCCTGATGATTCCTAAATAAACCAACTGTTATTGTTACACGCTTGGGAAGTATCGTGAATGATCCGCTGCGAACACTGCACCATTGCCTATGTATGTAAATGTCCGGCATGTAATTACATACTGTGCAGACCACCCCTGTAGTATCAGCAGTCACTAACTTCCCAGGTACCTTATAACTGAGGCTGCACTTGGTGGGGTCAGTTTGGCACAAATTTTGCTAAATAATTTAAACAAAAATATATACGGTATTTTTCCAAAAACTTGCCCAATTCATGTATAATTTTGTGTTTTTAAGAATATCTCGGGACAGGGACACTTTATTTGAACACATCCAATTGTGGAACTTATTATTATTCCCAGATCTATTGATTTAAATGTACAATTGTTCGTAACAGAACCCCATTAAGAGAAACCAGCTCTCCACTTACTGCAAACACAGCGCCCGATATGAGCCAATCACTGGCTTCAATAGAGTACAACATATGACGTGCAGCAGGAAGTAAAGAGAGACCTCCGGGACGCATTGAATTGTATATATCCTGGTCAGTAGTGATGAGCGAGAACTACCGTGCTCCAGTGTTCAGCTCTCGAAACGAGGGGGTCAGACGCTTGGACGGGCGCGACTCAAGTACCAAATATAATTGCCAGTCAATGGGAAACTCTTCCTTGATGCTTGAGTTTCCCATTGACTTCATTATAGTCGTATCGCACCCGACCAAGCGCAGACCTACTCGTTTCAGGACCGAACACCCATGGTAGTGCTCACTCATCACTATTGACAACCCTTTAACAGCCAAATCCCAATCTTTTTGCAATTTATCCATCATATTGCTGATTTGGGCTAAAGTTAATAAACCCATCTGGTGTTGAAGGAAGCAAAGTGTCATCCAACTGTCTACAGATATAGCATCAGTTATGATGACTCACGACTCTCCACCTTAATAACCCGTCACCTAAGGTTCTCTCACTTAAAAGGATTAACGTAATATAGCACATTGACCGATATCAAGTCAGATGAAAATTATACTTTTGTGTTCCATGCTATCCCAGGGCTTTGTGATCGGAGTCAAGGTAACCTTTGCTAGATTGTAGTGAAGGGTTCTTACCAAAAGTGTCCACAAAGTGAGCCTCTAGCAATGAGTTGGGGACAAACCTCTCCGTAAGTGTTCAGTGTTCCTGCAACCCCCCACAGGGAAAATGAAGCATTACACGGTGCTCATTCACACCAATGATTTGTCTGTATAGTGCAGGACAGGATGAGTCATCAATCGCTCTCCATGAGATGAGGATCCCAATGTTCCTCTCTATTAACTAATTGGATTTTTATAGGTTGATCAACCAAGTAAAACTAGAAAGGGTTATAATGGACACTCAATGATCAAGTTCCAAGTGCACTAATAGGCTGCACCCGAACATCCAAAATGGCTACCCCAATCTCATGGACACACCAAACATGGACACCTCTGAGAAGCCCTCAGCTCTTGTAGCACCCGCCGGACAATATCCCCCGATTGCAAATACCAAACCGGAGGAATCGGTGGACATGAAATCACAGTTAAAGTGGTTGTACTGTGAAGTGCAAATATCACCTAGCACCAAATGTTCAGAGAAAAAAAGTCAAGTTTGTGTAGCCAAAATCGAAAAAAAAAAAGCAAGAAATTCAAGCAAGGTCAAAAGTAAGAAAGAAAAGCAGATATGGCTAATTCTATAGATGTACCGCAAGATCAAGTATTGTTATCTCCCTCTATGAAAAGTGCCGGCCCTCCGGACAGACACCGGCGGCTCTAGAAAAATAGTAAAACCCTCAAAGCGATTTTCGGAAAAGCTATAATGTTGACATTTTTTTTCCTGTTCATAGGCACTAAAATGTAAAAGGGTTCCTCATGGTTTACATCAAGGACTCTCTTAGAAGGTCTCAGCTGGTGGAGATACTCTTGGCTAGTCCAGACCTTCCTCTCCGGTAGGTCTCTAAGTCAAGGTCTTCAATACCGGTTAACTTCTTCCGTAGTGTTCCTCATCCAAGGTCACCCTTGACAGAAGGTCCATCCTCAATCAATCTCCCAAGACCAGGTTCCAGCTACCCTGCCTCATCAGGAGATCCTCGCTCAATCTCCCTCACCCGTTACTGCAAAACTGGAAACCTTTGCCACCGGTTGGGTGTTCCTCGCGTCCCTCACACTAGCAGGTCCTCATCTCTTTTCCACCAAGTAACCCGTCACCTCCTAAGATCCTCATAGACATCTGTGGACCTCACATGGAAAAGTATCTTCTCTCCTCCGCGAGGAACCTCTTCAATGCTTAGTTATTGGGTTAGAAGGAGCGTTAGTTTAGAGAAAGCAAGTGCAAGGGATTAACGCTTTGCCTTTTTTGAGCCGAGTTCCTTCTTTCTCAGGATCCTATGGAGTTCTGGAGACATGTAGTAAGGTTTGGATGCTGATCCATTATTTCTCTCGAGATCTTCGCCTGGAGGTAAAAGGTGCAGCAGCAAAGTGATAGGACAGAGAAGGGGAGAAAAGGGAAGAAAATGAGTAGCGGATTTACAGAAGATCTGCAGATAGAAACTCAAAGTAACATAGAAATTCGGGCGATTTCTCAGCTGTCGAGTTCAAGGATTTGAGTAATCGGCTGTGAAATGCGTCAGTTTCTACGACAATTGATTTCTGGGGACTCATTTACTAACAATGGAAAACCTGCGCACAAGCGATCGATGTGTCCTTCCTGACCTTTTCCCTTGGCTCAACATGTCCTAGATGTGCAACACAGGATTTAAAAAAACTAATTGATTTTGCACTACTCTGTCGGGAGAAGTTTATGCTATATGTGGGATGTGAATTGCAGCTTTTTGAAAGTTTTTCTATCATGTTTGATATATTAATTCAGTACAGTAATACCTTGATTTTTGAGTTTCATTTGCTCTGTGACCGAGCTCTTACCTCAACTTGCTCTCATGTCAAATTAACTTTCCCCATTAAAATTAACTGAAATGCTATTAATCTTTTCCAGCCCTACTTATGGCCCCCATTCTGGCATATATGATCCCTATCCTAGTACATGGCCCCCTCAACCTGGTATGTATGGTCCCCACACTGGTACATATGGCCCCCATACTGGTATATAGATCCTCCATCCTGGTATATATGGTGGCATTCTGGTGTGTATGTCCCCCATCCCTGGTACATATGGGGGCATTCTTGTGTATATGTCTTTCATCCTGGTATATATGATCCCCTATCCTGGTATATGGCTCCCATCCTTGTATATGGTCCCCTTCCTGGTATATATGGTTCCCCATTCTGGTATATATGGTCCTCCGTCTTGGTATATATGGTCCTCCAACCTAGTATATATGGTCCCCCACCCCTGGTATATATAGTCCCCCACCCCTGGTATATATAGTCCCCCACCCCTGGTATATATAGTCCCCCACCCCTGGTATATATAGTCCCCCACCCCTGGTATATAAAGTCCCCCCTTCCTGGTATATACATGATATATGTGATCACCCATCCTGGTATCTATGGTATGTCCCCCATCCTGGTATATATGTCCCCCATCCTGGTATATATTGTATGTCCACTATCCTGGTATATGTGGTTGCCCATTCTGGCACATGGCCCTCATTATGCCACACAGTTAAAGGGATCCTGTCACCCCCAAAACACTTGTAAACCTATTAAAACCTGTCCCTAGAGCATATTAACACTTTCCCTACACTATTTCTACCTCCTAAATGCAGTAAGTGACATTGACTAAAAACGTTTTATAAGTACCTGATTAGTGCTGATAATGAGTGACTATCTATTCATAGTCACTCATCAAGACTGCCCCTCTGCTTCATAGCACGCCTCCATAGGCGTGATCGTCCTCCTAGATTAAAATTGCAGCCTCCCCGCTGTGCCCTGTGTCGTAGGAGGCTGCAGTGTGGCTTGTGACGCGATCCGCGTCATTCCCGGCGCCCTGTGACGTATTTACAGCGGCGCCGCGCTGTTAGCTTCAAAATGTGCACTGCGCATGCGCATTGGGCATGCGCAGTGCGCATTTTGAAGCTAACAGCGCGGCGCCGCTGTAAATACGTCACAGGGCGCCGGGAATGACGCGGATCGCGTCACAAGCCACACAGCAGCCTCCTACGACACAGGGCACAGCGGGGAGGCTGCAATTTGAATCTAGGAGGACGATCACGCCTATGGAGGCGTGCTATGAAGCAGAGGGGCAGCCTGGATGAGTGACTATGAATAGCATAGTCACTCATTATCATCACTAATCAGGTACTTATAAAACGTTTTTATTCAATGTCACTTACTGCATTTAGGAGGTAGAAATAGTGTAGGGAAAGTGTTAATATGCTCTAGGGACAGGTTTTAATAGGTTAGCAGGTGTTTTGGGGGTGACAGGATCCCTTTAAAAAACCATTATAGTCACCCTCTCGCTGGTCCCCTGCAGCGTGGCGTCCTAATCTCATGCAGGCAGCAGATGGCATGTGAAAGCACAGTGCTCACACGCTGATCAGCTGACATACTCCCACATGCCATCAGCTGCCTCCAGGAGATGAGGACACCACGCTGTGTGGACTGGAGGGAAGACACCGTGCTGTTAGGAACCAGAGGAAGGACAGCACGCTGTGCGAGACCGGAGGGAGGACACCATGATGTGGGGACCGGAGGGAGGACATCGTGATGTGGGGACCGGAGGGAGGACATCATAATGTGGGGACCGGAGGGAGGACATCGTGATATGGGGACCGGAGGGAGGACACCGCGCTTTGGGTAACTGGAGGAAGGACAGCACACTGTGCGAGACCGGAGGGAGGAGACCAGAGGGAGGACACCTCGCTGTGAGGGACTGGAGGGAGGACACCGTGATATGGGGACTGGAGGGAGGACACGGAGGGAGGACACCGTGATATGGGGACCGGAGGGAGGACACCACGCTGTGGGGAACCGGAGGAAGGACAGCACACTGTGGGGGACCAGAGGGAGGACACCATGATGTGGGGACCGGAGGGAGGACACCGCACTGTAGGGAACCGGAGGGAGGACACCGTGATATGGGGACCGGAGGAAGGACACCGCGCTGTGGGGAACCAGAGGAAGGACAGCACGCTGTGGGTGACTGGAGGGAGGACACCGCGCTGTGGGGGACTGGAGGGAGGACATCGTGATGTGGGGGACTGGAGGGAGGACATCGTGATGTGGGGGACTGGAGGGAGGACATCGTGATGTGGGGGACTGGAGGGAGGACATCGTGATGTGGGGACCGGAGGGAGGACACCGCACTGTGGGGAACCGGAGGAAGGACAGCACGCTGTGCGAGACCGGAGGAAGGACACCTCGCTGTGGGGGACTGGAGGGAGGACACCATGATGTGGGGACCGGAGGTAGGACACCGTGCTGTTGGGAACCGGAGAAAGGACAGCACACTGTGGGGGACCAGAGGGAGGACACCGTGATGTGGGGACCGGAAGGAGGACACCGCGCTGTGGGGGACTTGGAGGGAGGACATTGTACTGTGGGGATTGGAGGGAGGACACCGTGCTGTGGGGGACTGGAGGGAGGACACCACGCCTTGGGGGACTGGAGGGAGGACACTGTACTGTGGGGGACTGGAGGAAGGACACCGCACTGTGGGGACTGGAGGGAGGACACTGCGCTGTGGGGACTGGAGGAAGGACACCGCACTGTGGGGACTGGAGGGAGAGTGAGTATAATAGTTTTTTTAAGTGTGCTGCGTGATGCAGACAGCTGATCCGTGTGTGGGAACGCCATCAGCTGCCGGGATACTGTATTCACTGCTCTCCATGCCTGAGATGATGGGTGAGAGAAGCAGGGAATATTCAGTTTCCTAATGAGCGGGCACACGTGATCACACAGCAGCTGCTCCTAACTCAGATTTGTGCTCACATCATGAAGCAAAAGAGATAAAGAGCGACGGCTCTATCTTGAAAAATTGGTAAGATGGTGAAGTCGTCAGTCAAGGTATTACTGTATTGTGGGAAAATACCATGACCAAAATTAAAAAAAGTGAAAGTGGGCACGTCGGCAGATCCCTTTATTTTTGTCTAGTTTCTGATTGGTTGTTGTGGGTATTTAAGAGCAACTTTTGCATGTAAACTTAGTTTGGTGTCCTAATAACCAACTGGTGAAGCGTCTGCACTTTGCTCCAGTCCATGTCTATGGCAAAGCCCGATCCATTGGGGCAAGGTTCTGCACTACAGACATGAAGGCAGCTCATGTGACGCCATATTGGATGTAGCATTCGCCCTTAGAAGCAAAGCTTTTAAGGACTGTGGGAAGGAATATAGCATGATTTTGTAGGAGGTGCAGTAGGGGCCCCTGGCAGTTTACAGTCAACGGATCCATGTTAGAGCCATGAGCATTGGGCCCGAGGACTTACAGCTTGGCATCAGGGTTGTGTCAGTAAATCAGCCCCAGGGTCTGCAGATTAATCACAACAAATGAGAAAGAGCCTCGAGTAAGTGAGTCATTGCACGCGCTAAAGCAGAGAGACAGAACGAGCGGAAGGTGGCGGTTCTGCTGTCGTAGACTCCACCCGAATAGGATTTTCAGCTTTTATACAGTAGTTTCATTGAAGAGAAAATAAAACGTTCTGATACAATTTTCGTTTCAGTTCTGCCTCCCTTTTGTAAGATCTCTGCTTGCTTTCAGTAAATTGGACCATTCTCTGGTTATTCCTGAGCCGCTCGTCACTGTCGGAGCGATAGCTGCACGTCAGCAGGACGGGGCTTCAGCCGCTGTTTCAGGTCCCTGGCAGCAAACAGAGATCTTGACACACAGTAATAAAGTATTTAAGAGCTTTTTTTTATCATTGGATAAATATTATTAATTGTATTTCACAATGCACCATATAAACAGACACGACCAATGATTTTGATGGATGCCTTTGCCTCCGATCACAGGACACCCATCATAAAAGAAACTGAAACCCGGTTGTTTTTCCTCTTGACAGGTGATATGATGGTAACCTGTCACTGGGATTCACCTATAGAAACCATTACCACCACTTTGTCTGACCTGTCAATATCTTTCTAAGGGCACACTTATGCGAGCTGCATGTGAGTATCTCACATGCATCTCGCATGAGTCACCCGGCCCCTGCCTCTCTGGATAGGAAGGTGGAGCGGATTGTGTTTCTATAGAGTGCCACGCTCCCGTTCAGAAAGGCAGGGGTTGGGCCGGGTGACTCATGCGAGGTGCAATGAGCATGCACCAGTTTTCAGCTCCATCGCGCAAGCGCAAGATTTTATGAGGACAGTGGATGATGTTAAAGAATCATTCATGTCAATCAAAGGACCAGGGAAGGGTTGTGTAGAGGTTGACCAGGACACTATCTATTTACCTGCACGGCATTGACTAAGCTCTATTACAAGCTGGGGGCAATGGTTTATGGGGTAAATTCTGTTGACAGGTCCTGCAGACATCACGTGGGGTACACGGGCTGTGATGCCTGCAGACAAATACACCAAACAGTCCACCAGTGAGGAGCATTGGGGTTGTAACGCTGGAAAGGAGGGCGTGCGCCTATCATTTCATTATTTTAGCAGTAGTGCGACATTTATACTGGACAATCCCTTAAAAATATTCACTGACCCATAATTAGACAATACTTACAGAAACACAGGAAAAGTGTATCCACACACATTGCGTAGACACTGAAAAATCCATGTGCAACGAGATAAGATCCAATAATCACCGTCTGTGGGAAACCAGAAGAAACGAAGAAAAGTATTGATCCAATACAATGTATCAGAAGAGTAACAGTAAAAAAGAGAATTTTGTTTACGTACCGTAAATTCTTTTTTCTTGAATCATCAATGGGAGACCCAGACAATGGGGTTTAGGGCACTGCCCTCCGGAGGCCACACTAGGTACTACAAGTTTGTAGACACCGCCCCCTCCGCTTATAAACCCCTACCGCAGGAGATATCCTCAGTTTGGTCCATAAGCTGCGAGGAGGCAAACCACACCCGAACTATCGGGAAGACCGTGCACAGACGGTGCAACAACCGAAAACAACCCTGTCCCAACAGGGAACAGTCCAAAGGAAAAAACAACATCCAACGGAACACTGGGTGGGTGCTGGGTCTCCCATTGATGATTCAAGAAAAAAGAATTTACGGTACGTAAACAAAATTCTCTTTTTTCTGGTCATCATAATGGGAGACCCAGACAATGGGGATGTCCTAAAGCAAACCCCAGGGCGGGAAGAGTTCCTCAACAGACGTTGAAATACACGGTCCCCCTCAAAGATGGGCAACCGCCGCCTGAAGGACCCGCCTGCCCAAACTTGCATCCGCAGAGGCATGGGCATGCACCATATAGTGCTTAGAGAAAGTGTGCAGGCTGGACCAAGTGGCCGCCTGACACACCTGTAGAGCAGAAGCGCGATGTCGCAAAGCCCAGGAAGCACCGACGGCTCTAGTCGAGTGCGCCTTCAGACCCACCGGTAGAGGCAAACCAGAAGCACGGTAAGCCTCTTGAATGGGAGCCTTGATCCATCTGGCCAAGGTCGATTTTGATGCCGCGGACCCCTTACAGCGACCTGCCGTAAGGACGAACAAAGAGTCCGAACTCCGGAAGGAGGCAGTCCTGGACACATAAATGCGTACAGCCCTCACGAGATCCAGAGTGTGGAGGTCGCGCTCAACCTGATGAACGGGAGCAGGACAAAATGATGGGAGAACAATCTCTTGGTTCAAGTGAAAAGTGGAAACCACCTTTGGCAAGAATTCTGCCCGCGGGCGCAACACCACCTTGTCTTGGTGAACCACCAGGAAAGGTGACTTGCACGATAGCGCAGCCAATTCTGAGACACGTCTCAGAGACGTAATTGCTACCAGAAAGACCACTTTCTGGGACAGACGAGAGAGGGGAACTTCTCTCAGTGGCTCGAACGGCGGTTTCTGCAGGGTCGCCAGGACCATGTTAAGGTCCCAAGGATCCAGCGGTCGCCTGAATGGCGGGACCACCCGAGACACCCCCTGCAGAAATTGACGGACCTTCGGGAGGAGCGCCAAGCGCCTGTCAAACAGCACTGAAAGCGCTGATACCTGACCCTTCAAGGAGCTGAGGGATAAGCCCAACTCCAAACCTGACTGTAAAAAGGCCAACAGAGTTGGAACTGACAAAGGCCACGGTGACCGTCCACCAGAGGCACACCAGGTGAAAAAGATTTTCCACGTTCTGTGGTATATCTTTCGCGATACGGGTTTTCTAGCCCGATTCATGGTGGCAACCACTGTAGAAGAGAACCCCCTTGAGGTCAGAGGCCAGGCCTCAAGAGCCATGCAGTCAATCTGAGGGCCTTGGAATTGAGGTGGAAGAACGGGCCTTGTGCGAGAAGATCTGCGCGGTCTGGAAGAGCCCACCGGTTCCCGCCTGACAGTTGCCACAGATCCGGATACCAGGACCTCCTGGGCCAATCCGGAGCCACTAGAATGGCTGTGCGGCATTCCGTCCTGATTTTCCACAGGACCTTGGGAATCAGAGCTAGAGGCGGGAACACATATGGTAGCTGAAAACTGGACCAACGCAGGACCAGGGCATCCGCCCCCAGAGACTGAGGGTCCCACGATCTCGCCAAGTATCGCGGCACCTGATGATTCAGCCGCGAGGCCATCAGATCCACGTCCGGGATGCCCCATCTGCTGCAGATGTCGCGGAAGACGTCCGGATGAAGAGACCACTCTCCGGCGTCCATCCCCTGCCGGCTCAGATAATCGGCCTCCCAGTTTTCGACCCCTGGGATGTGAACTGCGGAGATCAGGCAGTCGTTGTCCTCCACCCAGGATAGAATGCGGTGGACTTCGGCTAGGGCCTGCGCACTCCTGGTCCCTCCCTGATGGTTTATATAGGCGACGGCCGTCGCATTGTCGGACTGAACCCGAATGGGCTGTCCTGACAGGAACGTCTGAAAGGCCAGGAGTGCTAGAAAGACCGCCTTGATCTCCAGCACATTGATTTGCAACGCCGACTCTGACTGTGTCCAGAGGCCTTGAGCCCTGTGGTGTAAGAACACCGCACCCCAGCCCTTCAGACTGGCGTCGGTGGTCACCACTAACCACGACGGTTTGAGGAAGGACCGGCCCCGTGACAGGTGACATGGTTGGAGCCACCACTGCAGGGAATCCCTGGTCGGTTGGGAAAGGACCACCAGCCGATTCAGAGAGGACGTCCTCTTGTCCCACCTGCGAAGGATTTCCAGTTGGAGAGGACGGAGACGAAATTGTGCAAAAGGCACCGCCTTGCAAGCAAAGCGTGTGATCCTCCGAGCACACTAAGTTTAAAACTGAGGATATCTCCTGCGGTAGGGGTTTATAAGCGGAGGGGGCGGTGTCTACAAACTTGTAGTACCTAGTGTGGCCTCCGGAGGGCAGTGCCCTAAACCCCATTGTCTGGGTCTCCCATTATGATGACCAGAAAAATGATTTATTTTATTCTAATTAAATAAAAGTTCTGCTCTCTATATTAACACAAAGCTCCTGCAAAGGTAGAAAATAATTGTGGCTTTCTTCATCCACCACTAGGGGGAGCTCCCTGCACACACTGTTATCATTGAGTCATGTGTATACAGTGAGCTGTGGAGCTCCCCCTAGTGGCTGCTGCAGGAAGTCAGAATCCGATCATTTACCTTTATATCTATTGTACAGTGGATTTGGAGCTTTGCATCAGTAAAGTAGTTCCTGAATAAAGGAATTATATGTATATATTATTAAATATTCTAAAAAGAAATCAATTTTACCAGGAGCGGCACCCAGTAGTAATTCAGCGCGGGAGCTTCATCGGTAATGACTGGGATTTTCCTTGTGAAGAAGAAGAAGGCGAGGACCCCTGGACATGGAGGATAGAAGAGCAGGTGAGGACGGGCTCGTATCACACATGTACTGGATAAGAGAGTATGAAGCATTTACCTACAGAACCCGCAACAAGAACCTTCCCAAGAAACAGCAAGAAATCGGTTACTTTGTCCAGAACGGCAACTCTGGGGGGAGAAAGGACAAAAGTGAAGGGTGAGGACTGTCCATCACCGGTCTATACCCTGAGGAGTATCTCATCCCCTCCCCCACACTGTGGAGACCTCAGCATTACCCCCTCTGCCTACACCAGAGACCTGAGGCAATAAACCACCGGCAGGTCCAGCATGTGGCGGGAGGGGGCGCTGTCATAATCCAGGGCCACAAGGTTCTTAATTATACCTCATCCTATCCAAACTACTTCAGATCTAGACTTGGATATTAAAGGGACAACTGCCAAATGGCGCAAACACATACATGACCCAGAACTCTCTCGGAAAATTCTGGAAGGGTGGGGAGTAGTAAGACGCTATATCACCAATGAGAGATGGAGAGATTCTCAGTTCAGGATCATGCATGCTACTATTCAGGGCTTTAATATACCTCCTTCTCAGGCAAACCAGGGGAGATGGGTTCACTGCCCAAAATGCAAGGCACCCATGACGGACCTGGAACATGGCCTGTGGTCCTGCCCTGACTCACAAAAACTTTGGAAAGAGGTAGAAACGTGGGCCAAGGAATTGTGTGGTGACATGGAAAGTCTAGATCCGATGCGTTGGATTTTTCATTATCAAACAATTCCTGACACCAGCAGATACCCACATGTCCTGTGGCACTATATCGCATTAATAGCCAAAAGGCTTCTCCTCCAACATTGGCTCAACGATAGAGCCCCGGACTTGTCTCTGGTCAAGAACTTGATGCGCCACACATTGACACTCGAGTCTCTAGACACATTACGTAACCCAAATAAATTAGCAAAAAAATTCTTCTTCAAGTGGAAGACGTTCATTGTAAAAGAATTTACAGATGGTGAAATTGACAATTTTATGAGACCTTTTCGTTCCTCAGAGTGGTATGCGTTGGAGGATTTAGGGGGAACATTGGGCAGACTGAGATGCGGAGTTTAGGTGATTACGGTGAGAATAGATGTCTTATACTCCAGACTTAATAACTGTATACTATCATATATTTCTATTGAATAAAATTACCATTATGTAAAGGAGATATCCAGGGGAGGGGGGAGGGAGGGATAATAAAAACTATTGTTCATTTTTGTACATGGAGTTATATCTCTGTATCTAACAGCTATGTTCAGCGTCTGCTTAATTTTCATTGGATGTATAACTTGAGACTTTTCTAATGTTTGGAACTATCTTTATATGTAAAAACTAATAAAAAAATGGTTCAAAAAAAAAAAGGGACAACTGCCCTGGGCCTGTCCATTAATGTCCACCATCAGGGACATGTACACAATACTCCATATACAACCCTAGCACAGGAGCCCATATACCGTCATTACACAGGGGCCCATATACTGCTTTAGCACAGGAGCCCATATACCTTCCTTACACAGGAGCCCATATTCTGCCCTAGCACAGGAGCCCATATACCTTCCTTACACAGGGGCCATATACTGCCCTACCATAGGGGCCCATATACTGCTCTAGCACAGGAGCCCATATTCTGCCCTAGCACAGGAGCCCATATACCTTCCTTACACAGGGGCCATATACTGCCCTACCATAGGGGCCCATATACTGCTCTAGCACAGGAGCCCATATTCTGCCCTAGCACAGGAGCCCATATACCTTCCTTACACAGGGGCCATATACTGCCCTACCATAGGGGCCCATATACTGCTCTAGCACAGGAGCCCATATTCTGCCCTAGCACAGGAGCCCATATACCTTCCTTACACAGGGGCCATATACTGCCCTACCATAGGGGCCCATATACTGCTCTAGCACAGGAGCCCATATTCTGCCCTAGCACAGGAGCCCATATACCTTCCTTACACAGGGGCCATATACTGCCCTACCATAGGGGCCCATATACTGCTCTAGCACAGGAGCCCATATTCTGCCCTAGCACAGGAGCCCATATACCTTCCTTACACAGGGGCCATATACTGTCCTTACACAGGGGCCCATATACTGCCCTAGCACAGGAGCCCATATACCTTCCTTACACAGGGGCCATATACTGCCCTACCATAGGGGCCCATATACTGCTTTAGCACAGGAGCCCATATACCTTCCTTACACAGGAGCCCATATTCTGCCCTAGCACAGGAGCCCATATACCTTCCTTACACAGGGGCCATATACTGCCCTACCATAGGGGCCCATATACTGCTCTAGCACAGGAGCCCATATACCTTCCTTACACAGGGGCCATATACTGCCCTACCATAGGGGCCCATATACTGCTTTAGCACAGGAGCCCATATTCTGCCCTAGCACAGGAGCCCATATACCTTCCTTACACAGGGGCCATATACTGTCCTTACACAGGGGCCCATATACTGCCCTAGCACAGGGGCCCATATACTGCCCTAGCAGAGGGGCCCATATACCATTTTTACACAGGGGCCCATATACCGCCCTAGCATAGGTGCCCATATACTGCTCTAGCACAGGGGCCTATATACTGCCCTAGCACATTGGCCCATATACCGTCCTTACACAGGGGACCAGATACTGCCCTTACACCGGGGCTCTTATACTGCTCTAGCACAGGGGCCAATATACCAACCAAGCACCAGAGCCAATATACCATCCTAACACAGGAGCCCCTCTGTCTGTGTCTGCCCCAGCCACCAGGTATTTAAGTACTGTACAGTAGCATTATATGTGGACTATATGGGTGTATTATTTAGGCACAGTATACTGGTATTAGTTAGGCACTGTATGGTGGTATTATGCAGGCACTGTAGGCACTGTATGGTGGTATTATGTAGGCACTGTATGGTGGTATTATGTAGGCACTGTATGGTGGTATTATGTAGGTACTGTATGGTGGTATTATGTAGGCACTGTATGGTGGTATTATGTAGGTACTGTATGGTGGTATTATGTAGACACTGTATGGTGGTATTATGTAGGCACTGTATGGTGGTATTATGTAGGCACTGTATGGTGGTATTATGTAGGCACTGTATGGTGGTATTATGTAGGCACTGTATGGTGATATTATGTAGGCATTGTATGGTGGTATTATGTAGGCACTGTATGATGGTATTATGTAGGCACTGTATGGTGGTATTAGGTATTGTATGGTGGTATTATGTAGGCACTGTATGGTGATATTATGTAGGCATTGTATGGTGGTATTATGTAGGCACTGTATGATGGTATTATGTAGGCACTGTATGGTGGTATTATGTAGGTACTGTATGGTGGTATTATGTAGGCACTGTATGGTGGTATTATGTAGGCACTGTATGGTGGTATTATGTAGGCACTGTATGGTGGTATTATGTAGGCACTGTATGGTGATATTATGTAGGCACTGTATGGTGGTATTATGTAGGCACTGTATGGTGGTATTATGTAGGCACTGTATGGTGGTATTATGTAGGCACTGTATGGTGTATTATGTAGGCATTGTATGGTATGGTGGTATTATGTAGGCACTGTATGGTGGTATTATGTAGGTACTGTATGGTGGTATTATGTAGGCACTGTATGGTGGTATTATGTAGGCACTGTATGGTGGTATTATGTAGGCACTGTATGGTGGTATTATGTAGGCACTGTATGGTGGTATTATGTAGGCATTGTGTGGTGATATTATGTAGGCACTGTATGGTGGTATTATGTAGGTACTGTATGGTGGTATTATGTAGGCACTGTATGGTGGTATTATGTAGGTACTGTATGGTGGTATTATGTAGGCACTGTATGGTGGTATTATGTAGACACTGTATGGTGGTATTATGTAGGCACTGTATGGTGATATTATGTAGGCACTGTATGGTGGTATTATGTAGGCACTGTATGGTGGTATTATGTAGGCACTGTATGGTGGTATTATGTAGGCACTGTATGGTGGTATTATGTAGGTACTGTATGGTGGTATTATGTAGACACTGTATGGTGGTATTATGTAGACACTGTATGGTGGTATTATGTAGGCACTGTATGGTGGTATTATGTAGGCACTGTATGGTGGTATTATGTAGGCACTGTATGGTGGTATTATGTAGGCACTGTATGGTGGTATTATGTAGACACTGTATGGTGATATTATGTAGGCACTGTATGGTGGTATTATGTAGGCACTGTATGGTGGTATTATGTAGGTACTGTATGGTGGTATTATGTAGGCACTGTATGGTGGTATTATGTAGGCACTGTATGGTGGTATTATGTAGGCACTGTATGGTGGTATTATGTAGGCACTGTATGGTGGTATTATGTAGGCATTGTATGGTGATATTATGTAGGCACTGTATGGTGGTATTATGTAGGCACTGTATGGTGGTATTATGTAGGTACTGTATGGTGGTATTATGTAGGCACTGTATGATGGTATTATGTAGGCATTGTATGGTGATATTATGTAGGCACTGTATGGTGGTATTATGTAGGCACTGTATGGTGGTATTATGTAGGTACTGTATGGTGGTATTATGTAGGTACTGTATGGTGGTATTATGTAGGTACTGTATGGTGGTATTATGTAGGCACTGTATGGTGATATTATGTAGGCATTGTATGGTGGTATTATGTAGGTACTGTATGGTGGTATTATGTAGGCATTGTATGGTGGTATTATGTAGGTACTGTATGGTGGTATTATGTAGGCACTGTATGGTGGTATTATGTAGGCACTGTATGGTGGTATTATGTAGGTACTGTATGGTGGTATTATGTAGGCACTGTATGGTGGTATTATGTAGGTACTGTATGGTGGTATTATGTAAGCACTGTATGGTGGTATTATGTAGGCACTGTATGGTGGTATTATGTAGGCACTGTATGGTGGTATTATGTAGGCACTGTATGGTGGTATTATGTAGGTACTGTATGGTGGTATTATGTAGACACTGTATGGTGGTATTATGTAGGTACTGTATGGTGGTATTATGTAGGCACTGTATGGTGATATTATGTAGGCATTGTATGGTGGTATTATGTAGGTACTGTATGGTGGTATTATGTAGGCATTGTGTGGTGATATTATGTAGGCACTGTATGGTGGTATTATGTAGGCACTGTATGGTGGTATTATGTAGGCACTGTATGGTGGTATTATGTAGGCACTGTATGGTGGTATTATGTAGACACTGTATGGTGGTATTATGTAGGCACTGTATGGTGGTATTAGGCACTGTATGGTGGTATTATGTAGGTACTGTATGGTGGTATTATGTAGGCATTGTATGGTGGTATTATGTAGGTACTGTATGGAGGTATTATGTAGGCACTGTATGGTGGTATTATGTAGGTACTGTATGGTGGTATTATGTAGGCACTGTATGGTGGTATTATGTAGGTACTGTATGGTGGTATTATGTAAGCACTGTATGGTGATATTATGTAGGCACTGTATGGTGATATTATGTAGGCACTGTATGGTGGTATTATGTAGGCACTGTATGGTGATATTATGTAGGCATTGTATGGTGGTATTATGTAGGTACTGTATGGTGGTATTATGTAGGCACTGTATGGTGGTATTATGTAGGCACTGTATGGTGGTATTATGTAGGTACTGTATGGTGGTATTATGTAGGCACTGTATGGTGGTATTATGTAGGCACTGTATGGTGCTATCCCGTAGGTTCTGCATCCTGCTGTTATTTGGGGAATATATGGTGACATTATTTATACAAAGGTATGATTTTGGAACTATATGATATTGTTTATTTTCTGTATGGTGGTATTATTGAGGAAGTCTATGGAAGTATTATTTAGATCCTATATTATGTTATTATTTAGGCTCTGTATGGTGTTATTTACACACTTTATAATGGTATTATTTACATGTTGTGTGGAGGGATCATTTACCCACTATGAGGATCTGACATTTCTGGATTCCCATGATAATAATGAAGCTGGGGGTTAATTACATGTAAAGCTTAGATTTTGGGTGGACGTTCATTATCATCTAGAGACAATAATATAACATTAGCGACTTACCGCACAACATTCCGCATTAATAGAAAGAAGGCGTCCTTAGCTGAAGTACAGAAGTTTTTTCCATAGATGGCAATCTGAAATAGAAACCGCTCATTGGTCCTGTGTAATCGGGTGTATATAACACACAGGACACGTGGGATATACACAACATTTAATCTGAGTAAATTCAATCTTCAGTGCTGGAAAAAACCCCACCCTGACCACCACTAGAGGGCGCTACATTTACACTGGAAACTCAGTAGCTCCATCTAGTGGTGACTGCAACAGACAGAATTATCTTTTAGTTCATAGTACCGTATATGCAGAATATTCGGAGCTCAGGGTCCATGTGGGCCCTTGATTGTGAGAGGCACTAGGGGCCCCCTAATGCCTCAAATTCATTTACCCAGTATAATAAGCCACAATAGAATCATAAGAATGCAGAAAAACAAAGCTACACTTGAACATACCCTAAGAAGGAGATCATACTAACACACTATCCGGATTTACCGGAATGCGCTGTCCACATATACCGGCGCACTCTGTCCGCGCACACCGCCACTCTGCCTGCACACACCGCCACACTCTGTCCACGCACACACCGTCACACTCTGCCCGCACACACCGTCACACTCTGTCCGCACACACCGCCACACTCTGCCCGCACACACCGCCACACTCTGCCTGCGCACTCCGCCACACTCTGCCCGCGCACTCCGCCACACTCTGCCCGCGCACTCCGCCACACTCTGCCCGCACACACCGCCACACTCTGCCCGCACACACCGCCACACTCTGCCCGCACACACCGCCACACTGTCCGCGCACACCGCCACACTCTGTCCGCGCACACCGCCACACTCTGTCCACGCACACCGCCACACTCTGTCCACGCACACCGCCACACTCTGTCCGCGCACACCATCACACTCTGTCCACGCACACCGCCACACTCTGTCCGCGCACACTGCCGCACTCTGTCCGCACACACCGTCACACTCTGTCCACGCACACCGCCACACTCTGTCCACACACACCATCACACTCTGTCCGCACACACCATCACACTCTGTCCGCACACACCATCACACTCTGTCCGCACACACCGTCACACTCTGTCCGCACACACCGCCACACTCTGCCCGCACACACCGCCACACTCTGTCCGCACACACCGCCACACTCTGCCCGCACACTCCGCCACACTCTGCCCGCACACTCCGCCACACTCTGCCCGCACACTCCGCCACACTCTGCCCGCACACACCGCCACACTCTGTCCGCACACACCGGCACACTGTCTGTAAACACTATTGTGGTTGAGGCTCACTGTTAGTGTTTCTGCCTCCATTACTGCAGGTTCTAATTTGTAGATGACTATTATCACCTGTAAAGAGTAATTCCAGCTCTAGTATTAAGCAATGTTAGGACTGATAGATAATTGTGATCATGAACATTGTATTCGTCCTCACCATGATATACGCATTCCTATTGATGAACTTGATGAACTTTTCCAGGCACCAAAAGCAGCATTTTAAGCAGCACAATAAGAATTTAGCAAAAGAATTCTGGGACGCTGCAGAGAAAAAGAGAAAAAGAAACAAAATAAAGTAACAACTCGTCCAGGAAAGTTGCAACAAAGCCGACCCCGGACGTGGTCTATGAATCGCGGCCTCGCAGGAGTCTGGGACACTTTACCTTTCAGTTTATGGTCTAAATATTCCAATATGATTCGTATAAACTGTACGAGAGCCAGGATGAGGGAGCCGAACGCCAGCGACCCCGTGTGATACCTGAAATCAGAGGATACAGTCACCTCCCCACTATCTCCTCTATGATCGGCAGCGGTGGAACAATCCGCCACTTTCCCGCCCTTCTCTCGTTGTATTTTACCTTATCGCTCGTCCAAAGGATGAAAAGAGGGGACATGTGGGGATGTCGGCGGGTTTCTTGAAGGCCCAGTAGTAGGAGGCGAAGGCCCCGGCCAGAGTGCACTGCCCCAGAGCGATGGAGAAGTTCACCAGCCACAGAAACACAAAGATGTTACAGAGCTGAAAGATCAGGATGTACTGATAGTAGAAGCTTTCACCCCCGTACAGGGCGAACGTGCACTGAGCCCCCGCACACAGGCGCGAAACATTGCTCGTATTGAAGGTCTAGGAGAGGAGAGAGACAAAAAGAGGTCAATGATGGAGAAGAGAGTTCTGCAGTGAACGCCATGACGGGTCCTTATAACACGGCAGGAAAGGCTCAAAGGACACAAGATAGCCAAGGTACCAGAGGACAGACTCCACCACCTAAACACGAGTACTGGACCTCAGCACCAAGACCACTAAACTCAGACCACCGCACCCAGACCACCGCACCCAGACCACCGCACCCAGACCACTATGCCCAGACCACCGCACCGAGACCACCGCACCCAGACCACCGCACCCAGACCACTATGCCCAGACCACTAAACCCAGACCACCGCACCCAGACCACCGCACCCAGACCACCGCACCCAGACCACCGCACCCAGACCACTGCACCCAGACCACTGCACCCAGACCACTGCACCCAGACCACCGCACCCAGACCACCGCACCCAGACCATTAAACCCAGACCATTAAACCCAGACCACTATGCCCAGACCACCGCACCCAGACCACTATGCCCAGACCACTGTGCCCAGACCACTGTGCCCAGACCACTGTGCCCAGACCTCCACACCGAGACCACTGTGCCCAGATCACTGTGCCAAGACCACAACACTGAGACCACTGTGCCCAGACCACCACACCCAGACCACTGTGCCCAGACCACCACACCCAGACCACTGTGCCCAGACCACCTCACCCAGACCATTATGCCCAGACCACTAAACCCAGACCACCGCACCCAGACCACTGCACCCAGACCACCGCACCCAGACCATTAAACCCAGACCACCGCACCCAGACCACCGCACCCAGACCACTATGCCCAGACCACTGCACCAAGACAACTGTGCCCAGACCATTGCACCAGGACCTCAGTATCAAGAGCTCCACATCGAGACCACTGTGCCCAGACCACTGTACCAGGACCTTATTGCCAAGACCACCACACCCAGACCACTATGCCAAGACCACCACACCCAGACCACTGTGCACAGATGAACACAATGAGACCACTGTTCCCAGACCACAATATCCAGACCTCAGTACCAAGAACATTGTGCCCCAACCTCCTCACTAAGACCACTGCACCCAGACTACTGTACCCAAACCTCAGCTCAAGACCACTGCACCCGGACCACCACATCGAGACCAGTGCACCCAAACCTCAGCACCAAGATAAAGGCACCCAGACCAGACAACAGTGCCAAGGCCACCACATGGGGACCTCTGTACAAAACACCACTGCACCAGGAAATGGCACCCACACGTCAGTACCCAAACTGCCCCCAGACCTCAGTGCAGAGATCGCTTACCTCAGGGACACAGACGGTGCCCGCATACTGGCAATGGGTTTTATTGGCCATCACTTTATACACGGCCTCTCCGGATGTCGCCAGGAAGCTTGGACTCAGAGTTAAGGACAGACATTCCCTCCTCTGTGATCATTCCTATAGTTACCCCTGTCCCCCGCTATCGGCCGCCATAATGGTGATAATAAGGATACACGGCGGTGACGGCCCAGTACGAGATACAGATGGCGATCAGGACGAACGTGATGATTGGATAAAACAGGGTGGACATGATGTATCCGATCGCCCTGAGGAAGAGAAAGACGTTATTATGTGTCCTCCGACTGAACACAATGCGACAATGTAAACGCTACATCTATATGAACCATCCAATTATTTATATTATAATTCGTCTATCAATCTGTGCAATCTACTGTCATTATATCTAAGATCTGACTATTGTGTATCCATCAGGTATTTGTTTGTATTGATTAACTTTCCATATCATCATCTCTATCCATCACTCAAATTTCAGTCACCCTCCATCATCCATCTAATGTAAGTACGTGGCGCCCTCCTCTGGTGACAAGTGGTATATGCCTGTAGAGACTATGAAGATGAGATTGGTATGTCGCCCTCTAGTGGCCGCTCACAGACATAATGTACAGTCTCGTACATAATGTGTTCAGACTACAGCAACTATACAACATATAGTCTATAGCCCTGTGCACAGCGCACCCCGAGCACATCATAAACCAGTACACCGCACCCCCAGGCACAGTATACCTCCTGCACACACCATAGACCCCCATGCACACCATACCCCATGTGCACACTGCACACACCATACATCCCCATGCACACCATACCCCATGTGCACACTGCACCTCTGCACACACCATACATCCCCATGCGCACCATGCCCACTGTGCACATTGCACCCCTGCACACATCATACACCCCCATGCACACCATACCCCCTGTGCACATTGCACCCTTGCACACACCATACCGCTGCACACTGCACCCCCATATAACCCATACCCCCTGTGCAAACCATACACCTTGTGCACGGTTCACCCCCTGCACACACCATACCCCCAGTGCACACAGCATCCCTGCAAACACCATACCCCTGCACCCCCATACATGCCATACCCCCTTGCACACTGCACCCCTGCACAGACCATACACCCCCATGCACACCATACCCACTGTGCACACTGCACCCCTGCACACACCATACACCCCCATGCACACCATACCCCCTGTGCACATTGCACCCCTGCACACACCATACCGCTGCACACTGCACCCCCATATAACCCATACCCCCTGTGCAAACCATACCCCTTGTGCACAGTTCACCCCCTGCACACACCATACCCCCTGTGCACACAGCATCCCTGCAAACACCATACCCCTGCACCTCCATGCATGCCATACCCCCTTGCACACTGCTGCCCTGTGCACACCATACCCCCTTGCACACCGCACCCCCATGCACACCATACCCCTGTGCACTTCTACTTATGTTAACCCCTTAACATCCAGAGACTTTCCCCTAATTAACCAGCCATTTTCTTGCCTAACGAGCCTAGCAGCTGATTAGATGTGGTGACGCTTTATTCCGGCACTTTGTTCTTTCTTTGTATTTAATTTACTAATATTTTTACACAATGTTCTGTTTCTTTGTAACTTTTATTTTATTGTTTTCTGTGGGGATAATAATAATAATAATAATAAAACTTTATTTGTATAGCGCCAACATATTCCGCAGCGCTTTACAGTACAACGGTACATATAAGAAAAATATACGGTACAGAAACGTAATGCAGAACAGTAGTTACATACCAAAAACATAGAATCAACTTAGGAAATACAATAAGAAAGGCAGAAAATGAAGGTGACCCTGCTCGAAGGAGCTTACAATCTAAGACGGGATGGGAACACAAAGTACAGGGGCTTATAACAATGAATATCTTACGTCTAAGTGACTACTGTTAGGGAGAAGGATAGGCCGCCCTGAAGAGGTGTGTTTTTAGGGAGCGTCTGAAGCTATGCAAGTTGTGGATGGTCCTAATTTCTTGGGGTAGAGCATTCCAGAGTTTTGGTGCAGCTCGAGAGAAGTCTTGAAGTCGGGAATGGGAGGTTCGGATTAATGCCGATGTTAGTCTGAGGTCATGTTCAGAGCGAAGGGGACGGGTGGGGTGGTAGACAGAGATGAGGGTGGAGAGGTAAGGAGGTGTCGCACCATGAATAGCTTTGTGGGTGACAACGAGCAATTTGAATTGGATTCTATAGTGTACGGGCAGCCAATGTAGTGACTGGCACAGAGCAGAAACATCTGAGTAACGGTTTGCTAGATAGGTGATCCTGGCTGCTGCATTGAGGATAGACTGGAGAGGGGAAAGCTTACTGTGGGGGAGGCCAGCTAATAAAGAGTTACAGTAGTCAAGGCGGGAATGAATCAGGGCCACGGTGAGGGTTTTAGTTGTTCCCGTGGTGAGGAAAGGGCGAATTCTGGAGATATTTTTCAGGTGCAAGCGACAGGAGCGGGTGAGAGATTGTATATATGGGGTGAAGGAGAGATCAGTGTCCATCAAAACACCGAGACAGCGAGCCTGCTGACTGGGCGTTATCGTGGTGCCGCACACCGAGAGAGAGATGTCAGATTTACGGAGGTTGGCAGAGGGCGGGAGCAGAAGAAGTTCAGTTTTGGAAAGGTTGAGTTTCAGATAGAGAGTGGACATGATATTGGAGACTGCGGTTAGACAGTCATTGGTGTTCTTTAATACCGCAGGGGTAAGGTCAGGGGCTGAAGTGTATAGTTGTGTGTCATCAGCATAAAGATGGTACTGAAAGCCAAATCTGCTGATGGTCTGTCCAATCGGGGCCGTGTAGAGAGAGAAGAGGAGAGGGCCAAGGACTGAACCCTGAGGGACCCCAATAGTGAGAGGAAGAGGGGAAGAAGTGGAGCCAGCAAAAGATACACTGAAAGAGCGGTCAGAAAGATAGGAGGAGAGCCAGGAGAGAGCCGTGTCCTTTATGCCAATGGAGTGCAGCATGGAGAGTAGGAGCTGATGGTCGACAGTGTCAAAAGCCGCAGAGAGGTCAAGAAGGATAAGCAGAGAGTGGTCACCATTACGTTTTGCTGTCAGAAGGTCATTGGTCACTTTGATGAGGGCAGTTTCTGTAGAATGTAAGGGGCGGAAGCCAGACTGCAATGGATCTAAAAGAGAATGAGTGGCGAGGTAATGAGTGAGGCGGGTGTAGACCAGGCGCTCCAGGAGTTTAGAGATGAAGGGGAGATTGGAGACTGGTCTGTAGTTATTTGTGCAGGATGGGTCAAGGGACGTTTTCTTTAGTAGTGGAGTGATAATAGAGTGTTTGAAGGAGGAGGGGAAGATGCCAGTAGAGAGGGAGAGATTGAAGATTGTGGTTAAGTGACTGGTGACCACTGGAGAGAGGGTCTGTAGAAGGTGTGAGGGAATGGGGTCAGAGGTGCATGTAGTGGGACGTGAGGACGAGAGGAGCCTGGAGACTTCTTCTTCTGTGGCTGGGTCAAAAATGGAGAGTGAGCCAGAGGGGATGTGGGGAGAGATGGGAGTAGAAACACTTGAAGGTTGGGAGCTGATTTCCTGACGGATGTTTTCTATTTTCTCTGTGAAGTAAGAGGCCAGATCGTCAGCACAGAGGTCAGTGATAGGAGCCTGCACTTTCGGACTGAGGAGAGAGTGAAAGGTGTCAAAGAGTTTCTTTGAGTTGTTGGCTAGTGAGGAGATCAGGGTGGTGAAGTAGGTCTGTTTGGCGAGGTGAAGGGCAGAGTTGTAGGTTTTTAGCATGAATTTATAATGGATAAAGTCTCCTGGTGAGCGACTTTTCCTCCATAGGCGTTCGGCACTCCTCGAGCATCGCTGGAGGAATCGAGTTTGTGATGTGAGCCAGGGCTGTTTAACTCTGTGTTTGGAGGTTCTAAGGGTGAGGGGTGCTACTTGGTCCAGGGTACTTTTGAGAGTGTCATTGTAGTAATTCACAGCCAGATTGGGGCAGGAGAAGGAGGAGATTGGGGACAGTGATGAGATGAGGGAGTCTGTGAATGTGTGAGGGTTGATGGCCTGTAGATTTCTGAATGTGTGATAGGTCGGACTATGCTGTGATGGGCGAGGGTTTGAGAGTGTGAAGGTGAGAATGTTGTGATCAGAGAGAGAAAGAGATGAGTTGTCTAAGGAGGAGGAAGAGCAGAGTCGGGTAAAGACCAGGTCAAGGGTGTTACCATCCTTATGTGTCTCAGAGGTTGAGAGTTGCGAGAGGCCAAGAGAATTGGTTAGAGCTAGGAGCTGGGATGCAGATGTGGAGTTGAGGCTGTTTATGGGGATGTTAAAGTCTCCCAGGATGAGGGTTGGTAATTCTGAGGACATGAAGTGCGGCAGCCATGCGGAGAAGTGGTCGAGGAAGTGGGTGGGTGAACCTGGGGGGCGATACACCACCGCTACTCTGAGGGAGAGGGGACGGAACAACCTAATGGTGTGAACCTCAAAAGAAGGGAATGAGAGTGATGGAGCGGGGGGGATGACCTGGAAAGTACATTGTGGGGACAGGAGTAGGCCAACTCCACCACCACGTCTGTTTCCAGGTCTCGGGGAATGAGAGAAGTGCAGACCACCGTAGGAGATAGCAGCAGGGGAGGCAGTGTCTGAGTCCTGGATCCAGGTTTCAGTAATGGCCAAAAGGTTAAGAGAGTTACTGAGAAAGTAGTTGTGGATAAAGGGGAGTTTGTTGCATGCGGACCGTGTATTCCAGAGGGCACATTTAAAAGAAGGAGATGGAGGTGTGCAGGTAATGCTAATAAGGTTACTGGGATTTCTATGTGAGGTGTGTGGTGGGGGGTTGAAGCTGGAAGAGGGTGGCCCAGGATTGGGAGAAATATCGCCTGACGAGAGCCGCCAGGATAAAGCCAGAACCTTATGGTGACTATCGTCACAGGTAGGACGTATCTACTGCCACTATATAGCGCTCATAATTTGCTATTTAGGCTACAGGGAAGATTTTACGAGCGGTAAACCCACGCTATATCGTCACAATGGCGTCGGCTCAATGCTCACGAGCTCATGGTACATACAGGTCACATGATCCTACACTACGGCATAAATACAGCTCATCACAAAAGCACCATATGGCAGCACAAATTACTCTGTAATACATACGTCCAATGAATACCACTGCACTTCACCCATCATACAGTGAGCAGCATGGATACATAGTGCACAATGCAAAGTGTCCTGCATGGATACATAGTGCACAATGCACCGTGCCCTGCATGGATACATAGTGCACAATGCACCGTGTCCTGCATGGATACATAGTGCACAATGCACCGTGTCCTGCATGGATACATAGTACACAATGCACCGTGTCCTGCATGGATACATAGTGCACAGTGCACCGTGTCCTGCATGGATACATAGTGCACAGTGCACCGTGTCCTGCATGGATACATAGTGCACAATGCACCGTGTCCTGCATGGATACATAGTGCACAATGCACCGTGTCCTGCATGGATACATAGTGCACAATGCACCGTGTCCTGCATGGATACATAGTACACAATGCACCGTGTCCTGCATGGATACATAGTGCACAGTGCACCGTGTCCTGCATGGATACATAGTGCACAGTGCACCGTGTCCTGCATGGATACATAGTGCACAATGCACCGTGTCCTGCATGGATACATAGTGCACAATGCACCGTGTCCTGCATGGATACATAGTGCACAGTGCACCGTGTCCTGCATGGATACATAGTGCACAATGCACCGTGTCCTGCAAACCTTCATGTTGGGCACTGCAGCACAATCTGGTTTGTCATAATTTTTGCATGTAATCTGTTCTATGTGCCCCTGGAGAAAAAAACTCTACACAGCGGTAATTTTTATATCCAGCAGTCTGCAGGGCCCCTGGTGCATGGTGTGACCGTACAGGGCTCATTACCTGCTCCCCTCCTGCAGGAGCGCGATGGCGATTCTGATGCGGTTTCTTAAAAAGATCAACATGAGGATGATGATAACTTCTACGATGCAGAGGATGATCACTGGGGAGAAGAACAGAGACAGCGGGTTGTAAGAAAACTGAGAACAGAAGCGTATGCTCCACACAGCATTATCAGTGTACGCTCCACACAGCATTATTGGTGTATGCTCCACACAGCATTATCAGCATACGCCCCACGCAGCATTATCGGCGTATGCCCCACACAGCAATTTCGGCGTATGCCCCACACAGCATTATCGGCGTATGCCCCATGCAGCATTTTCGGCGTGTGCCCCATGCAGCATTATTGGTGTATGCTCCACACGGCATTATCAGTGTATGCCCCATGCAGCATTGATGTATGCTCCACCATCGGCGTATGCTCCACGCAGCATCGGGGTATGCTCCATGCAGCATCGTCGTATGCTAAACCATCGGTGTATGCTCCACCATCGACGTATGCTCCATGGAGCATTGGTGTATGCTCTATGCAGAATCGGCGTATGCTCCACACAGCATCAGTGTATGCTGCATTATTGGCGTATGGCCCATGCAGGATCGGCGTATTCCCCACACAGCAGAGGCAGTAATGGACGACACTATAACGGCTTTTATATCAGGGCTGGATGATTTCCTCCGTACAGAACATTGTGGGTTATAGATCATTTAGAGACAAAAATGTATAACTGGTGGAAGGTTGAACTCGATGGACCGAGGTCTTTCTTCAATGTATGTAACTATTGTGACTGTGTAACATGAATACTTACTGAACACCAGCCACGTGTCCCTCAGCTGGAGATAGACCCTGAAGTCCGTCTGCAGCCCGATGTCATAGATGTTCAGGTCGGATCCCGGGACGCCTTTCAAGTTGTTATATTCCCAAAAGCAATGCCATATGCCTGAAAAACAGGGAGTCCTCACTTTACAGACCCTCCGCAGTCCACTCCTGTGGGGGGTAATAACATGCCCTAGCCCACCCGGCTGGGGGTGGGGGGGAACAGACAGTGCGTCTACAGGGGGACAGGGGGGGGGGTCACCTGTCAATCAGTGTCCCCCTAGAGGAAGGTATCATACATCCCCCCCCATAGACTTACCGTATCCCACAACGCCAAGGACGCCGAATATAAAGATCCAGAACAGCACCCCCGCGGTGAATCTCAGCAGGATGAGGAAGAGGAGGCTGACGACCATCGCGATGAAGAGCGCTCTGCGAGGAATCACACACAACACTAATGGGGGGTTCTGATACTTTTTTGGTTTTTTGCATTGCAAATTCGGAAAATTGCATGTTTGTTTAGAATTAGGAGCGAGAACCTAAGAGATTTCTTATCACTCGCGGGTAAATTAGATTATTCGCTCTTTGCAGATTCCGGATCAAAAAAGTATCGAGACAGGGAAATCTGGAAGTGATAAGACGGGAGCGTTTAACCCTTTAAGGTCTCGGTCAAAGCAGCGGCCGCTCTTAAAGGGGATTGTGACATTGAAAGTATCAGATAATGAAGGGTCAGACACCGATCAGCTGACCTGATATACATCGTGAATATTACATTCTCTTCCCAACAATAGACCTCGGGGGTCAGAGCACGTCACGTGGTCTCTTACATTAGGATCCAGTGCCAGGAGCTTGCATAGTCCTCAAAGATCTTCATCCCGATGGATCTGGCATCGAGGACGGCGTTTATCCCACTGGCGGGAAAAAGGCAAATAATAAATGAGTAATAAGGAAACTCCTGCTCCCAGGCGGGTTATACAGGAGATTAGTGCCGCCTACATCAGCCGTGTTACATCGACGTGATACATGTTATATGGCACAAAATAAAACATCGATTAGAGGCGAAGGTTAGAAATATAAAGAATAAGAATGACGGGCCGTAATCAATCCAGAGATATTATAGATCGGCCGCGGATGATGGGGGAGGGGCCACCATAAAGGAAATCCCCATCTGTAACACCAAGGCGCAGTCTGTCCTCCTCTTTATGTGTTTTATCCTAGATCAGCCATCTCTACCCGCCCCCCTGAGCCGTGCACGCGAGCACTCACTTACAATAGGTGTATATTGTGCTCTATGGTGAGACAGGAATACGTCTCGGCCTGCAGATTCCTCCTGCAGACCCCCTGACCCTCACACTCTCTATTCATACCTCCAATCTCCCAATGCCCCCTCTAGACTTCTCATTCTCACTCTTCCAGAAAGCTCCGCTATCCCCCAAGACTGCTCGGTCCTCCTCTAGATTTCTGTACCCCCTCCTCCAAACACCTCTGTATGCCGCCCTTCCCTCCAGACTCCTCTGTAGTCCGCCCACCAGACTCCTCTGTACTCCCGCCCACCAGACTCCTCTGTACTCCGCCCACAAGACTCCTCTGTACTCTGCCCACCAGACTCCTCTGTACTCCGCCCACCAGACTCCTCTGTACTCTGCCCACCAGACTCCTCTGTGCTCCTCCCTCCAGACTCCTCTGTACTCCGCCCACCAGACTCCTCTGTACTCCGCCCACCAGACTCCTCTGTACTCTGCCCACCAGACTCCTCTGTGCTCCTCCCTCCAGACTCCTCGGTACTCCCGCCCACCAGACTCCTCTGTACTCCGCCCACCAGACTCCTCTGTACTCCGCCCACCAGACTCCTCTGTACTCCGCCCTCCAGACTCCTCTGTACTCCTCCCTCCAGACTCCTCTGTGCTCCTCCTGCCAGACTCCTCTGTGTTTCTCCCTCCAGACTCCTCTGTGCTTCTCCCTCCAGGCTCCTCTGTGCTCCTCCCTCCAGACTCCTCTGTCGACCTCCTGCCATACTCCTCCCTCCAGTATCTATCCCATATCTATTTCCCCCCCCAGATACTGCTTCCATTTTGCCATGGGGTCCTATTAACGTAATCTCTGGTGTATAATATATGCCATTAGGGTGTACACACTTTTGTAAAGTCCATCGTTGATTAGGGCCCCTTGTATCGTATATACCGATCACGCACATTTTATAGAACGAGCCAAGTATTCAGCCTATAAAAATGTGTCCCCTGTGGATCAATAACCCCAACACGCCCAATGCTATAAAGAAAATAGACCTGAAAAAAAGTCTTATTTTCTTATGCCATGCATAAAAGCAAGTCGAGGCAGTTTCCCCTGCAGCATTAGATGCGTCTCCTTGGGGGAGGACACCACATCATGGCGATTATTAATGGGTTAAATCAGATGGCGGGTCATTGACACGTGTTCAGTGCTGGCTTCCATGCATCGTCTATGTATTCAGCTCTAGAACAAAGCAATGTCTGCCCCGAGGCCCGGAGTGTAATGGGACACAACTGGCCTGTGCCTAAATGGCAAAACCGGAGATGCGGCTTTTCTTCCTGCATAACAAATACGCTACAATGATGTAATAACGGAAGATCTGTAGCGCTGTAGTGCCATATCCAAACAGTCTGATTAGCTGATATTGTATTAAGGGGAATTTCAAGAATCCAATAGGAACAATTCAATCAGGCTAATGGCGGCATCAAGTAAAGAGAAACATTTGATTATCCAATGATGCTGGATTAAAGGAACTTTACTGTATAAAAGGGGCTGAGTATAATGTCAAGGACATGTAGTGAAACGTGCCCTGGTGTGGTGGGAGGTTCAGATTTTTTATGTATTTTGGTTACATTGTTTTGTGACTTAGATACAGTTGGACTCCCGACATTCTCCACCCCAAATTCAGGACCGTCCCGCTGGATGCAGGACGGTCGGAGTTGTGGCGTTCATCTGTTTTAGACTTTTTTTTTGTTTGTGAACACTTAATAACTATAGAATGTTTAGATCGTTTTTGTAATAAAGTTCTATGTTCTTCCTTGCGGCCGTGTCTTGATATTTTATCTCGGCTCGTCCGGACGTCTCGTCTAATCGGAGTGTGACTCTCCCGCCGCAGGATTTGCTTTGTTCTAAGCTGAGCACGAACTGAACACAAAACGTTACAGAAGGTGATTTGTAACCTTGTGGTTCCATGTTGGATGGTGGTTACATGGCTATAAAACAAAATGACAGGTGTTATGAGGATGAAAAAACAACGGAGCAAGATGTCTGACAGATCCTGCAACTATAGAAGACCGAGGAAGGAAAGGTAACATCTCATTAATGCAAAATATCAGGAAACGTTCCCATGTAGCGGAGGACACAGGTAGAGGAGGCCCCAGTGCAAAAACTGTATACAGGGCCCCTGCAGAGGAAGAGTATACAGGATCCCCGCAGAGGAAGAGTCCCCACGCAAGATAGTACAGGAGCCCCCACACAGGACTGTACAGGAGCCCACACACAGGACTGTACAGGAGCCCACACACAGGACTGTACAGGAGCCCCCACACAGGACTGTACAGGAGCCCCCACATAGGACTGTACAGGAGCCCCACACAGGACTATACAGGAGCCCACACACAGGACTGTACAGGAGCCCACACACAGGACTGTACAGGAGCCCCCACATAGGACTGTACAGGAGCCCACACACAGGACTGTACAGGAGCCCACACACAGGACTGTACAGGAGCCCACACACAGGACTGTACAGGAGCCCCCACATAGGACTGTACAGGAGCCCCCACACAGGATTGTACAGGAGCCCCCACACAGGACTGTACAGGTGTCCCCACACAGGACTGTACAGGAGCCCCCACACAGGACTGTACAGGAGCCCCCACACAGGACTGTACAGGAGCCCCCACACAGGACTGTACAGGAGCCCCCACACAGGACTGTACAGGAGCCCACGCACAAGACTGTACAGGAGCCCACACACAGGACTGTACAGGAGCCCCCACACAGGACTATACAGAAGCCCCCACACAGGACTGTACAGGAGCCCCCACACAGGACTGTACAGGAGCCCTCACACAGGACTGTACAGGAGCCCCCACACAGGACTGTACAGGAGCCCCCACACAGGACTGTACAGGAGCCCCCACACAGGACTGTACAGGAGCCCCCACACAGGACTGTACAGGAGACCCCACACAGGACTGTACAGGAGCCCCCACACAGGACTGTACAGGAGCCCCCACACAGGACTGTACAGGAGCCCCCACACAGGACTGTACAGGAGCACCCACACAGGACTGTACAGGAGCCCCCACACAGGACTGTACAGGAGCCCCCACACAGGACTGTACAGGAGCCCCCACACAGGACTGTACAGGAAACTCCACACAGGACTGTACAGGAGCCCCCCCACAGGACTGTACAGGAGACCCCACACAGGACTGTACAGGAGCCCCCACACAGGACTGTGCAGGAGCCCCCACACAGGACTGTGCAGGAGCCCCCACACAGGACTGTCAGGAGCCCCCACATAGGACTGTACAGGAGCCCCCACACAGGACTGTACAGGAGCCCCCACACAGGACTGTACAGGAGCCCCCACACAGGACTGTACAGGAGCCCCCACACAGGACTGTACAGGTGCCCCCACACAGGACTGTACAGGAGCCCCCACACAGGACTGTACAGGAGCCCCCACACAGGACTGTACAGGAGCCCCCACACAGGACTGTACAGGAGCCCCCACACAGGACTGTACAGAAGCCCCCACACAGGACTGTACAGGAGCCCCCACATAGGACTGTACAGGAGCCCCCACACAGGACTGTACAGGAGCCCCCACACAGGACTGTACAGGAGCCCCCACACAGGACTGTACAGGAGCCCCCACACAGGACTGTACAGGAGCCCCCACACAGGACTGTACAGGAGACCCCACACAGGACTGTACAGGAGCCCCCACACAGGACTGTGCAGGAGCCCCCACACAGGACTGTGCAGGAGCCCCCACACAGGACTGTCAGGAGCCCCCACATAGGACTGTACAGGAGCCCCCACACAGGACTGTACAGGAGCCCCCACACAGGACTGTACAGGAGCCCCCACACAGGACTGTACAGGAGCCCCCACACAGGACTGTACAGGTGCCCCCACACAGGACTGTACAGGAGCCCCCACACAGGACTGTACAGGAGCCCCCACACAGGACTGTACAGGAGCCCCCACACAGGACTGTACAGGAGCCCCCACACAGGACTGTACAGAAGCCCCCACACAGGGGACTGTACAGGAGCCCCCACATAGGACTGTACAGGAGCCCCCACACAGGACTGTACAGGAGCCCCCACACAGGACTGTACAGGAGCCCCCACACAGGACTGTACAGGAGCCCCCACACAGGACTGTGCAGGAGCCCCCACACAGGACTGTACAGGAGCCCCCACACAGGACTGTGCAGGAGCCCCCACACAGGACTGTCAGGAGCCCCCACATAGGACTGTACAGGAGCCCCCACACAGGACTGTACAGGAGCCCCCACACAGGACTGTACAGGAGCCCCCACACAGGACTTGCTCTAAGTTATCAAATACCAGATATTCCAGAAGTCACACAGCTACAAAAAGCAAAACAGAAGACGCTGATCCTTACTTAGCCGCTTCTCTCAGGTCAGTTACGTTCCTCATGTGACCACTGCCGTCTTTAAAAAGAGTCTTATTCGCAACAGTCAGAATCCCGTTCCTGGTGGAGAAGTCCGGGAAACATCTCTGCAGGACTGAGGACAACAGAACATAGATAGATAGATAGATAGATAGATAGATAGATAGATAGATCTAACGATAGAGGGATAGATAGATCTAACGATAGAGGGATAGATAGATCTAACGATAGAGGGATAGATAGATAGATAGATAGATAGATACAGGGATAGATAGATAGATAGATAGATACAGGGATAGATAGATAGATAGATAGATAGATAGATAGATAGATAGATAGATAGATAGATAGATAGATAGATAGATAATAGAGTAAATGAATGAATGAATGAATGAATGCTCTTACACGGCCTGCTGGGAGTGATCATGGCTGGACAATCTTCATCCCGTAGAACTTCTGTAATAGACTGAGATAATCACAGATCAGGTAAGACATCTTCATGAGAGGATCTTACAGATTGCGCGGAGACTTCTCTTGGATGAAGGATCCTGTGATATCTGTATTATCCCCCCTGGCACCAAGACTGAGGGGCAATCGTGTGCCGGACGCCGGGCGCAGTGCGGCCGGTGCAGGTTATATGGACGGTGTCTGGTTTGGGGAGGTTTCTTAGAGATCTACTTCTAATAAGTGATCTGCACTATTTTATTCCCTAAGGAGTTTTTCAGAACTAGTGGGAAGAGTTTTGGGGCTGGGGGGGATCGGAGCAGATTTTTGGTCAGAGCACAGGTCACACTGCACCCATTACCGATGCCGAGAGCCGCCAGGCGTTACCAATACTCACTCACCTTTCTGGGGGTGTTGAAACCGGGTTTACAGAACTGTCTGTAATATTCCCAGTAGCTGCTGTTGTGCCAGTTGGCCTGCATGTCCAGGTAGGTGGCAAATCTGTCCGGGCACTTGGAAACACAAAGCTGAAAGCAAAAGGTCAGATATCAGCATCAGAGCAAATGTACACCGCCAGGAAGACATAAACAGGGCAAACGCACCGCCGAGAAGACATAAAGGAGGATCAATCACCGAAACCCAAGAGCAAACGCACCTCCGGGAAGACATAAAGGAGGATCAGTCCCCAAAACCCAAGAGCAAACGCACCGCCGGGAAGACATAAAGGAGGATCAGTCTCCGAAACCCAAGAGCAAACACACCGCCGGGAAGACATAAAGGAGGATCAATCACCGAAACCCAAGAGCAAACGTGCACTGCCAGGAAGACATAAAGGAGGATTAGTCCCCGAAACCCAAGAGCAAACGTGCACTGCCAGGAAGACATAAAGGAGGATCAGTCCCCGAAACCTCCCCAATTTGCGGTCATGTGGAAGCTTATTCAGTCCATTGCGGGGTTACAGGTCCAGGACCTGTTGAAGCGCTGATTGCGTGAAACAGTCAATTGTTGTCCGGCTCTGCACCCCCTCCCTCCCTGCACCTGTAACCCTGCAATGGACTGAATAAATTTCCACATGACCGCAAATTGGTGAGTGCCGCTCCTTCTTCTAGTCTAAAGGAGGATCAGTCTCCGAAACCAAAGAGCAAATGCACCGCCGGGAAGACAAAAAGGAGGATCAGTCCCCGAAACCCAAGAGCAAACGCACCACCGACAAGACAAAAAGGAGGATCAGGCCTCAAAACCCAAGAGCAAACGCGCACCGCCGGGAAGACATAAAGGAGGATCAATCCCCGAAACCCAAGAGCAAAGGTGCACCGCCGGGCAGACATAAAGGAGGATCAATCCCCGAAACCCAAGAGCAAACGTGTACCACGGGGAAGACATAAAGGTGGATCAGTCCCCGAAACCCAAGAGCAAACGCACCACCGGGAAGACATAAAGGAGGATCATCCCCGAAACCCAAGAGCAAATGCACCACCAGGAACGCATAAAGGAGGATCAGCCCCCGAGACCTAAGAGCAAACGTATTGCCAGGAAGACATAAAGGAGGATCAGTCCCCGAAACCCAAGAGTAAACGCACCGCCAGGAAGACATAAAGGAGTATCAGTCCCCGAAAGCCAAGAGCAAACGCACCACCGGGAAGACATAAAGGAGGATCAGCCCCGAACCTCAAGAGCAAATGCACCACCAGGAAGTCATAAAGGAGGATCAGTCCCCAAAACCCAAGACCAAATGCACCACCAGGAAGTCATAAAGGAGGATCAGCCCCCGAAACCCAAGACCAAATGCACCGCCAGGAAGACATAAAGGAGGATCAGTCCCCGAAACCCAAGAGCAAACGCACAGTCGGGAAGACATAAAGGAGGATCAGCCCCCGAAACCCAAGAGCAAACGCACCACCAGGAACACATAAAGGAGGATCAGCCCCCAACACCCAAGAGCAAACACCCCGCCAGGAAGACATAAAAGAGGATCAGTCCCTGATCTGGACGTGTCTATTTTACCTACAGTAATAGTTGCTTTATCTAAAAAAATAAAAGCCTCCCACTATCCCTCTGTTACCCATCCTGGAAATGCAGTCTGTGGTGATAACCACAAAGCAAATGATTCTTCATTTTCCAGGAGGGATATGAGAACCGTACACGTTTTACCCCGGCCGCCACCTTCTCACTCACCTGGGTCGTCGGGCACTGCAGGTTTATCAGCACCACCGGACTGGCGCACTTCAGGATATTGAAATACATTAATACGGTCTTGTTTCTAAAAGGGATATAAGAAAGACAAAGAGTTAAAGGGCTGATGACCGCCAACATTCACATTCATGAACTCTATTGTCACCCACCACTTTAACTATTTGTGCCCCCCTTGCCTTAATATCCGCCATATGACCCCTCTTACACATAGGAGGAAGGTAAACCGGGGCCATTACTAGATTAGAGATGATGCAGCTCTTCTCTCCCTCTCTCAGTAGCGCAGTAATAGCACAATCTCTAGGTATCAATCAGCAACTGACTTTACACCTGATTAATGGGGTCTTCCATTATAAGGGATGGTGGCAGCATGGTCAAAGCTGACAGCTGGCAAATGTGGACAGCCGACAAATAGTGCAAGTGGACAGCTGACAGCTGGCGAACGTGGACAGCCGACAGCTGGCGAACGTGGACAGCCGACAGCTGGCGAACGTGGACAGCCGACAGCTGGCGAACGTGGACAGCCGACAGCTGGCAAACGTGGACAGCCGAAAGCTGGCGAACGTGGACAGCCGACAGCTGGCGAACGTGGACAGTCGACAGCTGGAGAACGTGGACAGCTGACAGCTAGCAAACGTGGACAGCTGACAGCTGGTGCACATAGACAACAGACAGCTGGCGAAAGTTGACAACCGACAGCTACCGATTGTGGACTGCCATAAGCTGGTGAACGTGGATAGCCGACAGCTACCAAACGTGGACATCCGACAGTTACCAACTGTGGACACTAGACAGCTGCTGAACGTGGACATCTTTGTCTTTTTATGTCTGTAACAATCAGGCGGCATCAAGGGAGGGTTAAACATAGACAGCTGACAGCTGCCAAATGTAGACAGCTGACGGTTGCCAAACATGGACAGCCGGCAGCTGCCAAATGTGGACAGCCAAAAGATGCCTAATGTCAACATCTTTGTCTTTCCATGTCTGTAACAATCAGGCGGCACTTACTCATTGGCGGTCCCCTTCTGTCCACAGAACTGCCCGTAGCTGTCAGTTTGCATACACAATCTTCCTGGGGTCCCCGTGAATCCAGGCTGAGAGGCAAAACAAAAGAAGCATAGGTCATTCACAGCGCACAGACTTCTAAGTAATAGGAAGTGCAGCCATATACACCGCTCCAAAAAATAAAGGGAACACAAAATACACAACATACTCCAAGTCAATCAGTTCTGTGAAATCATCTGTCCAGTTATGAAGTGACTGATTGTGAATCAATCTCTCTGTTCTCATCCTTTTTGGCTGTTGTTTTGGTCACTTTTGCATGTTGTCATTGCTCTCACCTCTAGAGATAGCATGAGGCCTTGTCTACAACCCAACCACAGACGCAGCTCAGGTAGAGCAGCTCATTAAGGAGGGTGCATCAATGAAAGCTGTGGAGAGAGGGATAGCTGTGTCTGTTTGTACAGTGACCAGAGCATGGAGCAGTTACCAGGAGACAGGCCAGTATACCAGGAGACGTGGAGGAGCTGCAACATCCCAGCAGCAGGACCGCTACCTCCATCTTTGTGCAAGGAGGAACAGGAGATGCAGTGCCAGAGCCCTGCAAAATGACCTCCAGCAACTACTAACATCCATGTGTCTGCTCAAACAGTCAACACAGACTCCATGAGACTCCATAATGATGAGAATGATGGAGAACAATGAGAATGATAAAGAATGACGGAGAACAATGGAGAACGATGAGAATAATGTAGAATGATTTAGAACAATGAGAACGATGGAGAACAATGAGAATGATGGAGAATGATGAGAATGATGGAGAACAATGAGAATGATGGAGAATGATGAGAATGATGAGAATGATGGAGAACGATGAGAATGATGGAGAACGATGAGAATGATGGAGAACGATGAGAATGATGTAGAATGATTTAGAACAATGAGAACGATGGAGAACAATGAGAATGATGGAGAATGATGAGAATGATGGAGAACGATGAGAATGATGGAGAACAATGAGAATAATGGAGAACGATGAGAATGATGGAGAACAATGAGAATGATGGAGAACGATGAGAATGATGGAGAACAATGAGAATGATGGAGAACAATGAGAATAATGGAGAACAATGAGAATAATGGAGAACAATGAGAATAATGGAGAACGATGAGAATGATGGAGAACAATGAGAATGATGGAGAACGATGAGAATGATGGAGAACAATGAGAATGATGGAGAACAATGAGAATGATGGAGAACAATGAGAATAATGGAGAACAATGAGAATAATGGAGAACAATGAGACCGATGACCGTGGAAGGTTTTCTATTGACACATGACCCGGTGCGGTGGTTGGAGTTCGAGGAATATGATGGTTCGTCCCCTCGGGGGGCTCACGATAGATCTGATTTCGGCAGCACATTAATTTATGCTGCAGATTTTGCTTCTTGCAACGCAAAAGGGTAAACGAGCGTCTTGATCGCAACCAAATCTACATCGATCTGCTCCTTCCATCATTGTACAGTGAAGAAATACAGGGAGTGTTTGTAGCGGCAGGGGTTAATATCTGCGGCTGCCAGGAGTAACTACAGAAGCCTCATCATCATTATATGTCTTATCCTAACAGGGGAATCTCGGCTTTATATCCAGACTGTAGACTGAACGCTGCCAAATAACAGCCCGTCTGCAAATTAATAAAGCATAAAAGAGAGAACACAGCCGCCGGGTACCGGCCGGATAATGACCGCGGCCAGTGCGGGAAACGCCACCTGCCTCATATTACATTATTAGCCATTATGTAGGATTGCAATATTCTATAACGAGCCGCTTATGGCAAAGCTTCAATGCTACAGCAGCTACAATGTGTCTGCACACGGCCCAACTGCAGGGGGCGCTGGAGCTAAAAGACTAAAATCTGTGCAATATATATATGTATATATGTATGTATATACTCTATACATATCTATAATCATCACTTACCAACTATGCCCAGTGCAATGTAACCTAGAATGACCACCACAAATATAATGCAGCAAAGGACGTCCGTACAGTGCCTAAAAAATGATAAAAATAATATTAGCAATACAGCAATACATTCATCTTCTCAATTATGATTGAGATCCATCAAAATGTAAAATAAATAATATATATAGTGTATATGTATGTATATATGAAAAAAAAGAAGTTGCTTCTCAACACCAGTTTCTATTGACTTCAGCCAGACTAAATGTAATTTCCTAAAACTAATAGGCTGCTGGGGGCGCTGTTGCATTGAAGTCTGTGGGAAGGTTCAATGGTAAAAAAGCGGTACTGCAAGTCTAAAGTCTAATTTGTGGAGAAATAGGAGGCTCATCATGTGAGTTCATAATGGTGGTTATTAATTAACTAAATGGAGGCCTGATACTATCACATCGGAAGGGCGGTCGCTGTGCGCTGTCTCTCCTCTCTCTGCCTGTCTCCCTCCTGTGCGCTCTCTCCTGTCTGTGCTTTGTCTTTCCCATGCGCTGTCTGTCCTGTCTGCTGTCTCTGTGTCGTGGCTTTCTCCACTCTCTGTCCCCTCTCTGTACGCTGTCACCCCCACCCACTATTTACTGCTCCCCAGGGACAAAGTACATCAGAGGCAGAGCGCAGGAGCTGAGCCCTCAGATGGGGACAATCCCACTAGATCTGGGACGATTGGGAGGTCTGATAAAGAACTAAATAAATGTTTTACAAATATGATAAAAGAAGAAAAAACAAAGTCGTATATTGAAGGTATAGACATATGCAGAACTGTGACCGCTGCAGTAATCAGTAAATGATGGCATTTTTTTATCAATATCACTATAAAGTATATAATTCTGGCTGCCTGGTGCCACCACTAGGGGGAGCACACAGCAACACTGGAAACACTGAAATAACTGCACCGACGAGGGGCAATACTCCGTCTGCAAATTGAGATTCTGGATTGTTGCGTTTTTTTCTGCTGCAAAAATGGGGGCGATACTATTTAGACACAATTTTAGGGGTTTTACAGGTCAGTGAAAATCTCTCAGCAAAACTGGATCCAAAAAACGGACTCAAAACGTATCGCGTCTGACGCGTTTTTGCTGCTGTTTTCATTACAATGGAGAAAACCGATCACTAATTGACGCTTATGCTATATCTGGATGCGTTTTCTGCCCCAAAAACGGATCAGTAAGAAGCGCAGCGTCTGCACAGCATTAATGAAAACTCATTGACTTTGCTGGGCCTCATGCAAAAACAGATCACAAAAAAAGGGTCAGAAACGCACAGTGTGAACAAGGCCTTGCTGACATCTCGCCTCTGCTCATTGCCCCTAATCACCCTAAATTCAGGGTCGCGCGGCTGCAGGACTGACTATGGAGATTGCGCCCAGCAGCTGCAGCGGGAGATGTTACGGCATCTAGAATCTGCCGGAACCTGCAGAGAGGTGATTAGATGTTATCGGCAGGTGACGGCAGCGCGGAGCCGAAATTATTCCTGACATTTCACTTCCCCTTGAAAAACCTTTGCCAGATAAGCAGATTGAAGTCAACACAACAAGACGCGTCCGCCGCTGTGCAGACTTAAAGTGGCCACGTCCCATAAAAATACTTATTTTAGTTATAAATTCCCTTAATCCGGCATCTGATTATTTGGAAAGTCTAATAACGCTATTTTTCCAGGGGTTGTGTAGCGTTGGTGCACCGTGCACTCCGACACCGCAAGAGTAAGAAATGGCGGCTGCGTCACCGCGAGGGATTCCGAAAACCCACAAAATGTGATTAAAAAATATTCCTGGAAAAACGGACTCTGATTTCAGGTGTCATCAGGCTCCGCCTTCAAGGAAAAGTCAGTGAGTCGGTTTTAGTGGGACTGTCCCTTTAAGGAGATTTTATACTTCCTTATTTAAGGGGGTTTCCCATCATATAAAGTGATGCTTTATGGAGGGTGAGGGTCCGACCTCTGCAACCCCCCAATGACCAGAGAATGAATGGGCGAAAGGATGATTTGCCAATGTTCTAGCAGAAGGAATGCCCTTCAGAATTTATCTTCTCCATTTTCTCTTTTAGAGGCTTTTTTTTTGGGGGGGGAAGCTGTAAAGGGGTGAGGTATGTAAAGCAGAGGGGGCTGTAGAGGGGAGCTGGCAGGAAAGCAGACAGCGCTGGAAAGTGGTCGAGGTTGGAAAGCGGAGATGGCTGTAAAGCAGAGGGGCTGTGAAGCGGAGGGGGCTATAAAGCAGAGGGGGCTGTGAAGCGGAGGGGGCTGTGAAGTGGATGGGGCTGTGAAGCAAAGGGGGCTGTGAAGTGAAGGGGGCTGTGAAGCGGAGGGGGCTGTGAAGTGAAGGGGGCTGTGAAGCGGAGGGGGCTGTGAAGTGGATGGGGCTGTAAAGCAAAGGGGGCTGTGAAGTGAAGGGGCTGTGAAGCGGAGGGGGCTGTGAAGCGGAAGGGGGCTGTGAAGCGGAGGGGGGCTGTGAAGTGGAAGGGGGCTGTGAAGTGGAGGGGGGCTGTGAAGTGGAGGGGGGCTGTGAAGCGGAGGGGGCTGTGAAGTGGAGGGGGGCTGTAAAGCAAAGGGGGCTGTGAAGTGGAAGGGGGCTGTGAAGTGGAGGGGGCTGTGAAGTGGAGGGGGGCTGTGAAGCGGAGGGGGCTGTGAAGTGGAGGGGGCTGTAAAGCAAAGGGGGCTGTAAACAGGAAAAGGCTGGAAAGGGGAGGGGGCTGGAAAGCAGAGGGGGCTCTAAAGGAGAGGAGGCTCTAAAGGGGAGGGGGCTGGAAAGTGGAGGGGGCTATAAAGCAGAGGGGGCTATAAAGGGTGGGGGCTGTAAAGCAAAGAGGGCTGTAAACAAAAGGAGGCCAGAAAGGGGAGAGTGCTGTGAAGCGGAACTGGCTGTAAACGGGAGGGGACTGTAAAGCAGAGATGTCTTTAAACAGGATAGGGAGCTGTAAAGCAGAGGGGGCTGTAAAGGGGAAGGGGCTGTAAAAGGGAGGGGGTTGTAAAGCAGAGAGGGCTGTAAAGGTGAAGGGGTTGTAAAGTGGAAAGCGCTGTAAACGGAAGGGGGCTGGAAAGCGGACGAAGAGGCCAATCTGTATTCATGAGATTCTGGAGAACGGTACATAACCGTCACATTCCCGGCGCTCCAGGGAGAGGGATGGAGGCGGCTGTCAGGAGAATGTGGGGGCTTCCATGGTAATGTGCGCAGAGATTCATTTTTGGGATTCTTCCGGATCTTCCTCAATGGCGGCATCTGTCAGCTTCACACAATCCCACCACGCTGGCACAGAAGACGGGTCCGACAGACTGATAGCTGTTTATGAGGAAGGCGCGGGGCCCCGAGAGCGGTCAGATGGGGACGCGTTAGGCACAAAAGCCGCATCCACTGCCAATAAAGAGCCCTTCTCCGCGCCCCGCGTCAAGCGATGGAAAGTGATTCTCTCTTAATTAGCTTCATTTTAACATTCTACAGAAGCAGAAAAACCAAACGCCCCGAGCTGAGCGACAACACGACGCGCTTCAGGTCTCCAAGATGACACCGGCCCCACAGAGACTATTACATTCATTACATAAAGACAAAGTCACCGACGTTCCCAGATTATGCAGAGTCCCCGCCCCCACCTCTGTACTGATCTAGAAGCTTGGTCTGGGGTCTGTATTAGTTTAGGGGTCTGGTCTGGGGTCTGTATTAGTTTAGGGGTCTGGTCTGAGGTCTGTATTAATTTAGAGTCGGTCTGTAATTTGTATTAGTTTAAGGGTCTGTATTAGTTTAGGGGTCTGGTCTGGGGTCTGTATTAGTTTAGGGGTCTGGTCTGGGGTCTGTAGTAGTTTAGGGGTCTGGTCTGGGGTCTGTATTAGTTTAGGGGTCTGGTCTGGGGTCAGTATTAGTTTAGGGGTCTAGTCTGGGGTCTGTATTAGTTTAGGCGTCTGGTCTGGGGTCTGTATTAATTTAGGGGTCTGGTCTGGGGTCTGTAATAGTTTTGAGGTCTGGTCTGGGTCTGTATTAGTTTAGGGGTCTGGTCTGGGGTCTGTATTGGTTTAGGGGTCTGGTCTGGGGTCTGTATTAGTTTAGGGGTCTGGTCTGGGGTCTGTATTAGTTTAGGGGTCTGGTCTGGGGTCTGTATTAGTTTAGGGGTCTGGTCTGGGGTCTGTATTAGTTTAGGGGTCTGGTGTCTGTATTAGTTTAGGGGTCTGGTCTGGGGTCTGTATTAGTTTAGGGGTCTGGTCTGGGGTCTGTATTAGTTTAGGGGTCTGGTCTGGGTCTGTATCAGTTTAGGGGTCTGGTCTGGGGGTCTGTATTAGATTAGGGGTCTGGTCTGGGGTCTGTATTAGTTTAGGGGTCTGGTCTGGGGTCTGTATTAGTTTAGGGGTCTGGTCTGGGGTCTGTATTAGTTTAGGGGTCTGGTTTGGGGTCTGTATTAAGTTAGGGGGTCTGGTCTGGGGTCTGTATTGGTTTAGGGGTCTGGTCTGGGGTCTGTATTAGTTCAGGGGTCTAGTCTGGGGTCTGTATTAGTTTAGGCGTCTGGTCTGGGGTCTGTATCAGTTTAGGGGTCTGGTCTGGGTCTGTATTAGTTTAGGGGTCTGGTCTGGTGTCTGTATTAGTTTAGGGGGTCTGGTCTGGGGTCTGTATTAGTTTAGGGGTCTGGTCTGGGGTCTGTATCAGTTTAGAGGTCTGGTCTGGGGTCTGTATTAGTTTAGGGGTCTGGTCTGGGGTCTGTATCAGTTTAGAGGTCTGGTCTGGGGTCTGATTAGTTAGGGGTCTGGTCTGGGTCTGTATCAGTTTAGGGGTCTGGTCTGGGGTCTGTATTAGTGTAGGGTCTGGTCTGGGTCTGTATTAGTTTAGTGGTCTGGTCTGGGGTCTGTATTAGTTTAAGGGTCTAGTCAAGGGTTTATATTTGTCTTTTATGGTTCTGGTTTGGGGTCTGTATTAGTTTAGGGGTCTGGTATGCAACCTGTATTAGTTTAGGGGTCTGGTCTGGGACCTGTATTAGTTTAGGGGTCTGGTCTGAGGTCTGTATCAGTTTAGGGGTCTGGTCTTAGGTCTGTATTAGTTTTGGGGTCTAGTCTGGGGTCTGTATCAGTGTAGGGGTCTGGTCTGGGGTCTGTATTAGTTCAGGGGTCTAGTCTTGGGTCTGTATTAGTTTAGGGGTCTGGTCTGAGGTCTGTATTAATTTAGGGTCCGGTCTGTAATTTGTATTAGTTTAGGGGTCTGGTCTGGGTCAGTATTAGTTTAGGGGTCTGGTTTGGGGTCTGTATTAGGTTAGGGGTCTGGTCTGGGGTCTGTATTAGTTTAGGGGTCTGGTCTGGGGTCTGTATTAGGTTAGGGGTCTGGTCTGGGGTCTGTATTAGTTTAGAGGTCTGGTCTGGGGTCTGTATTAGTTTAGGGGTCTGGTTTGGGGTCTGTATTAGGTTTAGGGGGTCTGGTCTGGGGTCTGTATTGGTTTAGGGGTCTGGTCTGGGTCTGTATTAGTTTAGGGGTCTGGTTTGGGGTCTGTATTAGGTTAGGGGTCTGGTCTGGGGCCTGTATTAGTTTAGGGGTCTGGTCTGGGGTCTGTATTAGGTTAGGGGTCTGGTCTGGGGTCTGTATCAGTTTAGGGGTCTGGTCTGGGGTCTGTATTAGTTTAGGGGTCTGGTCTGGGTTCTGTATTAGTTTAGGGGTCTGGTCTGAGGTCTGTATTAGTTTAGGGGTCTGGTCTGGGGTCTGTATTAGTTTAGGGGTCTGGTCTGGGGTCTGTAGTAGTTTAAGGGTCTGGTCTGGGGTCTGTATTAGTTGTGGGGTCTGGTCTGGGGTCTGTATTAGTTTTGGGGTCTGGTCTGAGGTCTGTATTAGTTTTGGGGTCTGGTCTGGGGTCTGTATTAGTTTAGGGTCTGGTCTGGGGTCTGTATTAGTTTAGGGGTCTGGTCTGGGGTCTGTATTAGTTTAGGGGTCTGGTCTGGGGTCTGTATTGGTTTAGGGGTCTGGTCTGGGGTCTGTATTAGTTTAGGGGTCTGGTTTGGGGTCTGTATTAGGTTAGGGGTCTGGTCTGGGGTCTGTATTAGTTTAGGGGTCTGGTTTGGGGTCTGTATTAGGTTAGGGGGTCTGGTCTGGGGGTCTGTATTGGTTTAGGGGTCTGGTCTGGGGTCTGTATTAGTTTAGGGGTCTGGTTTGGGGTCTGTAGTAGTTTCGGATGCCCTGTGATGTGATGAACAGCGATATTAGTGTTATTTCTGATTCTAACACCAAAGTTCGGGTTGCTGCTTCCTATTAAACTTGCGGGGGGATGGAGGGATCAAAGTTTACAATCAAATCCAAAACAATTACAAAGTTATTACATTTCCTACAAGTCACATAGAGCCGAGACATGAAGTCCTGCGTCGTCTGCAGACTGATAGCGATGCAGAATGTGAAGCTCGGGGGTATCGGGGGGCTTGGGGGGCTCAGGGTCACTCACCGGTTTCCGATGGGTCCATTAAACTTTGGATCAAACTTCCTGGGCTCTCCTGCAACAGAGAAGAATAACTGATGTTAAATCTGCTATCCACAGCTCCAGGACATTAATACTGTAAGTCCCATAACATAACAATTCTTATACTGTAAATCCCATAACATAACAATTCTTGGACATACGACTTCAGCATTGTACAATTACTCTGTTCCGTCTTCTGGAAATACAATAATAAAGGAACGACTTGATGTTACCGTCCCGTCTGTCATGATAATCTGCAGCCTCGCTATGTACGGGGGACGGTGACACCGAGCGATTGACTTGTCCTGACATTTCCAGGAGGAATCACTGAGGGACAGATCTAATGGCCACTTTACACACACCAACTTATCTGTCCAACTTCTGACCAACTTACTGGCTGCAGTGAAATCATGGAGACATTGTTACATTTGTACACAGCCACAAAATGGAGCAATGTGTCCATGATTTCACTGTAACCAGAGATCTGTTCAGAAGTTGGACAGATAAGTTGGTGTGTGTAAAGTGGCCCTAAGAAGTCGTTGCAACATTGTTATTTTTGGGGTAATGCAGATATTTACTAGATCAGATGTCGGCCAAAGTCACTTTATTTTCCTAACTCATATTTGGCCGATTCTCCACCACATTCTGCGCGCGGCGCTCCTACATTTGTGCCGAAAATGGTCAATAATGAATTTAGCAATTTATTGTCTTTGCAAAAGTTGTGTAGGCAAATCCATTTCTTCCAATGATCCAGATTTAATAAGTGTGCGTCTCATCACAATTCCTTCCCTCGTACCTTTAGGCTGCGTTCACACATCGCGTATTTTGCGCGTTTTTTTACGCGCGTATTTGCTCCAAAAACGCATGCGCGTCTGCGTTTTACAGCAAAGTGAATGGAGATTCACTTTGTGCCTTGCAGACATCGCGTATTAAAACGCAGCGTTTTTGGAGCCAAAAACGCGCGCGTAAAAAGAATGAACATGGCAATTCTTTGCGCTTTTTTACGCGCGCGTTTCCATAGGCCCCATTATAAAAACGCGCGTCTAAATGCGCGATTGAAGTAGACGCGAGTTGTTCAATCGCGTATTCTAATCGCGCTTTTAAACGCGCGTTTTTCCCTTGAAAAGGCGCGCGTTTAAAAGCGCGATTAAATACGCGATTGTGTGAACGCAGCCTTACACTGTATTTCAGCATTTACTGCAGATCTGGAATTCTGTTCAGGAGCAGCTGTTCATGGGTCAATCTTTACTGGACGAATAATACCGCCATACATTGTCTAAATAGTCCTACAATATACTACAATAAAGTGTCCACATAACACCATCATATATTCTATTCAATGCTGCTATTAAGAGCCCAAATAATACCTTCATATAGTGAGAAAATAATGCTACCACATCGAGCTCACATAACACCGCCATAGATTACCTTTACAATAACGCCATTTACTGTCCCCTATATATGGTCTAAATAATACTACCACGTAGTATACTCACATAACATAATATTTCCTATACAATACTGCTATTCAGTGTCCAAATAATACCACCAAACATTATCCATATACCTCTGTATAAAGAAAATGCATAATACTATCATACAGTCCCCATATATGGCCTCTATAATAAAGTCATAGATGTCCCACACAATGCTGCCATGTCTAAATATTCTGTAAATACTGTGCCCAAAAAACCCGATATACACTAACCAAATCATATTACCGTGCAAGAAAAAAGACAAATGACCGGGCACTACACACCTTAGAGCTCTGCTACGTGGCAAATTTGGCTCACCCTGGTACCTAGTGTTGCACAGCCTTGCGAAGGTAATATGCAGTTCATGAAGCAAAAAATAAAGAAGGCGGCACTCACCGTGTAGGCTGGTGGAAAGTGTTTTAATCCAGAAATGTCATTCCATTAAAACAGTGCTGGTGCGGTGGGGAGAGGGAGTGAGAGGCCGTCGGAACCCGCAGAAGTATCGCTACACGATACGAAACGGTACCGTCGTTCCGACGGCCTCTCACTCCCTCTCCCCACCGCACCAGCACTGTTTTAATGGAATGACATTTCTGGATTAAAACACTTTCCACCAGCCTACACGGTGAGTGCCGCCTTCTTTATTTTTTGCTTCATGAACTGCAAATCATATTACCATATATCGCCCACAATATCTTTCTATATTCCTCCAACACCACACTGACACTTAGTAACCAAATAATACTGCAAGGTACTGCAGGAATAACTCCTCCATACAGCACCCAAATAATGCTACCACATACTACCCAATAATAATTCTACTATATAATCGTCTAAGGTTCTCTGTCTGTCACGGAAATCGCGCACCAGGGCGCTCATTGGTAGCTATCACCGGGATATACGCGTCCGGCCGCGGCCATCGTCGGGAGATCAGCGTCATTAGCCGCGGCACATCTACTGCGCTGCGAGGTCTGCAGCGAGCCAGCCGGGAGATGACCGGCGTCAGCTACTCGCCACAGTATTACCCCGACCGCCATATTGGAACACCCACGGTATGGGTATTCCTATATGGTGGCATTCAAATTTCACGGCAAACACACGCCGCATCTCTGATTGGTCGCTGCCAGCCATGGTAACCAATCAGAGACTTGGCGCGTGGTTTGAATGCCGCGTCTCTGATTGGTCGCCGCCAGCCGCTTTTTGCTTCATTCTCTTTTGTGTTTTTTCATTGAAGACAAATTAAATGAAGATAATAATAGCAAAGAATTTGTGATTGCAATCATTATCAGGAAGAAACTGAGTATTATCTGACAGAACTGCAGGGGTGTCAATACTTTTGGCCACAACTGTACTGTCTAACTATCCTCTCCATGCAGCACACCAATGATACTACCATATATTACCCACATAACACCGCCATATACTTTTCACCCAATGCTGCCATACTTTGTTCAAATAATACCGCCATACAGCCTAAATAACAAAGGGTAAAGTTACTAGACGTCCTGGCAGTGACAGGGTTAATCATAAAGTCCTTGTGATCCAAGACATTGAAGAATTCCCTTCTCAGGGGGAACATACAGAAAATGGGTCCTTGGGTAAATGCCAACGTCTCCGACAGACCCTGAATAGAGATCATAGTGAATGTGTGATCCCTGTGTGATCGGGTAGGATCCACATCATTGTATGAATCACAACCACATCCGGTTACAGGAACCCGGCATTGACCCCATTATCAGAGAGCGTAGAGGATCAGGCGCCATGTTATAAATGTATCATAGGCCGCACCGCGTGGTACATGAGGTGCACGGGAGGAAAGGGTTAAACAAGCGAAGGCGAAGAGATCTCAAATTTAGGGCCCTGGGATTGAGCTGAAAAGGACAGGTGGGAGGCGGAGCATTGAAAGGCAGGCCCGCCCCCTCAGCTGCTGTAAACACGCCCCCAAACATGCTGATTGGCTGAGAGTTGATGACTACATACAGTCCTTTTCAGATGAATGCCAGCCATGGCTGTGATTTTCTCCGTCTGACAGATAATAAATATATGGAATGAAATGTCTAATTATTAACCACCGGACTTTGTCCCCATAGGTGTATCACAGATCTCTTATCAGTCGCTGCAGGGCGGCTGCACCCACACCAGACGCAGCGGACGTTTCCGGATTAACTCCTTACAGAAAGAAAACGTGTTCTGAATTCCCGTCTGTGAGCCGATGATGCCTACACCTGCTGTGCATCCTTCCCCCAGCCAAGTCTATGAGGATTCCGCAGAGTGGACAAAGCTGCTTATCGTTTCCTTGCAGTTCAGGTGCAGATTTTGGTTAAGACAAAAGAATGAGCACTAATTGTTTGCAGCGTTTTGCAGCCTCCCGGCCACTGACTACAGTAGATAATCACATGACCGCAATCTGCACCAAAAAAACATTGAATATTGTTGGAATATGTTTAGTGCATCAATTCCATTCCTGTATGTGTAAGTGTTCTATTGCTAGGGTTGTGCATTGTCTATAAAGTTAGATAAAAAAAAAAAAGGCTCACACACAGGAAAGACCATGTGACTGTACCCAGTTTCCTATGTCTGTGCATGAGAGGAGAAGCAGCCTGCTGATGCTGCACAGAGACACTTAAGATACATATCTTCCTGATTCCACAAAGCCTAGTATATCTGTACCTGTTTATTGTCAATCAGAGCTCTGTTCTGTTGTCAACACGCTTTGAGAGTATCCTGAATGATCCGCTGCCAACAAAAATGCACCAAAAATAGCGCAAAAGTATACGTCTTGCGGTGCCTTTTCTTGCCACAGGGGGCAGTTTTGTAGTGTTTTTGTTGCATAAAATTTCAGCACCAAAAATGTTGCTTTGGCACATCCCCTACCCTACCCCTATCCCCTACCCTGTGCCTACAGTGCGTTGTTTGATACTTTTTTGAGAATCTGCAACGATATCTGCAAGTCTGTCCTGAAGCAGCAAAGTCTATGAGAGTTCAGTGGTGCTGTGCACACGCGGCTTTTTTTTTTCATTGCAGATTTCTTTTTTCTGCACCAAATCCGCAAGGAAAAAAAAGCATCAAACATCGCACCGTGGGCACAGGGCCTTATAGTTCTGAAAGCCTCTACAGGCGCCAAAGGAATATCCTGAAAATGAGGAACGAGTCGGAAATAAAGAAGAACATCCCGATCGTTTACAGCAAAACGAGGTCTGCAAACACTAAAGGGGGAATTTACTGAGGCTGAAACAGGAGGAATTATTAAGAAGCCGGACTGTGAGCCCCAATGGGGACAGCAATGACGAGATCTGGAAAGACATACTGCAGGCAGGTGACAAAAACGCAACATAAAAAGTAGCAAAAACAACTTTTTGGAAGCAGCTTTACTACAAGAGAGAAGAGCAGGTGCACATAGAGTAAAGCTGCAGTTTTGGGTACTTATGCAGAGCAGTTTACAGACACTCCCCAAAGAATACAGCGATCCGCACCCCCCTGATAAAGAGCATGAAAGATAACCCGGAATAACCCCCACACCCAAAAGAGAACGAAGATAACTCCTTTAGATGGGTGCTGCCCTGACCCCACCGATCACCAGAACGAGGCACTTATATCTGGAGCCACACACTGGACACCGCTCCATTCATCGTCTATGACAATGCGGTTTTGGATTTCTCCAGTTTTCCCGTACGAAATACGGTAAGTAAGAAAAATGGTCCATGTGCATCTGCTCCATCTACAGTGATAAAGTGCAATCACTGAGGGTCACAGCACAGCTAAATCTTATCACTCAACTTTTTCCAAGCAGACATCTTCTAACGGGTTGTTTGCATTAGAAAACTCCTTTTTGTTAGAACAGTTCCCAAATTTTCAGCAGTAGGTGTTGAATGTCCCTGCACTGCCCCCACTGGAGGAAGGAGGTACTGCAATGCTCAATGTCCCTGCACTGCCCCCACTGAAGGAAGGAGGTACTGCAATACTTAATGTCCCTGCACTGCCCCCACTGGAAGAAATAATTACAGCAATGCTCAATGTCCCTGGACTGCCCCCACTGAACGAAGGAGGTACTAAAGAATTCTTTCTTATATAGCTGCTGGAATACCCACCCCTAGTGAATGTCCCCAGGCCATTGGCAGAATTTCCTCCACCCCAAGTGATATTCCCAGGCCATGAGAAGGATTTCCTCCACCCCCAGTGAGTGTCCCCAGGCCATGGGAAGAATTTCCTCCACCCCTAGTGAGTGTCCCCAGGCCATGGGAAGGATTTCCTCCACCCCTAGTGAGTGTCCCCAGGCCATGGGAAGGATTTCCTCCACCCCTAGTGAGTGTCCTCAGGCCATGGGAAGGATTTCATCCACCCCCAGTGAGTGTGCCCAGGCCATGGGAAGGATTTCCTCCACCCCGTATCTCTCCCCCTGATGTGAGGTCACACGCAGCAGCTCATCTGTACACAGGAGAAGCAATTGCATTGTGCAGCACTGAGGACCCCTAGTGGGCCAAGTAAAATAAAAAAAATAAGAAAAAAGTTTCTAAAAATATGAAAAAACAAAACAATAGTTCAAAACACCCCCCTTTGGCCCATTGAAAATGATTTAACTATTTTAAAAAAAATACACGGAAAATGGCTCAAAGGCGCAATTCTGTGTCTTTAAAGACTTCTGATTTTTTTCACCACTTTGATAACAGTAAAACTATACATGTTTGGTATCTACGAACCTGTACCGACCTGAGGCATCATACCATCATGTTAGTGTCACCATATAGTACTGACCCCAGACATCATACCGACACCTCAGTGTTACCATATAGTACTGACCCGAGGCATCATACTGACACCTCAGTGTTACCATATAGTACTGACCCCAGACATCATACCGACACCTCAGTGTTACCATATAGTACTGACCCCAGATATCATACCGACACCTCAGTGTTACCATATAGTACTGACCCCAGACATCATACCGATACCTCAGTGTTACCATATAGTACTGACCCCAGACATAATACAACACCTCAGTCTTACCATATAGTACTGACCCCAGACATCATACCGACACCTCAGTGTTACCATATAGTACTGACCCCAGACATCATACCGACACCTCAGTGTTACCATATAGTACTGACCCCAGACATCATACCGACACCTTAGTGTTACCATATAGTACTGACCCCAGACATCATACCGACACCTCAGTGTTACCAGATAGTACTGACCCCAGACATCATACCGACACCTCAGTGTTACCATATAGTACTGACCCCAGACATCATACCGACACCTCAGTGTTACCATATAGTACTGACCCCAGACATCATACCGATACCTCAGTGTTACCATACAGTACTGACCCCAGACATCATACCGACACGTCAGTGTTACCATATAGTACTGACCCCAGACATCATACCGACACCTTAGTGTTACCATATAGTACTGACCCCAGACATCATACCGATACCTCAGTGTTACCATATAGTACTGACCCCAGACATCATACCGATACCTCAGTGTTACCATATAATACTGACCCCAGACATCATACCAACACATCACTGTTATCATATAGTACTGACCCCAGACATCATACCGACACGTCAGTGTTACCATATAGTACTGACCCCAGACATCATACCGACACCTCAGTGTTACCATATAGTACTGACCCCAGACATCATACCGACACCTCAGTGTTACTATATAGTACTGACCCCAGACATCATACTGACACCTCAGTGTTACCATATAGTACTGACCCCAGACATCATACCGACACGTCAGTGTTACCATATAGTACTGACCCCAGACATCATACCGACACCTCAGTGTTATCATATAGTACTGACCTGAGACATCATACCGACACCTCAGTGTTACCATATAGTACTGACCCCAGACATCATACCGACACGTCAGTGTTACCATATAGTACTGACCCCAGACATCATACCGACACGTCAGTGTTACCATATAGTACTGACCCCAGACATCATACCGACACCTCAGTGTTATCATATAGTACTGACCTGAGACATCATACCGACACCTCAGTGTTACCATATAGTACTGACCCCAGACATCATACCGACACGTCAGTGTTACCATATAGTACTGACCCCAGACATCATACCGACACGTCAGTGTTACCATATAGTACTGACCCCAGACATCATACCGACACCTCAGTGTTACCATATAGTACTGACCCCAGACATCATACCAACACCTCAGTGTTACCATATAGTGAACATGGTGAATAAAAAGCCCAAAAAACAAACATGTAATTGCTCTTATTTTGCAATTTCACTGCACTTTCCTGTCCACTATATGGTAAAATAAATGATTTCATCTGAAAGTACAACTCATCACACAAAAACCAACAACAACAACAAGCCTCATATGTCTATACTGGAGGGAAAAATAAAAAAGGTTATGGGTCTTGGAAGAAGAGAAGAACAAAAACCGGAAAATAGAAAATCGCCCGGGGGTGAAGGGGTTAATCAAAGTTTGCAACTTTTTAAGTTCCAAAAATTAACGCAGAATAACTTTATCAAAAGGAATTTCACATTTTTCCATAGAATATTTAAGCCAAAAACAAGTCAATGAGAAGCTGAGCCCAGATCCAGGCGTCTGTGCCCCCGGCTGTGCGGTCGATATTTGGCCCCTGATAGTGAATGTGGCCCCGATGCTCGTTTCCTGGTGTCGCTCCCGGACACAACATGAACTTTACACCGAGACCTGGCACATATTTACCGTGTTTCCCGTAGTAATTCTCCTCGCCGGTGGCCATCGCTCCGCAACGTCTTCTCCCCTCCGGGATATTTTTAGTTGAGGAATAAGCCGCGATTCCAGCACATGAGACGGCGAACAAAACACTCACAGAAGGGTAAAAATAACCTGTACAGAGGCAGGAAGGGGCCCGGCCCACACCGAGAGCACACCTTCCACACCGTGTACTGAAGAGCGCAGCTCCGGGGGTAATACAGGATCAGTAATGTAATGTATGTACACAGTGACTGCACCAGCAGAATAGTGAGTGCAGCTCTGGAGGATAATACAGGAGGTAACTCAGGAGCAGTAATGTAATGTATGTACACAGTGACTGCACCAGCAGAATAGTGAGTGCAGCTCTGGAGTATAATACAGGAGGTAACTCAGGATCAGTAATGTAATGTATGTACACAGTGACTCCACCAGCAGAATAGTGAGTGCAGCTCTGGAGTATAATACAGGAGGTAACTCAGGATCAGTAATGTAATGTATGTACACAGTGACTGCACCAGCAGAATAGTGAGTGCAGCTCTGGAGTATAATACAGGAGGTAACTCAGGATCAGTAATGTAATGTATGTACACAGTGACTGCACCAGCAGAATAGTGAGTGCAGCTCCGGAGTATAATACAGGAGGTAACTCAGGATCAGTAATGTAATGTATGTACACAGTGACTGCACCAGCAGAATAGTGAGTGCAGCTCCGGAGTATAATACAGGAGGTAACTCAGGATCAGTAATGTAATGTATGTACACAGTGACTGCACCAGCAGAATAGTGAGTGCAGCTCTGGAGTGTAATACAGGAGGTAACTCAGGATCAGTAATGTAATGTATGTACACAGTGACTGCACCAGCAGAATAGTGAGTGCAGCTCTGGAGTGTAATACAGGAGGTAACTCAGGATCAGTAATGTAATGTATGTACACAGTGACTGCACCAGCAGAATAGTGAGTGCAGCTCTGGAGTGTAATACAGGAGGTAACTCAGGATCAGTAAAGTAATGTATGTACACAGTGACTGCACCAGCAGAATAGTGAGTGCAGCTCTGGAGTATAATACAGGAGGTAACTCAGGATCAGTAATGTAATGTATGTACACAGTGACTGCACCAGCAGAATAGTGAGTGCAGCTCTGGAGTATAATACAGGAGGTAACTCAGGATCAGTAATGTAATGTATGTACACAGTGACTGCACCAGCAGAATAGTGAGTGCAGCTCTGGAGTATAATACAGGAGGTAACTCAGGATCAGTAATGTAATGTATGTACACAGTGACTGCACCAGCAGAATAGTGAGTGCAGCTCTGGAGTATAATACAGGAGGTAACTCAGGATCAGTAATGTAATGTATGTACACAGTGACTGCACCAGCAGAATAGTGAGTGCAGCTCTGGAGGATAATACAGGAGGTAACTCAGGATCAGTAATGTAATGTATGTACACAGTGACTGCACCAGCAGAATAGTGAGCGCAGCTCTGGAGTATAATACAGGAGGTAACTCAGGATCAGTAATGTAATGTATGTACACAGTGACTGCACCAGCAGAATAGTGAGCGCAGCTCTGGAGTATAATACAGGAGGTAACTCAGGATCAGTAATGTAATGTATGTACACAGTGACTGCACCAGCAGAATAGTGAGTGCAGCTCTGGAGTATAATACAGGAGGTAACTCAGGATCAGTAATGTAATGTATGTACACAGTGACTGCACCAGCAGAATAGTGAGTGCAGCTCTGGAGTATAATACAGGAGGTAACTCAGGATCAGTAATGTAATGTATGTACACAGTGACTGCACCAGCAGAATAGTGAGTGCAGCTCTGGAGTATAATACAGGAGGTAACTCAGGATCAGTAATGTAATGTATGTACACAGTGACTGCTCCAGCAGAATAGTGAGTGCAGCTCTGGAGTATAATACAGGAGGTAACTCAGGATCAGTAATGTAATGTATGTACACAGTGACTGCACCAGCAGAATAGTGAGTGCAGCTCTGGAGTATAATACAGGAGGTAACTCAGGATCAGTAATGTAATGTATGTACACAGTGACTGCACCAGCAGAATAGTGAGTGCAGCTCTGGAGTATAATACAGGAGGTAACTCAGGATCAGTAATGTAATGTATGTACACAGTGACTGCACCAGCAGAATAGTGAGTGCAGCTCTGGAGTATAATACAGGAGGTAACTCAGGATCAGTAATGTAATGTATGTACACAGTGACTGCACCAGCAGAATAGTGAGTGCAGCTCTGGAGTATAATACAGGAGGTAACTCAGGATCAGTAATGTAATGTATGTACACAGTGACTGCACCAGCAGAATAGTGAGTGCAGCTCTGGAGGATAATACAGGAGGTAACTCAGGATCAGTAATGTAATGTATGTACACAGTGACTGCACCAGCAGAATAGTGAGTGCAGCTCTGGAGTATAATACAGGAGGTAACTCAGGATCAGTAATGTAATGTATGTACACAGTGACTGCACCAGCAGAATAGTGAGTGCAGCTCTGGAGTATAATACAGGAGGTAACTCAGGATCAGTAATGTAATGTATGTACACAGTGACTGCACCAGCAGAATAGTGAGTGCAGCTCTGGAGTATAATACAGGAGGTAACTCAGGATCAGTAATGTAATGTATGTACACAGTGACTGCACCAGCAGAATAGTGAGTGCAGCTCTGGAGTATAATACAGGAGGTAACTCAGGATCAGTAATGTAATGTATGTACACAGTGACTGCACCAGCAGAATAGTGAGAGCAGCTCTGGAGTATAATACAGGAGGTAACTCAGGATCAGTAATGTAATGTATGTACACAGTGACTGCACCAGAAGAATAGTGAGCGCAGCTCTGGAGTATAATACAGGAGGTAACTCAGGATCAGTAATGTAATGTATGTACACAGTGACTGCACCAGCAGAATACTGAGTGCAGCTCTGGAGTATAATATAGGAGGTAACTCAGGATCAGTAATGTAATGTATGTACACAGTGACTGCACCAGCAGAATAGTGAGTGCAGCTCTGGAGGATAATACAGGAGGTAACTCAGGATCAGTAATGTAATGTATGTACACAGTGACTGCACCAGCAGAATAGTGAGCGCAGCTCTGGGTATAATATGCAGTGAAATCTGAAAGTATGAGAACCAATAAAACGAATAAAAATACTAAATAAATGGAGTCAATCAGCGGGATCCTCGGCACCGGCGTTCGTTCACAGACCTGTCGGCAGCTTCGTCCCGGAGGTAACACTAAACACACTGACCTATATCCTGCAGAACAGTAATAAGTATCTCGGCGCAGACACAACCATCTGTGTGTTTATCTGCTAATCCCCGGAGCTGCGCTCACATCTCGCTGACTGAGGGGACACATTACTACGCTCCAGATAAATCGCGCTTATTTACAGAAAATCCACGGACTCTTCACAAATCATCCAATTCTATATTGTGTTCTGGAAAATTCCAATAATCCAATGTCTCCAACCACGTAATGCATATGAGGATTAAAAAGAAATATTGAGTTAACTCTTCAGCTCCCGGTCAGCTCCTTATAAAAGCCTCAACGTGCAGAAAAAAATGATGAAAGGAGCCGAGATTTCAATGAAGTATTCTCGATACCCAGCGATGGTAAATATCTTCATCTTAATTCCCTGGGAAGCGCAAGATCCACGTACAGAGCGTCATTACACCGAGTCATTACACATGAGTGACGGGAAAATGGAATCACATTTACCTCAACCTCAGAGCTGAAATCATTAAATCAATTTAGGTTTAAAAAACGAGGTGAACAATTATTCAAATGTATGAAAATGTGTAATGATCTCTCCCCGAAGACCGGATCTGCGGAACGTAAGACAGAAAGAGTGAAAGAGAGAAGAGAATGTTACTATTAACCCAAACAGCAACACTTTATCCACCAAGACTATAACTACCATAATACTGCCCCTATATACAAGAATATAACTACTATAATACTGCCCCTATATACAAGAATATAACTACTATAATACTGCCCCTATATACAAGAATATAACTACTATAATACTGCTCCTATATACAAGAATATAACTACTATAATACTGCCCCTATATACAAGAATATAACTACTATAATACTGCTCCTATATACAAGAATATAACTACTATAATACTGCCCCTATATACAAGAATATAGCTACTATAATACTGCCCCTATGTACAAGAATATAACTACTATAATACTGCTCCTATATACAAGAATATAACTACTATAATACTGCCCCTATATACAAGAATATAACTACTATAATACTGCCCCTATGTACAAGAATATAACTACTATAATACTGCTCCTATATACAAGAATATAACTACTATAATACTGCTCCTATGTACAAGAATATAACTACTATAATACTGCCCCTATATACAAGAATATAACTACTATAATACTGCTCCTATATACAAGAATATAACTACTATAATACTGCCCCTATATACAAGAATATAACTACTATAATACTGCTCCTATATACAAGAATATAACTACTATAATACTGCTCCTATATACAAGAATATAACTACTATAATACTGCTCCTATATACAAGAATATAACTACTATAATACTGCCCCTATATACAAGAATATAACTACTATAATACTGCCCCTATATACAAGAATATAACTACTATAATACTGCTCCTATATACAAGAATATAACTACTATATTACTGCCCCTATATACAAGAGTATAACTACTATAATACTGCCCCTATATACAAGAATATAACTACTATAATACTGCCCCTATGTACAAGAATATAACTACTATAATACTGCTCCTATATATAAGAATATAACTACTATAATACTGCTCCTATATACAAGAATATAAGTACTATAATACTGCTCCTATATATAAGAATATAGCTACTATAATACTGCTCCTGTATACAAGAATATAACTACTATAATACTGCTCCTATATACAAGAATATAACTACTATAATACTGCCCCTATATACAAGAATATAACTACTATAATACTGCCCCTATATACAAGAATATAATTACTATAATACTGCCCCTATATACAAGAATATAACTACTATAATACTGCCCCTATATACAAGAATATAACTACTATAATACTGCTCCTATATACAAGAATATAACTACTATAATACTGCTCCTATGTACAAGAATATAACTACTATAATACTGCTCCTATATACAAGAATATAACTACTATAATACTGCTCCTATATACAAGAATATAACTACTATACTACTGCTCCTATATACAAGAATATAACTACTATAATACTGTCCCTATATACAGGAATATAACTACTATAATACTGCCCCTATATACAAGAATATAACTACTATAATACTGCTCCTATATACAAGAATATAACTACTATAATACTGCCCCTATATCTGATATATAAAACCCGAAGGCCACTTCCGGAAAAGCCGAAGGCTATTTCCGTGATGGACTATGGCCAGGGCTGGTGACGTCATCCAGTGCACTGTAGCCGCCTGCAGCCCGGCTACAGGCAGCGGCACAGGAACGTTCCGACCTCGGACGTTCCGTGTGCCCTCCACCCTCTGCCCTCCAGCCACTACCCTACATACCGGGGGGGCAGGGGGGGCCCATTGCCCGCCACCTCGGGGGGCCACACAACCCCTGGGGGTACCCGTGCTCCCTGCCGCGCGCCTGGAGAGGAGGGAGGGCGGGACTTCCTGTCCTGCAGCTCTGCCCGCCCCTCCTCTCCTCCTACACCGGCCGCACGGCCCGCGGTGAGTCTGTACCCCACACGCTGCTCTGCCCTCCAGCCTGTGCTCCCTCAGTCCCCTCTGCCCCCTCCAGCCTGTGCCCTCTCAGTCCCCTCTGCCCCCTCCAGCCTGTGCCCCCTCAGTCCCCTCTGCCCCCTCCAGCCTGTGCCCCCTCAGTCCCCTCTGCCCCCTCCAGCCTGTGCCCCCTCAGTCCCCTCTGCCCCTCCAGCCTGTGCCCCCTCACTCCCCTCTGCCCCCTTCAGCCTGTGCCCCCTCACTCCCCTCTGCCCCCTCCAGCCTGTGCCCCCTCAGTCCCCTCTGCCCCCTCCAGCCTGTGCCCCCTCAGTCCCCTCTGCCCCCTCCAGCCTGTGCCCCCTCAGTCCCCTCTGCCCCCTCCATCCTGTGCCCCCTCACTCCCCTCTGCCCCCTCCAGCCTGTGCCCCCTCAGTACCCTCTGCCCCCTCCAGCCTCTGCCCCCTCAGTCCCCTCTGCCCCCTCCAGCCTGTGCCCCCTCAGTCCCCTCTGCCCCCTCCAGCCTGTGCCCCCTCAGTCCCCTCTGCCCCCTCCAGCCTGTGCCCCCTCAGTCCCCTCTGCCCCCTCCATCCTTTGCCCCCTCACTCCCCTCTGCCCCCTCCAGCCTGTGCCCCCTCAGTCCCCTCTGCCCCCTCCAGCCTGTGCCCCCTCAGTCCCCTCTGCCCCCTCAGTCCCCTCTGCCCCCTCCAGCCTGTGCCCCCTCAGTCCCCTCTGCCCCCTCCAGCCTGTGCCCCCTCAGTCCCCTCTGCCCCTCCAGCCTGTGCCCCCTCAGTCCCCTCTGCCCCCTCCAGCCTGTGCCCCCTCAGTCCCCTCTGCCCCCTCCAGCCTGTCCTCTGCCCGCACTCACTGCTACCCACTGAGCCACCCCACTCACTGCTACCCACTGAACCACCGCACTCACTGCTACCCACTGAGCCACCGCACTCACTGCTACCCACTGAGCCACCGCACTCACTGCTACCCACTGACCCACCGCACTCACTGCTACCCACTGAGCCACCGCACTCACTGCTACCCACTGAGCCACCGCACTCACTGCTACCCACTGAGCCACCGTATACTCTGCTACCCACTGAGCCACCGCACTCACTGCTACCCACTGAGCCACCGCACTCACTGCTACCCACTGACCCACCGCACTCACTGCTACCCACTGAGCCACCGCACTCACTGCTACCCACTGAGCCACCCCACTCACTGCTACCCACTGAGCCACCGTATACTCTGCTACCCACTGAGCCACCGCACTCACTGCTACCCACTGAGCCACCGCACTCACTGCTACCCACTGACCCACCGCACTCACTGCTACCCACTGAGCCACCGCACTCACTGCTACCCACTGAGCCACCACACTCACTGCTACCCACTGAGCCACCGTATACTCTGCTACCCACTGAGCCACCGCACTTACTGCTAACCACTGAGCCACCGTATACTCTGCTACCCACTGAGCCACCTGTATACACACAATTAATTTCACCGCACTCCCCTAACTATTAGTAAATAAACTATATATACATTCTAGACTAGCCGATTCTTTAGAATCGGGCTGCCATCTAGTACATACTATAATACTGCCCCTATATACAAGAATATAACTACTATAATACTGTCTCTATGTACAAGAATATAACTACTATAATACTGCTCCTATATACAAGAATATAACTACTATAATACTGCTCCTATATACAAGAATATAACTACTATAATACTGCCCCTATATACAAGAATATAACTACTATAATACTGCCCCTATATACAAGAATATAACTACTATAATACTGCCCCTATGTACAAGAATATAACTACTATAATACTGCTCCTATATACAAGAATATAACTACTATAATACTGCTCCTATATACAAGAATATAACTACGATAATACTGCTCCTATGTACAAGAATATAACTACTATAATACTGCTCCTATATACAAGAATATAACTACTATAAAACTGCCCCTATATACAAGAATATAACTACTATAATACTGCTCCTATATACAAGAATATAACTACTATAATACTGCCCCTATATACAAGAATATAACTACTATAATACTGCTCCTATGTACAAGAATATAACTACTATAATACTGCTCCTATGTACAAGAATATAACTACTATAATACTGCCCCTATATACAAGAATATAACTACTATAATACTGCTCCTATGTACAAGAATATAACTACTATAATACTGCCCCTATATACAAGAATATAACTACTATAATACTGCTCCTATACACAAGAATATAACTACTATAATACTGCCCCTATATACAAGAATATAACTACTATAATACTGCTCCTATGTACAAGAATATAACTACTATAATACTGCTCCTATATACAAGAATATAACTATTATAATACTGCTCCTATATACAAGAATATAAACTACTATAATACTGCTCCTATATACAAGAATATAACTACTATAATACTGCTCCTATGTACAAGAATATAACTACTATAATACTGCTCCTATGTACAAGAATATGACTACTATAATACTGCCCCCTATATACAAGAATATAACTACTATAATACTGCTCCAATATACAAGAATATAACTACTATAATACTGCCCTATATACAAGAATATAACTACTATAATACTGCTAATATATACAAGAATATAACTACTATAATACTGCTAATATATACAAGAATATAACTACTATAATACTGCCACTATGTACAAGAATATAACTACTATAATACTGCTCCTATGTACAAGAATATAACTACTATAATACTGCCCCTATATACAAGAATATAACTACTATAATATTGCCCCTATGTACAAGAATATAACTACTATAATACTGCCCCTATATACAAGAATATAACTACTATAATACTGCTAATATATACAAGAATATAACTACTATAATACTGCTCCTATATACAAGAATATAACTACTATAATACTGCTCCTACATACAAGAATATAACTACTATAATACTGCTCCTATATACAAGAATATAACTACTATAATACTGCCCCTATGTACAAGAATATAACTACTATAATACTGCTCCTATGTACAAGAATATAACTACTATAATACTGCCCCTATATACAAGAATATAACTACTATAATACTGCCCCTATATACAAGAATATAACTACTATAATACTGCTAATATATACAAGAATATAACTACTATAATACTGCCACTATGTACAAGAATATAACTACTATAATACTGCTCCTATGTACAAGAATATAACTACTATAATACTGCCCCTATATACAAGAATATAACTACTATAATATTGCCCCTATGTACAAGAATATAACTACTATAATACTGCCCCTATATACAAGAATATAACTACTATAATACTGCTAATATATACAAGAATATAACTACTATAATACTGCTCCTATATACAAGAATATAACTACTATAATACTGCTCCTACATACAAGAATATAACTACTATAATACTGCTCCTATATACAAGAATATAACTACTATAATACTGCCCCTATGTACAAGAATATAACTACTATAATACTGCTCCTATGTACAAGAATATAACTACTATAATACTGCCCCTATATACAAGAATATAACTACTATAATACTGCCCCTATGTACAAGAATATAACTACTATAATACTGCCCCTATATACAAGAATATAACTCCTATAATACTGCCCTATATACAAGAATATAACTACTATAATACTGCTCCTATATACAAGAATATAACTACTATAATACTGCTCCTATATACAAGAATGTAACTACTATAATACTGCTCCTATATACAAGAATATAAACTACTATAATACTGCTCCTATATACAAGAATATAACTACTATAATACTGCTCCTATATACAAGAATATAACTACTATAATACTGCTCCTATATACAAGAATATAACTACTATAATACTGCTCCTATATACAAGAATATAACTACTATAATACTGCCCCTATGTACAAGAATATAACTACTATAATACTGCCCCTATGTACAAGAATATAACTACTATAATACTGCCCCTATATACAAGAATATAACTACTATAATACTGGTTGAAATAATCCTCCTTGGGATTGAATGTTCAGTTTCCTCCATGACTTTTTATCTCGTTTGATCATTTTACTCTTTAGCCATCCATGTTGTTTTTTGTGACTTCGGTGCTTCAGAAATTAGCATAAAGGAAAGCTGAGGATACAAATAATCCAGGTCTTGTCAGGGAGACGATCTATTGAGCCTAACACGATTTTCGGATTAGAGGATAAGGCATCATCTACATTCATGTATTTTCTGGTACCGTATACAGCTAATACCTTTGGGGTCTTCTCAGTCCTCCATCAACCTCCACAGACATTAATATGGAGTCATCCTCTGCAGATATAAAAGTCCCTGTTTTTCTGGAAAGAATTTTGGGGGATGTTATGGTAACTTTTTATCTTACCATCTATGCCAAAAACAGAAACCAATTGCACTTACAGGACGCAGTCAGAGCCCAAATGTGAAGCAAGCCCAGGTGCAGGCTGATAAATCCCCTCAACCAGCAAGGTGTGGGAGGCGACCTGCCATGCATACAATGGGCCTGCATAGAGCTCCATTCACACTGATACACATGATGCAGAGTGTCTGAAAGCTACCCAACCGCTCTGCTGCCTGAGCATTGGGCCGCACAGTACGATGCTTCTGCACCACTAGATGAATATGATAAATAAAAAACTTTTATATATGGGATATTGGTTCATGTATTGGCCAAGACATTTAAGCTAATGATCCACGTCACCGCTTCCCATGCTCATCAGTCCTAACAAAACTGTACAAAAACTACTAGAAAAAGCAGCATCAAAAAATCACCTCAACCAGCAGGCCCATTGTATGCATGGCAAGTCGCCTCCCACACTTTGCTGGTTGAGGATATTTATCAGCCTGCACCTGGGCTTGCTTCACATTTGGGCTCTGACTGCGTCCTGTAAGTGCAATTGGTTTCTGTTTTTGGCATGGATGGTAAGATTTTTTGATACTGCTTTTTTTCTGGATGTTACGGTAACCTCTGTTCTAATCTCTATTCTAGTTCATTCCTGTGCTGTGGTGTTGGATGGGGCTGAGGTCCGGGCTCTGTGGTGTTGGATGGGGCTGAAGTCCAGGTTCTGTGGTGTTGGATGGGGCTGAGGTCTGAGTTTTGTGGTGTTGGATGGGGCTGAGGTCTGAGTTTTGTGGTGTTGGATGGGGCTGAGGTCTGAGTTTTGTGGTGTTGGATGGGGCTGGGGTCCGGGCTCTGTGGTGTTGGATGGGGTTGAGGTCTGGGCTCTGTGGTGTTGGATGGGGCTGGGGTCCAGGCTCTGTGCTGTTGGATGGGGCTGGGGTCAGGGCTCTGTGCTGTTGGATGGGGCTGGGGTCAGGGCTCTGTGCTGTTGGATGGGGCTGGGGTCCGGGCTCTGTGCTGTTGGATGGGGCTGGGGTCCGGGCTCTGTGCTGTTGGATGGGGCTGGGGTCCGGGCTCTGTGCTGTTGGATGGGGCTGGGGTCCGGGCTCTGTGCTGTTGGATGGGGCTGAGGTCCGGGCTCTGTGGTGTTGGATGGGGCTGAGGTCCGGAATCTGTGGTGTTGGATGGGGTTGAGGTCAGGGCTCTATAATGTTGGATGGGGCTGAAGCCAGGCTCTGTGGTGTTGAATGGGGCTGAGGTCTGGGCTCAGTGGTGTTGGATGGGGAAGTGGTCTAGGCTTTGTGGCATTGGATGGAGCTGAGGTCCGGGATTTGTGGTGTTGGATGGGGCTGAGGTCCGGGCTCTGTGGTGTTGGATGGGGCTGAGGTCCGGGCTCTGTGGCATTGGATGGAGCTGAGGTCCGGGATTTGTGGTGTTGGATGGGGCTGAGGTCCGGGCTCTGTGATGTTGGATGGGGCTGGGGTCTGGGCTCTTTGGTGTTGGATGGGGCTGAGGTCTGGGCTCTGTGGTATTGGATGGGGCTGAGGTCCGGGCTCTGTGGCATTGGATGGAGCTGAGGTCCGGGACTTGTGCTGTTGGATGGGGCTGAGGTCCAGGCTCTGTGGTGTTGGATGGGGCTGAAGTCTGGACTCTGTGGTGTTGGATGGGGCTGAGGTCTGTGCTTGTGGTGTAGGATGGGGCTGGGGTCCGGGCTCTGTGGTGTTGGATGGGGCTGAGGTCTGGGCTTGTGGTGAAGTATGGGGGCTGGGGTCCGGGCTCTGTGGTGTTGGATGGAACTGTGGTCCAAGGGAATGAAGCTTTAGGCTGGATTCACATTTGCGGACCCCTCCGCAGTGTTCTGCGGAGGGGATCCGCAATGTGACCGCAGCCACCGCAAGCCCCTATCTTTAGAATGGGAGCGCACGGTGCTGCGCTTGACTCGCAACATGTTGCATTCCTGGTGCGGACGAGACTGTGTGATTTGCGCATGACACTGGGAGTCGGGGGGAAGCTTAAGGGGTAGACATGTTATAGCCCAGGGGCAATGAAAATCTGTCAATCACTGATTCAGATATGCAGCACAATTCTGCCCTCTACTTATTGTGTATATAATAGTGATTAGGTCATACGAGCTGATGGGATCACGTGCAGTAAATTCACATTTTTATTACCGCTGTGCCCTCAAGCTTCTGTGTTGATCACTTTTCAGTATTTTTGCTTTAGGGATCTTTAGGGATCTTAGCCAAATGGGTGCAAAAAATGTGCAAATGCAGCTGAACTGGAGCATTGTGGGATCTGCCATCTATATTGGATGACATCACTCCAGTCACATAAAGCAATGACCTCATCGGGGACGGCCGGATCATCTGCATCAAGTCACTAATGTAATAAGGGCGTCCAGACAAAGCGTCCGCACGGTGATTCACAGGGACGACGTCACCACTATCCATTTCTACAGACCGGCACCCAGCACTGGGGTCAGCAGCTACAACCCAGGGAAGGTGATGGATCTGCGGAGTCATACATTCCTCCCTATTATTACTCTATAGGTCATGTGCATTAAGCTCTGACTCTTACAGCAGAATAAAGTAATACTCCGGCAGCTGGAGTAATGTCCACCTGGCAGTGGTAGATCTAGTGCTGAACATGACATTGAATCCTGATGGGATTGGATCTGGTTCATGGCGCTAAATAACTATGGCCCCATACAGGTGAGCAAAATGGACGTCTGAATCAGCATTAGATAAGTCCTTCTTCAAATTAAACAGAAATAACCTTCCCAGCAGTTGGACCCCTACAAATCAGTGGTGTAAATGCTTAGCTGCAGTAGAGAACTGACTGCGCATGCGCACAACTTTCCTGTATGTAATTGCCGGTAGAAGACGAGTTCAGAGGCTTTTCTCAGGATCGGTGATGATACAGATATCAGACATTTCCCAATCCTGAGAACAGGGGGCTGAAATTGTGAAATGCCCCATTAAAATAGAATGATGGTCACGCATGCGCAACATCACTGCATTCATTCTCTATACTATAGGATCTCTGCAAAAGCCAAACTATTTTGAGCCCATTCCTAGCAGTCAGATTCCATTGATCAGAACGTTAATCACCAGTCTTGCGGACATGCGATATCCTTCAATGCTGGGAATTCTGATCCAAGAGGCCAAAATATTAATGGCATGATGTTAGAATAGGCTCAGTCCTGCAAAAGAGGAGCTTGGACCCTCAAGACCCTGGAGGGAGGAGCACAACACATTAGTTGTTTTCCAATGCTCGGCTTCTTATATGGGTTAGGCTGCTTTTACACTAATGTATTTTAAAATCATGGGTCTTTCCGTCTAGAAATGGATAGAAACAGATCCCTTTTCTCCCCCATTGACTGTCAATTGAGACGGATGAACGTGCGGTTACATCCAGTTGTATCCATTTCCACACTGATCCGTTTCTCTATGTTTTTTGGCCAATACCAATAATGCAACTTGTAACGTTTTTGTTGGTTGTTCAAAAAACTGAATCAAATGGATCAGTACCTATTCAGCTGGAATTAAAATGGAGTCCTATGGAAACAGATCTGTGCCTATCCGGCTAGAATTAACATGGAGTCCTACGGAAACGGATCAGTGTCTATCCGGCTGGAGTTAACATGGAGTCCTATGGAAACAGATCTGTGCCTATTCGGCTGGAATTAACATGGAGTCCTATGGAAACAGATCTATGCCTATCCGGCTGGTATTAACATGGAGTCCTATGGAAACAGATCTGTGCCTATGCGGCTGGAATTAACATGGAGTGCTATGGAAACAGATCTGTGCCTATCCGGCTGGAAATGACATGGAGTCCTATGGAAACAGATCTGTGCCTATCCAGCTGGAATTAACATGGAGTCCTATGGAAACAGATCTGTGCCTATCCAGCTGGAATAAACATGGAGTCCTATGGAAACAGTTCTGTGCCTATGCGGCTGGAATTAACATGGAGTCCTATGGAAACAGTTCTGTGCCTATGCGGCTGGGATTAACATGGAGTCTTATGGAAACAGTTCTGTGCCTATGCGGCTGGAATTAACATGGAGTCCTATGGAAACAGTTCTGTGCCTATCCGGCTGGAGTTAACATGGAGTCCTATGGAAACAGATCTGTGCCTATCCGGATGGAATTAACATGGAGTCCTACGGAAATGGATCTGTGCCTATGCGGCTGGAATTAACATGGAGTCCTACAGATCTGTGCCTATCCGGCTGGAATTAACATGGAGTCCTATGGAAACAGATATGTGCCTATCCGGCTGGAATTAACATGGAGTCCTATGGAAACGGATCCGTGCCTATCCGGCTGGAATTAACATGGAGTCCTATGGAAACAGATCTGTGCCTGTCCGGCTGGAATTAACATGGAGTCCTATGGAAACGGATGTTTGCGTTCAGTTGCACAGATCCGTTTTCCTGGACTGAGCATGCCCAGAAGTCAGTGTCATATGACAGTTGTCACCGGATCCGTCAGAAAAAAATAATCGGACACAACCTGATGCAACCGGCTGTTAGCGCACTGGAATCAGGACGGATCCGTCATAATGACGGGTGCATCCGGTCTCCCAATTCGAGGGACTCCAGGGGCTGCAGGTTTTACATAGACACCCACGGATTTCACAAAACGGTAGTGTGAAACCAACCTAAGACGATCAGCTGGTCCTCCTCCATGCTACAGAAGTAGGGGGCAGCTGGGGGGTTCAGCGGGTCCTCCAGCCCCTGAATCCAGCCCCCCACTCCCAGCCTCGGTGATAGTTTTGCTTTCGGTGCACTTTCTGGAATAATTGGAGCAGATGAGGATCGTGGAATCAAGAAATTCTTCACTTTCCAGGATTTGAGAAATGTGCATGAAATATTCATAACTGCAGAATATATAGAAATGCTAAAATAAACCAAAGAGGAAAAAGCCGAAGATACAGAACGTGCGGAGGAACAATGGGGGACGCCACCATGATCCATACCCGGCCGGACTGAAGACTATATATTATATACACACATCACATACACATATATATCACTCACACATACATATATATGCAGCATTTACACATAGGCTTTTACATCAGTTTCAGTAGTAGGGGGACTTCAGCTTTCACTATCGTCTTATCTTACTCTGAGACCCCTTATATGAGGGTATATGGATGGTATGGGGGGTTCATCTATATGACTATATGGATAGTATGGGGGGTTCATCTATAAGACTATATGGATAGTATGGGGGGTTCATCTATATGACTATATGGATAGTATGGGGGGTTCATCTATAAGACTATATGGATAGTATGGGGGTTCATCTATAGTACTATATGGATAGTATAGGGGGTTCATCTATAGGACTATATGGATAGTATGGGGGGTTCATCTATAAGATTATATGGATATTATAGCAATATATATTGTAGCTATTCTTGTCTACATCCAGAGCACAGGCCTGATACATTACACTGGATACATTGTAGCAATTCTTGTCTACATCCAGAGCACAGACCTGATATATTACACTGGATACATTGTAGCAATTCTTGTCTACATCCAGAGCACAGACCTGATACATTACACTGGATACATTGTAGCAATTCTTGTCTACATCCAGAGCACAGGCGTGATACATTACATTGGATACATTATAGCAATTCTTCTCTACATCCAGAGCACAGGCCTGATACATTACACTGGATACATTGTAGCAATTCTTGTCTACATCCAGGGCACAGACCTGATACATTACACTGGATACATTGTAGCAATTCTTTTCTACATCCAGAGCACAGGCCTGATACATTACACTGGATACATTGTAGCAATTCTTGTCTACATCCAGAGCACAGACCTCATACATTACACTGGATACATTGTAGCAATTCTTGTCTACTGTACATTCAGAGCACAGACCTGATACATTACACTGGATACATTGTAGCAATTCTTGTCTTCATCCAGAGCACAGGCCTGATACATTACACTGGATACATTGTAGCAATTCTTGTCTTCATCCAGAGCACAGGCCTGATACATTACACTGGATACATTGTAGCAATCCATCATCTGTGAGAAGTATCACTGTAAATGTGTGTCCTCTGCCCCAAGAGCAAGAAGCTCAACACAACCGACTCCACAAAGGTCGCGTTGATTCCCGCTACATGTGACAATGGCGTCTCACTATGTGTGCGCACGATGTGACTTTCTCCTAGGGGGGGCGCCATCAGATCCGGACGACTGACCAGTAAGATGAAGCCGCTGATTGCGGCTTATTTCTGCCCGGAGTTACATTCCGCTATTTATGGACTGTGACAAATGAGCGTTTTGTGAGACCGAGAAGAAAACAATCCTTTTTATTTCCTAACTGTAATCGCTTGTAGCAGAAATTCTCATCCACCGCAGCGACAAAGCGGAGCGAAGGCGACACGAGGACGAGCAATCCCCTACTAATAGAAAACTTTCTGCATGGTCTATGAGGCTGTGTTCACACCACAACCTACAAACCGCAGCAAATGAGGCCAGAACATGACCCCCGTGCTCAGCAATGTCAGACTGCATGTTCTCATACCATTGTCATATCTCCTATCTCAGTAATTGGAAAGCCTTCACTGAATACACACGAGCACATTAAACATCTGACATCTCATCCAGGAGAGAGGGACGAGTGACATCCGTTTATTAATACGCGTTGTGCGAGTGCAATGCAATTGTGCGTTTTTTTCCTTACCCAACATCCGTGTGCAATGCATTTTTAACATTGTTGTTCCCATGCTGTATAAGGGTAAAAAAGAATAGACATAGATGATGGCATACCTAGATCTCACCAGTGTCCCCTACTGCTTCCAGGGCCGTTCATTAAGCTTCATGCATATTCACTGCTGTAACCGGCAACAGCCAATAACAGAGGCTCATGCTCTGTGAGAGCGTCTGTGATTGGCTGTTGTAGTCAGGCTGCATTTCTTCAATGTGGACGGTGATTGTGATTGGTTGCCGTACCCATTAGTGTATGGGAGCCAACCTGACGTCATAGTGTGTTAAATAATTCAAAACAAAAATGTGCAGGGCTTCGCTGTATTTTTCAGTCTAGTCCAGATAAAGCAGACAGCTGCGAGCTGCCACCGTCAGCTGACTATAATTCACCTTGACTGGCAAAAAAAATGCATAGGGCTTGTGGTGAATCGTGACCTGAACCTGGCAGCTCCACAGCGCCTCCTGTTAGACCCAGGTCAGTCAGAGAACTGCCTGAGGATAAAGAAGGGCCGCAGCTGCCTTGCCTGTGCTGGTTTATTAAGGCACCTCTCAGTGAGTGTGGTATATGCCTTCTAGCCCGCAGCTAGAAGCACGTATAATCTCCTCCACCCCGTCACTGCCAGAGGCCCTGAATAACCCCACGCACAAATGCTGCCACCAGCTTCTAGTTTAATATAAGTCCGGTCCGTGGTCGGGCTTATATTGGGTCAGAAACCAACCCAGGTAGCGTTAAATGAGCACACGGACGTGGGGAATCGTGATCAAGATAAAAAGAGCAACTCTAGATTAAATTTATATATTTAATCACCCTAATGGTACACTAGATTTTAATATTTACAGTTATTATTCAGATGTTACAAATATTACAGTCAGATATGCCAATAAAAGGAGGAATGGAATACACAGAATTACATACACATGTGAGCAGTTACCTTAGTGCTGATGGCTCCGCAAGGGCGGCGTGGTGCTCATCTGTTCCTGGGTAATCTCTGGCCTTGATGGAAAAATGCCCATTCAGAAGAAATACAAGGTGGAGATGGGGCAGATGAGTTTTATACATCATGGGCTGCCCCTGTCTCCACCCATCTCACACCTCTGGGATGTCTCACAACTCCCACCCCTCTGAGGGGAGATATGGACACCCGAATTCTACAATGTTCCCTAGCCGGGTCCATGGGCATCGCAGACAGAAGATAATACTTTCATATTTTTAGTTATGATTTTATCTTCGTCTGGATGGGAAACATGCCTACTCTGCGTACCCCCTACCAGCCAATATCCTGTTTAGATGGCTTACAGTTATCCTACATCCATGTGAATACCATCCCTATTTCCGTCTAGATGTCACGATCATGGATCTACGCTTGCCATGTTCATAGACCGCACGGCTCATGAAATATTAACGTTATAGTCACGGTGCCTTCCAGTCTGCGTGAAGACACCATTTCCTTTTGACTGGCCTTACAGAAACTTGGAAGTGTCACCTGATCTCTATCTCCTGCTGATTGAATATCAAAGTGGAGGATGAGTCCTGCTGTGTGGACAGTCGGCTTTCATCTGCATACTAATTACTCTACCATTTGCTGCTGTCCAGGATGAATGGTCTCTGGCTTTCTTTGTGAGTGAGATGTGCCTTCAAATTGTTTTCTGGGAGAAATGGAATATGGCAATATCCTTACCAATATTCATCACAGGGCTCCACCCTATTTTTAATTGTCAGCCAAGGTAAAACTAGGCAGCTGAGGGCTTGTATTCTCAGAGGGTAAAGGCCCATTGGTTTTAGCACCCCCCCCCCTCGTGCTAGAGAATAGCAGCCTGCAGCCGCCTCTGAAAATGGTGCATTCATCATAGCGCCACTTCCAGGCGCTTTACCAGGCTTTTCCAGCGGCCCCTGTGGCGGTGGCACACTGGGTAATAAGGGGTTACCTTATTTAGCAACACCATCATTATTTATCCCCCTGGACTTTCATACCCCTCCATGATCCTCGTCTTCTCTCTGCTTAACACATGCAGCTCTACTACATCAGAGACAGTGATGAGCGAAGCTTGTCCTCTCCCTGCGGACTCTGATTACTGAATGAATGAGCTGAGACCTGAGGCATGGTAGGTGGTGAGGTCACCTGAGGACATTGTTGCCATAGTAACAGTTACTATGGCAACAGTGTCCTCATGTGACCTCAGTTACTCCCTGCTTTCCCGGCTGCTATCCCTGTGGTCTCCCAACAATACATGAATGAGCCGCGGGATGGGGTAAGTAGTATTTCATGGAGGAAGCACACCTCAATACATCTCTATGAGGGCCTCGCTCTGACCTCACTCTCGTACTGGTCTAGTACTTGTAACTAGTAAGTGAACATATTTCTATTACATCATATAAGATTTACAGACCCTGGAGCCAAAGATACACTGTGATTATGATGCCAAGAAGAAAAATATATAAAAATCTATAGATTTTTTCCAATGACTCCTATAGAAACTGAAGCTGCAGGTATAATCCCCAGAGGGGGAGCGCAGGACTGCCAGGAAGGTGTCACTTTGTATTCAGCGCAGCTCCCACCGCAATTTACAGCAACGCTCGTCTGCGCTGATCATATCGCTGCTCTTTCAATCAGACAAGGCCGCGCTGCACCAGGAAACACAAGCACTAAAGTCATTCACTATATATATTACACAATAATGATAAATAAAAGTCACACAAAGCAAATCTACAACCCCAGGATCACACAAACTGAGCACTGAAATGTTTATATACACGTACTTAGGAGCAGTAGTATAGTATTATAGTAATTATATTCTTGTATATAGGGGCAGTATTATAGTAGTTATATTCTTGTATATAGGAGCAGTATTATAGTAGTTATATTCTTGTATATAGGGGCAGTATTATAGTAGTTATATTGTACATAGGAGCAGTATTATAGTAGTTATATTCTTGTATATAGGAGCAGTATTATAGTAGTTATATTCTTGTATATAGAGGCAGTATTATAGTAGTTATATTCTTGTACATAGGAGCAGTATTATAGTAGTTATATTCTTGTATATAGGAGCAGTATTATAGTAGTTATATTCTTGTATATAGGAGCAGTATTATAGTAGTTATATTCTTGTATATAGGGGGCAGTATTATAGTAGTCATATTCTTGTATATAGGACCAGTATTATAGTAGTTATATTCTTGTATATAGGAGCAGTATTATAGTAGTTATATTCTTGTATATAGGAGCAGTATTATAGTAGTTATATTCTTGTATATAGGGGCAGTATTATAGTAGTTATATTCTTGTACATAGGAGCAGTATTATAGTAGTTATATTCTTGTATATAGGGGCAGTATTATAGTAGTTATATTCTTGTATATAGGAGCAGTATTATAGTAGTTATATTCTTGTACATAGGGGCAGTATTATAGTAGTTATATTCTTGTATATAGGAGCAGTATTATAGTAGTTATATTCCTGTATATAGGAGCAGTATTATAGTAGTTATATTCTTGTATATAGGAGCAGTATTATAGTAGTTATATTCTTGTATATAGGGGCAGTATTATAGTAGTTATATTCTTGTATATAGGAGCAGTATTATAGTAGTTATATTCTTGTATATAGGGGCAGTATTATAGTAGTTATATTCTTGTATATAGGAGCAGTATTATAGTAGTTATATTCTTGTACATAGGGGCAGTATTATAGTAGTTATATTCTTGTATATAGGAGCAGTATTATAGTAGTTATATTCCTGTATATAGGAGCAGTATTATAGTAGTTATATTCTTGTATACTGGGGCAGTATTATAGTAGTTATATTCCTGTACACTGGGGCAGTATTATAGTAGTTATATTCTTGTATATAGGAGCAGTATTATAGTAGTAATATTCCTGTACACTGGGGCAGTATTATAGGAGTATGATCATAGATCACAGGTCCCACAATCACATTTATGATTTCACTATAAACAGGTAATAATACACCTGCATGAAATAAATAATTTGACCACATTCCCTTGTGAAGAGCTGAATCTACAGAATGACGTCGGCTTCTTCTTAGATCTTGATTTATTCAACGTTTTTGTAATCACTTAAACCTCTGAATTGTGTGAAAGCGACTAAAAGCAAATTTATCCGGGAAACTCTTCTCCGAAGGCTTTTATCGTAAGTCAATATCTTCTCATATCAGGGCTCTTTTCTTCGTACAATACATCTCATTTATATAACAATCGCTCAATTCTTCAAAGGAAAAACGCAAAAAAATCCCATTCACGATGATCACAGGATCAGAGAAACGCTCTCGGGTCACAGTTTATGGGTCGATTCATGGCGGAATCTTCACCAGAATTCAAGTAAAATTTTTTGGAATTTCGCAAATGTTTCTGCAACTCTGAAATTGTGCAAAAGTTTAGAAACTTTTGGCAACTTCACACAGTCGTGGGCGGCTCATGACACACAGGAGCATCTGAATGAATTAGAAGATCATCAAAAAGTGACTTTATTTCAGTAATTTAATACATAAAGTGACACACATCTCTTATAGAGTCATTACACACAGAGGGATCTGTTTCAACAGTTTATTTCTGTTAATGTTGATGATTAAAGCTTATAGCCAATGAAAACCAAAAAGTCATTATCTCAGAATATTTGAACATTATATAAGATGAACTGAAGTAATGATTTGTAACTCCTAAATGTTGTCCTAATGAGGCGTCTGTATAGTAAATGCCCTCAATACTTGGTCGGGTCCTTTTGTATGAATTCCTGCACAATGCGGTGTGGCCTGGAGGTGATCAGCCTGTGGCATCAATGTGGCGTGGCCTGGAGGTGATCAGCCTGTGACATCAATGTGGCGTGGCCTGGAGGTGATCAGCCTGTGGCATCAATGTGGTGTGGCCTGGAGGTGATCAGCCTGTGGCATCAATGCGGTGTGGCCTGGAGGTGATCAGCCTGTGGCATCAATGCGGTGTGGTCTGGAGGTGATCAGCCTGTGGCATCAATACGGTGTGGCATGGAGGAGATCAGCCTGTGGCATCAATGTGGTGTGGCCTGGAGGTGATCAGCCTGTGGCATAAATGCAGTGTGGCCTGGAGGTGATCAGCCTGTGGCATCAATGTGGTGAGGCCTGGAGGAGATCAGCCTGTGGCATCAATGTGGCGTGGTCTGGAGGTGATCAGCCTGTGGCATCAATGCGGTGTGGCATGGAGGCAATCAGCCTGTGACATCAATGTGGTGTGGACTGGAGGTGATCAGCCTGTGGCATCAATGTGGCGTGGCCTGGAGGTGATCAGCCTGTGGCATCAATGTGGCATGGCCTGGAGGTGATCAGCCTGTGGCATCAATGTGGTGTGGCCTGGAGGTGATCAGCCTGTGGCATCAATGTGGTGTGGCCTGGAGGTGATCAGCCTGTGGCATCAATGTGGTGTGGCCTGGAGGTGATCAGCCTGTGGCATCAATGTGGCGTGGCCTGGAGGTGATCAGCCTGTGGCATCAATGCGGTGTGGCCTGGAGGTGATCAGCCTGTGGCATCAATGCGGTGTGGCCTGGAGGTGATCAGCCTGTGGCATCAATGCGGTGTGGCCTGGAGGTGATCAGCCTGTGGCATCAATGCGGTGTGGCCTGGAGGTGATCAGCCTGTGGCATCAATGTGGTGTGGCCTGGAGGTGATCAGCCTGTGGCATCAATGTGGCGTGGCCTGGAGGTGATCAGCCTGTGGCATCAATGCGGTGTGGCATGGAGGCGATCAGCCTGTGGCATCAATGTGGTGTGGCCTGGAGGTGATCAGCCTGTGGCATCAATGTGGTGTGGCCTGGAGGTGATCAGCCTGTGGCATCAATGTGGTGTGGCCTGGAGGTGATCAGCCTGTGGCATCAATGTGGTGTGGACTGGAGGTGATCAGCCTGTGGCATCAATGTGGCGTGGCCTGGAGGTGATCAGCCTGTGGCATCAATGTGGTGTGGCCTGGAGGTGATCAGCCTGTGGCATCAATGTGGTGTGGCCTGGAGGTGATCAGCCTGTGGCATCAATGTGGCGTGGCCTGGAGGTGATCAGCCTGTGGCATCAATGTGGTGTGGCCTGGAGGTGATCAGCCTGTGGCATCAATGTGGTGTGGCCTGGAGGTGATCAGCCTGTGACATCAATGTGGTGTGGCCTGGAGGTGATCAGCCTGTGGCATCAATGTGGTGTGGCCTGGAGGCGATCAGCCTGTGGCATCAATGTGGTGTGGCCTGGAGGTGATCAGCCTGTGGCATCAATGTGGTGTGGCCTGGAGGTGATCAGCCTGTGGCATCAATGTGGTGTGGCCTGGAGGTGATCAGCCTGTGGCATCAATGTGGTGTGGCCTGGAGGTGATCAGCCTGTGGCATAAATGTGGCGTGGCCTGGAGGTGATTAGCCTGTGGCATCAATGTGGTGTGGCCTGGAGGTGATCAGCCTGTGTCATCAATGTGGCGTGGCCTGGAGGTGATCAGCCTGTGGCATCAATGTGGCGTGGCCTGGAGGTGATCAGCCTGTGGCATCAATGTGGTGTGGCCTGGAGGTGATCAGCTGTGGCATCAATGTGGCGTGGCCTGGAGGTGATCAGCCTGTGACATCAATGTGGCGTGGCCTGGAGGTGATCAGCCTGTGGCATCAATGTGGCGTGGCCTGGAGGTGATCAGCCTGTGACATCAATGTGGCGTGGCCTGGAGGTGATCAGCCTGTGGCATCAATGCGGTGTGGCCTGGAGGTGATCAGCCTGTGACATCAATGTGGGGTGGCCTGGAGGTGATCAGCCTGTGGCATCAATGCGGTGTGGCCTGGAGGTGATCAGCCTGTGACATCAATGTGGCGTGGCCTGGAGGTGATCAGCCTGTGGCATCAATGTGGTGTGGCCTGGAGGTGATCAGCCTGTGACATCAATGTGGCGTGGCCTGGAGGTGATCAGCCTGTGGCATCAATGCGGTGTGGCCTGGAGGTGATCAGCCTGTGACATCAATGTGGGGTGGCCTGGAGGTGATCAGCCTGTGGCATCAATGCGGTGTGGCCTGGAGGTGATCAGCCTGTGACATCAATGTGGCGTGGCCTGGAGGTGATCAGCCTGTGGCATCAATGTGGTGTGGCCTGGAGGTGATCAGCCTGTGACATCAATGTGGCGTGGCCTGGAGGTGATCAGCCTGTGGCATCAATGTGGCGTGGCCTGGAGGTGATCAGCCTGTGACATCAATGCGGTGTGGCCTGGAGGTGATCAGCCTGTGACATCAATGTGGGGTGGCCTGGAGGTGATCAGCCTGTGGCTATTGAGGGGTTATGGAAGCCCAGGTTGCTTTGATAACAGCCTTCAGCTCGTCTGCATTGTTGGGTCTGGTGTCTCTCATAGATTCTCTATGGGGTTTAGGTCAGGCGAGTTTGCTGCCAATCAAGCAAAATGATACTGTGGTTAGTAAACCGGGTATTGGCACTTTTGGCAGTGTGGACAGGGGCCAAGTCCTGCTGGAAAATGAAATCTCCATCTCCATAAGGCTATGGACAAAAAAATCGGATCTGGGAGCCGGACATCGGCTGCTGAAGTTTAGCAGTGAGCGCTGCTAAACCTCAGCACCTGAAGCTGTCCCCTGCTGTGATTTCAGCACCGCGGCCAGTACCCCGCTAGCTGCAAACTGCATATTTGCCCTCTGGTTCTGTTTCAAAATCGGGTCCAGGACTGACAGGTGCCCACAGGACAGCCCCGGACCTGACTATGCCGTGATGTGACACCGGCCTCACCCTCCTTGTGGAGTGTGTCAATGACTGCCTTCTGGACATCTGTCATGTCAGCAGTCTTCCCCATGATTGTGTAGCCTACTGAACCAGACTAAGGGACCATTTTAAACGCCTTTGTATGTGTTTTGTGTTAATTATTCAAATTCGGAGATAATGACCTTTGGGTTTTCATTAATCATCAACATTAACAAAAATGAACACATGAAATAGACCCCTCTGTGTGTAATGACTCTATATAATAGATGTGTCACTTTATGTATTGAATTACTGAAATAAAGTCACTTTTTGACGATCTTCCAATTCATTGAGATTCATGTGTCGATGACATCTCCATCCTGTACAGAATCTGTCACTTTGCTTCTGTTACATTGTAGCAGACCCTCTGCAGTTCTTCCCATCACAGTGTAGGACCTCCATAGATTGATACATTCCTTATTACACATACTGTATCACCATACAGCTGCGATCGCCCGTCTGAGCGGAGAGGACTGCGGTGATATCCGTACACAGTAACAGTCCGTGACGTCTCAGGAACGTCTTACAAGAAACATTAAAGCTCAGAGCGTAAATATTGATACACGTAAATAGCCGCAAATCACAGCATTTTCATCTAAAGTTATGTACCCGACTTCTGAGAGCCGTCATTACTTCACCTTCTCCAAAAACAGCAAGATGTACTTTTACAGGCGACAGCTGCAGTATGGGGCGACTATGAAGGGTATTTTAAGATTTTAGCATGTCAACATTTACATTATAGTTCTGGGCTGGTTATATTTAGAAATATTTCTCTGTGCAAAACCAAGAAATACAATAAGGACAATTATAAATGTTTGTAAATATCCCTATGATAAGATCATCAAGGAGCTCCCCTAGTGGTGACTGCAGACGGGATCTTATCATGTATCTTGTATACAAGGAGCTCCCCTAGTGGTGACTGCAGACAGGATCTTATCATGTATCTCTGTATACAGGGAGCCCCCCGTAGTGCTGACTGCAGACAGGATTTATCATGTATCTCTGTATACAGGGAGCTCTCCCTAGTGGTGCTGCAGACAGAATGTCATCATGTATCTCTGTATACAGGGAGCTCCTCCTAGTGGTGGCTGCAGACAGAATCTTATAATGTATCTCTGTATACAGGGAGCTCCTCCTAGTGGTGGCTGCAGACAGAATCTTATCATGTATCTCATGATACAGGGAGCTCCCCTAGTGGTGGCTGCAGACAGATCTTATCATGTATCTCTGTATACAGGGAGCTCCCCTAGTGGTGGCTGCAGAGAGGATCTTATCATATATCTCTGTATACAGGGAGCTCCCCTAGTGGTGACTGCAGACAGAATCTTATAATGTATCTCTGTATACAGGGAGCTCCCCTAGTGGTGGCTGCAGACAGAATGTATCATGTATCTCTGTATACAGGGAGCTCCCCTAGTGGAGACTGCAGACAGGATCTTATCATGTATCTCTGTATACAGGGAGCTCCCCCTAGTGGTGACTGCAGACAGGATCTTGTCATGTATCTTGTATACAGGGAGCTCCCCTAGTGGTGGACTGCAGACAGAATTTATCATGTATGGCTGTATACAGGGAGCTTCCCCTAGTGGAGACTGCAGACAGGATCTTATCATGTATCTCTGTATACAGGGAGCTCCCCCTAGTGGTGACTGCAGACAGGATCTTATCATGTATCTCTATATACAGGGAGCTCCCCCTAGTGGTGACTGCAGACAGGATCTTATCATGTATCTCTGTATACAGGGAGCTCCTCCTAGTGGTGACTGCAGACAGGATCTTATCATGTATCTCTGTATACAGGGAGCTCCCCCTAGTGGTGACTGCAGACAGGATCTTATCATGTATCTCTGTATACAGGGAGCTCCCCCTAGTGGTGACTACAGACAGGATCTTATCATGTATCTCTGTATACAGGGAGCTCCCCCTAGTGGTGGCTGCAGACAGGATCTTATCATGTATCTCTGTATACAGGGAGCTCTCTAGTGGTGACTGCAGAGAGAATCTTATCATGTATCTCTGTATACAGGGAGCTCCCCTTAGTGGTGATTACAGACAGAATCTTATCATATATCTCTGTATACAGGGAGCTCCCCTAGTGATGACTGCAGCAGAATCTTATCATGTATCTCTGTATACAGGGAGCTCCCCTAGTGATGCTACAGGCAGAATCTATCATGTATCTCTGTATACAGGGAGCTCCCCCTAGTGGTGACTGCAGACAGGATCTTATCATGTATCTCTGTATACAGGAGCTCCCCCTAGTGGTGACTGCAGACAGGATCTTATCATGTATCTCTGTATACAGGGAGCTCCCCTAGTGGTGACTGCAGACAGAATCATATCATGTATCTCTGTATACAGGGAGCTCCCCCTAGTGGTGGCTGCAGACAGAATCATATCATGTATCTCTGTATACAGAGAGCTCCCCCTAGTGGTGGCTGCAGACAGGATCTTATCATGTATCTCTGTATATAAGGAGCTCCCCCTAGTGGTGACTGCAGACAGAATCTTATCATGAAATTCAAGAAAAAAGGCGGCACTCACCATTAGTAGATCCTTTGCTTTATTGCATCGGTGTGGGGAGGGGGTGCAGAGGGCACGGACGACAGCACGCCATTTCAGAGGCTCAGCTCCTTTGACGACTCGTCAAAAGAGCTGAGCCTCCGAAACGGCGTGCTGTCGTCCGCGCCCTCTGCACCCCCTCCCCACACCGATGCAATAAAGCAAAGGATCTACTAATGGTGAGTGCCGCCTTTTTTCTTGAATTTTTTTATATACTTGGACTTTTGTCATAAGGCGCTGCAACACCATTAACAGGGGTTTGTAGTGGAAATACTAGGTACATAAGTGCTATATATGCCGCGTGAATCCTGGAGGTTGCCGGCTACTTTTCTCTACATTATTTTGTTTAAGAATCTTATCATGTATCTCTGTATACAGGGAGCTCCCCCTAGTGGTGACTACAGGCAGAATCTTATCATGTATCTTGTATACAGGAGCTCCCCTAGTGGATGATCAGCAGGATCTTATCATGTATCTCTGTATACAGGGAGCTCCCCCTAGTGATGATGGAAGAATCTGCATGTACCTGTATCGGATCCATAGTGTAAGAATCTTATCAGTATCTCTGTATACAGGGAGCTCCCCCTAGTGGTGCTGCAGACAGAATCTTATCATGTATCTCTGTATACAGGGAGCTCCCCTAGTGGATGCTGCAGACAGGATCTTATCATGTATCTCTGTATACAGGAGCTCCCCCTAGTGGTGACTGCAGACAGGATCTTATCATGTATCTCTGTATATAGGGAGCTCCCCTAGTGGTGGCTGCAGACAGATCTTATCATGTATCTCTGTATACAGGGAGCTCCCCTAGTGTGACTGCAGACGATTTATCATGTGTATTATATACAGGAGCTCCCTAGTGGTGACTGCAGACAGGATCTTATCATGTATCTCTGTATATAGGGAGCTCCCCTAGTGGTGGCTGCAGACAAGATCTTAACATGTATCTCTGTATATAGGGAGCTCCCCCTAGTGGTGGCTGCAGACAGAATCTTATCATGTATCTCTGTATACAGGGAGCTCCCCCTAGTGGTGGAAGACAAAATGTTAACATGTAGCGCATGGCTGTGTGAGAGTGTTGTGATTACTTAATTGATTTTAAACAATCAATTCCCACATTTAGAATTTAGTGCAGACCTTCTGAAATGCAAAAAGGTTCATTTGTCAGGAAGACCGGCACCTGGTTAGAAAATGTATTGGTGCCATCATTTATGTCATTTGCAGATTTGGAGGAATCTGCTCTAGAACATCTTGTCGCTTCGCCTCAATGGTGAAAATCCACAATCTGGCCCTCGCCGCGTCTTCTGGAACAATTAGCATTTTGATGCCTCTCTATGATATCGTTCGTCTCCATCCTGTGCCAGAATCACAGCACAAGAAATCCCACCCAGACAAAGGACGAGGAGAAGGCTTCCAGCGCTGCATTTGCTCGTCATGTTGTTATTGGTAATTATGTCACATAATTGAGCTATTGTTACTCCGCATGGGATCAGATTGTTACACTGAGCTCCATTGTGTCTCCTTCCACAGCTGCAGTGCCCCTGTAACAAATGTCACCGCGTTCCTGTCATCTCACATCTAAGGACATGTTTGTGGATAAACAAGGCGACACATAGGCTAGTAAGGAGATTAGGAAGAATATTCCGCTGTAATCCAGAGCTTCTCACGCTATCGCGCCGTCACCGCAGTACTAATAACAACCTATACACTGTATACAACCATCGGTGTAACATAGACAGGGGTCTAAGAAGGGGCCTGCACCCCTCTGGTCAAACCATATCTGCCGCGGCGTAACTTGCAGTCATGGGCCCACGATGCGAAAAGCCCCAATTATTGTAAATCTTTAATAGCAGTAGTCTTTTTCTATAGGCCAAAGGGACTTTTGGGGCCCCCAGGATCCAGGGCCCGGGTTACGGCACCTGTTGAGGTTATGGCCCTGCAAGACATGTCATACCGATCACAGCCAATAGGTGGTAGTGTTTCCATTGTACAATAACAGCGACATCTACTGGCAGAAAACGGTACTTCACCAACAAATCCAAGACCTGCTGGAACCGATATTATGGAATCATCAGAGTCAAGGATCCTCACAAATCTAGAAGATACGACAATGCCACAATGTATTCTTTGACCGAATAACCATGATATAGTATAGAAAGGAACCGTGTGACAACAGGAGGGAATTATGAGCCTTTTTTTACTATAGAAATTTGGATACTAACGCAATGACGTTGCATTTTCTATTCTTCTGTCCAGCACCCAATTCAAAGGATTCATCCAGGGGCGTAACAAGGCAATCGCACCCGGGCCCTGGAGTCTAGGGGGCCCCAAATGTCCCTTTGACCTATAGAAAAAGACTATTGTTATTAATGTTTGCAATTGGGGGCCCCCTGAGCTTTTGATCGGGCCCTGCTTCATGTTACACCCCAGGATCATTCATCCATTCAGTGGAGGAATTGTGCATGATCCAGAGCAGAGGTGATCCGCTCCGCACGGTGGATCACAGACGCTTTTTATGGATCGGATTTTGTTGCAGAACGTTTATCAGAAATCCTCGTTCAGATGAGAAGAAACGATTTGAGTGTCAGTAAATTGTGCAACAAATCTGCAGCAAGTGATAGCAAGACCCCGATCACCAGAATAGAGACTCATCACAGCCGTCATCCTACATTGTGCCCACTCCCTGATCAACGGAATTCTCGCCCATATACTGAGTGGGTGACAGAGAGAATGATTCCATTCACTAGAGAACATGAAACCTACCAATAAGAAGGAAAACATGAAGAAGAAACAATAGATACTGTCTCTGTCACCTACTCTACATATAGGAGTCACTGTGTATACATTACATTACTGATCCTGAGTTACCTCCTGTATTATACTCCAGAGCTGCACTCACTATTCTGCTGGTGCAGTCACTGTGTATACATTACATTACTGATCCTGAGTTACCTCCTGTATTATATCCAGAGCTGCACTCACTATTCTGCTGGTGCAGTCACTGTGTACATACATTACATTACTGATCCTGAGTTACCTCCTGTATTATCCTCCAGAGCTGCACTCACTATTTGCTGGTGCAGTCACTGTGTACATACATTACATTACTGATCCTGAGTTACCTCCTGTATTATACTCCAGAGCTGCACTCACTATTCTGCTGGTGGAGTCACTGTGTACATACATTACATTACTGATCCTGAGTTACCTCCTGTATTATCTCCAGAGCTGCACTCACTATTCTGCTGGTGCAGTCACTGTGTACATACATTACATTACTGATCCTGAGTTACCTCCTGTATTATACTCCAGAGCTGCACTCACTATTCTGCTGGTGGAGTCACTGTGTACATACATTACATTACTGATCCTGAGTTACCTCCTGTATTATCTCCAGAGCTGCACTCACTATTCTGCTGGTGAGTCACTGTGTACATACATTACATTACTGATCCTGAGTTACCTCCTGTATTATACTCCAGAGCTGCACTCACTATTCTGCTGGTGCAGTCACTGTGTACATACATTACATTACTGATCCTGAGTTACCTCCTGTATTATACTCCAGAGCTGCACTCACTATTCTGCTGGTGCAGTCACTGTGTACATACATACTTACTGACCTGAGTTACCTCCTATATTATACTCCAGAGCTGCACTCACTATTCTGCTGGTGCAGTCACTGTGTACATACATTACATTACTGATCCTGAGTTACCTCCTGTATTATATCCAGAGCTGCACTCACTATTCTGCTGGTGCAGTCACTGTGTACATACATTACATTACTGATCCTGAGTCACCTCCTGTATTATACTCCAGAGCTGCACTCACTATTTGCTGGTGCAGTCACTGTGTACATACATTACATTACTGATCCTGAGTTACCTCCTGTATTATATCCAGAGCTGCACTCACTATTCTGCTGGTGCAGTCACTGTGTACATACATTACATTATGATCCTGAGTTACCTCCTGTATTATACTCCAGAGCTGCACTCACTATTCTGCTGGTGCAGTCACTGTGTACATACATTACATTACTGATCCTGAGTACCTCCTGTATTATACTCCAGAACTGCACTCACTATTCTGCTGGTGCAGTCACTGTGTACATACATTACATTACTGATCCTGAGTTACCTCCTGTATTATACTCCAGAGCTGCACTCACTATTCTGCTGGTGCAGTCACTGTGTACATACATTACATTACTGATTCTGAGTTACCTCCTGTATTATCTCCAGAGCTGCACTCACTATTCTGCTGGTGCAGTCACTGTGTACATACATTACATTACTGATCCTGAGTTACCTCCTGTATTATCTCCAGAGCTGCACTCACTATTCTGCTGGTGCAGTCACTGTGTACATACATTACATTACTGATCCTGGTTACCTCTGTATTATACTCCAGAGCTGCACTCACTATTCTGCTGGTGCAGTCACTGCTGTACATACATTACATTACTGATCCTGAGTTACCTCCTGTATTATACTCCAGAGCTGCACTCACTATTCTGCTGGTGCAGTCACTGTGTACATCATTACATTACTGATCCTGAGTTACCTCCTGTATTATACTCCAGAGCTGCACTCACTATTCTGCTGGTGCAGTCACTGTGTACATACATTACATTACTGATCCTGAGTTACCTCCTGTATTATACTCCAGAGCTGCACTCACTATTCTGCTGGTGCAGTCACTGTGTACATACATTACATTACTGATCCTGAGTTACCTCCTGTATTATACTCCAGAGCTGCACTCACTATTCTGCTGGTGCAGTCACTGTGTACATACATTACATTACTGATCCTGAGTTACCTCCTGTATTATCCTCCAGAGCTGCACTCACTATTCTGCTGGTGCAGTCACTGTGTACATACATTACATTACTGATCCTGAGTTACCCCTGTATTATACTCCAGAGCTGCACTCACTATTCTGCTGGTGCAGTCACTGTGTACATACATTACATTACTGATCCTGAGTTACCCCTGTATTATACCCCAGAGCTGCACTCACTATTCTGCTGGTGCAGTCACTGTGTACATACATTACATTACTGATCCTGAGTTACCTCCTGTATTATACTCCAGAGCTGCACTCACTATTCTGCTGGTGCAGTCACTGTGTACATACATTACATTACTGATCCTGAGTTACCTCCTGTATTATACTCCAGAGCTGCACTCACTATTCTGCTGGTGCAGTCACTGTGTACATACATTATATGATGTAGACTCAGATACATTTGCAAGTTTCTTACTTTGAATTGATTAATCTTTGTACAGTGAAGACTATTGTCATCCTGAGCGCCAGCTGCCGCCTCGTCACACACCTCTCTTCCTCCATGCTTTACACTTCCCCAGATATTAAATATATTTAGTGATCACAATGACATCAGCGGGGGTCCACATTTCCATTGTAGAAAGGGAAACGGTCGTCATAAATCATCAGTGAAAAAATATCTAATGTTCAGATAAGAAACCGTCCAGCGGAGGGGAGCGGATATAGAAAAGAGCGACGGCTAGACAGTACAGGAAACCCCAAAAGCCAAAACTCAGAAGCTCGTCTGAACCTCGATAAACCGCAGCCCGCCCGGCGCACCAACACCCTGAGCTGTGAACATGAGGACGCAAAATGGAAACTGCCCCCCCCCCATGAGGGACAATCTACCTGCAGGGATCATCAGTGCAGGCAGGATGGAAGGGTCCATAGACTAGACCCGTCCCCAGAAAGATGGCGCATTAGTGGCGGATCTGTACACTGAGCCACATCCAGGGATATAACGTATTCTGTCACTATCCAGCCCTATAGAGAGCTCGAGCGTTACAAGGAAACTGTCATAAATTCACCAGCCCACTAATGAGATGACTCTGCTGACCCCACCCGCTAATGATAATGAGATGACTCTGCTGACCCCACCTCTAATGATAATGAGATGACTCTGCTGACCCTGCCCTCTAATGATATTGAGATGACTCTGCTGACCCCCCCTCTAATGATAATGAGATGACTCTGCTGACCCTGCCCTCTAATGATAATGAGATGACTCTGCTGACCCTGCCCTCTAATGATATTGAGATGACTCTGCTGACCCCACCCTCTAATGATAATGAGATGACTCTGCTGACCCTGCCCTCTAATGATATTGAGATGACTCTGCTGACCCCCCCTCTAATGATAATGAGATGACTCTGCTGACCCCTCCCTCTAATGATATGAGATTACTCTGCTGACCCCACCCTCTAATGATAATGAGATGACTCTGCTGACCCCACCCTCTAATGATAATGAGATGACTCTGAGCGACCCCACCCTCTAATGATAATGAGATGACTCTGCTGACCCCACCCTCTAATGATAATGAGATGACTCTGCTGACCCACCCTCTAATGATATTGAGATGACTCTGCTGACCCCCCTCTAATGATAATGAGATGACTCTGCTGACCCTACCCTCTAATGATAATGAGATGACTCTGCTGACCCCACCCTCTAATGATAATGAGATGACTCTGCTGACCCCACCCTCTAATGATAATGAGATGACTCTGCTGACCCTGCCCTCTAATGATAATGAGATGACTCTGCTGACCCTGCCCTCTAATGATAATGAGATGCCTCTGCTCAGCTCAGTCTACACAACAGAGCCCAAATATGAGCTGTCTATTGTGTTTGCTCCATTTTTCAGTTTCTTTAATATGGATACTTTAAAAATAATTAAAGTAAAACTAAATGTTTTTGCTAAAAACCTGAATAAAATAATCTATCATTGTCTGATAATATAAGCCCTATGAGGATATAAGCCCTATGTTATAAACCCTATGTTATAAGCCCTATGGGGATGTAAGCCCTATGTTATAAGCCCTATGAGGATATAAGCCCTATGGTATAAGCCCTATGGGGATATAAGCCCTATGAGGATATAAACCCTATGATATAAGCCCTATGAGGATATAAGCCCTATGAGGATATAAACCCTATGATATAAGCCCTATGAGGATATAAGCCCTATGATATAAGCCCTATGAGGATATAAGCCCTATGATATAAGCCCTATGAGTATAAAAGCCCTATGAGGATATAAGCCCTATGAGGATATAAGCCCTATGATATAAGCCCTATGAGGATATAAGCCCTATGATATAAGACCTATGGGTATATAAGCCCTATGATATATGCCCTATGATATAAGCCCTATGATATAAGCCCTATGAGGATATAAGCCCTATGATATAAGACCTATGGGTATATAAGCCCTATGATATATGCCCTATGATATAAGCCCTATGAGGATATAAGCCCTATGATATAAGCCCTATGATATAAGCCCTATGATATAAGCCCTATGAGGATATAAGCCCTATGATATAAGCCCTATGAGGATATAAGCCCTATGATATAAGCCCTATGAGTATAAAAGCCCTATGAGGATATAAGCCCTATGAGGATATAAGCCCTATGATATAAGCCCTATGAGGATATAAGTCCTATGATATAAGACCTATGGGTATATAAGCCCTATGATATATGCCCTATGATATAAGCCCTATGAGGATATAAGCCCTATGATATAAGCCCTATGAGGATATAAGCCCTATGATCATAGGGCTTATATCCTCATAGGGCTTATATCATAGGGCATATATCATAGGGCTTATATACCCATAGGTCTTATATCATAGGACTTATATCCTCATAGGGCTTATATCATAGGGCTTATATCATAGGGCTTATATCCTCATAGGGCTTATATCCTCATAGGGCTTTTATACTCATAGGGCTTATATCATAGGGCTTATATCCTCATAGGGCTTATATCATAGGGCTTATATCATAGGGCTTATATCCTCATAGGGCTTATATCATAGGGCTTATATCATAGGGCTTATATCATAGGGCTTATATCCTCATAGGGCTTATATCATAGGGCTTATATCCTCATAGGGCTTATATCATGAGCCCTAATATGAGCAGGATCTAGACAGGTCCAATGTCTGACATGGACTGACTGCAGAAAACGGCTTTTTATGTGCAGGGCTCAAGGGAAGGGGTGGGAGACTCCCCAATCTTGCAGAAACAAGGAATCACTTAGACAAAAACTAATGAACCATGCACACAGTGAACACGTCTGTAGGTACGTCTGTAGGTACCAATACACATGGTCAGGTTTTAAATACATCAGATAGGGACTGCTCTGATACGGGTTACCTTGAATGCAGTAGAGCAGCTTAGTATACATACATCAGATAGGGACTGCTCTGATACGGGTTACCTTGAATGCAGTAGAGCAGCTTAGTATACATACATCAGATAGGGACTGCTCTGATATGGGTTACCTTGAAGCGGTAGAGCGGCTTAGTATACATACATCAGATAGGGACTGCTCTGATATGGGTTACCTTGAAGCGGTAGAGCAGCTTAGTATACATACATCAGATAGGGACTGCTCTGATACGGGTTACCTTGAAGCGGTAGAGTGGCTTAGTATACATACATCAGATAGGGACTGCTCTGAAACAAGTTACATTGAAGCGGTAGAGCGGCTTAGTATACATACATCAGATAGGGACTGCTCTGATACGGGTTACCTTGAAGCGGTAGAGAGGCTTAGTATACATACATCAGATAGGGACTGCTCTGAAACGGGTTACCTTGAAGCGGTAGAGCAGCTTAGTATACATACATCAGATAGGGACTGCTCTGATACGGGTTACCTTGAAGCGGTAGAGCAGCTTAGTATACATACATCAGATAGGGACTGCTCTGATACGGGTTACCTTGAAGCGGTAGAGCGGCTTAGTATACATACATCAGATAGGGACTGCTCTGATACGGGTTACCTTGAAGCGGTAGAGCGGCTTAGTATACATACATCAGATAGGGACTGCTCTGAAACAAGTTACCTTGAAGCGGTAGAGCAGCTTAGTATACATACATCAGATAGGGACTGCTCTGATACGGGTTACCTTGAAGCGGTAGAGCGGCTTAGTATACATACATCAGATAGGGACTGCTCTGATACGGGTTACCTTGAAGCGGTAGAGCAGCTTAGTATACATACATCAGATAGGGACTGCTCTGATACGGGTTACCTTGAAGCGGTAGAGCGGCTTAGTATACATACATCAGATAGGGACTGCTCTGATACGGGTTACCTTGAAGCGGTAGAGTGGCTTAGTATACATTTTTTGCAAAAAACGTATCACCTAAATATCCTGTATTTTACTTTTTCAGCAGCACTTGCTTTTTACTGAATTATTTTACAACACGTTGGTTTGACTGTTTTTTGTGATTCAGTCTTTTGGTGGTGTGAACACTGTCCTACAGACGTGTTCACTGTGTGCATGGTTCATTAGTTTTTGTCTAATGTATCTAATATAAGTAACATCACTGCACAGAGTAGACAGAGCAGACACTCTCTGGAAACCCTCAGTGAGTAGGTGCCCGGCAGTGAGGGGTCACAGATATCCTGATATCCTGCTCATGTGATATCACAATGTTCGGATGTTTATATTTAGAATTCATGGAAAAAAAATAACAATTTGAATCCAAATAACCCGAGATAAAGCCCATCCCGCCTGCTGACCACCGCACGGCGCACCGCACTGACCGGCTCCACAACTTCACTATTGATGTTTGTTTTTCTTTCTTATAAATATGTATTTTTTGATCTAGTTTCTATAAAATATAACATCTTATTAGAAAAAAATGCAGAATCACAAACAAATTCACTAGAAAGATAATTATAGAAACAGCTCAGGAGGCTGAAAACGCTGACAGCCACTGAGCGGCTCCTGTGACCCCAGGGTGTCACTTCCCCTCCCCCACTAAACTCCCTGAAGCTCATGGGCCCCAATGCAGAAGCTCCAATGGGGCCCCCAATTATTGCAAATCTTTAATACCAGTAGCATTAGTCTGTTTCTATAGGCCAAAGGGACATTTGGGGCCCCTAGGCTCCAGGGCCCGGGTGCGATTGCAGCCCCTACCCCTGTTGTAGTTACACTCCTGGGTTCCAGTAATTTGATATTTAGCTCCTAAATTGACTTTACCGATAATCCCGTCACTATCTAAGCATTATATGGCGGTATTATGTGAGTATTGTATAACAGCATTATTTGGGCAGCAGTATTATGTGAGTATTGTATAGCAGCATTATTTGGGTGGCAGTATTATTGTGGCATTGTATAGCAGCATTATTTGGGTGCAGTATTATGTGAGTATTGTATAGACAGCATTATTTGGGCAGCAGTATTATGGGAGCATTGTATAGCAGCATTATTTGGGTGGCAGTATTATGGAGCATTGTATAGCAGCATTATTTAGGTGGCAGTATTATGTGAGTAATGTATAGCAGCATTATTTGGGGGCAGTATTATGTGAGTATTGTATAAACAGCATTATTTGGGTGGCAGTATTATAGGAGCATTGTATAGCGGCATTATTTGGGTTGCAGTATTATGGGAGATTGTATAGCAGCATTATTTGGGTTGCAGTATTATGGGAGCAATGTATAGCAGCATTATTTGGGTTGCAGTATTATGTGAGCATTGTATAGCAGCATTAATTTGGGTTGCAGTATTATGTGAGTATTGTATAGCAGCATTATTTGGGCAGCAGTATTATGGGAGCATTGTATAGCAGCATTATTTGGGTTGCAGTATTATGGGAGCATTGTATAGCAGCATTATTTGGTTTGCAGTATTATGGGAGCATTGTATAGCAGCATTATTTGGGTTGCAGTATTATGTGAGTATTGTATAGCAGCATTATTTGGGTGGCAGTATTATGTGAGTATTGTATAGAAGCATTATTTGGGGCAGGATTATGTGAGTATTGTATAGCAGCATTATTTGAGGACAGTATTATGTGAGCATTGTATAGCAGCATTATTTGGGTGGCAGTATTATGTGAGCATTGTATAGCAGCATTATTTGGGAGTCAGTATTATGTGGGTATTGTACAGCAGCATTATTTGGTGGCAGTATTATGTGAGTATTGTATAGCAGCATTATTTGGGCAGCAGTATTATGTGAAGTATTGTATAGCAGCATTATTTGGGTGGCAGTATTATGGGAGTATTGTATAGCAGCATTATTTGGGCAGCAGTATTATGTGAGCATTGTATAGCAGCATTATTTGGTGGCAGTATTATAGGATTATTGTATAGAAGCATTATTTGGGCAACAGTATTATGTGAAGTATTGTATAGAAGCATTTTTGGGTGGCAGTATTATGTGAGTATTGTATAGCAGCATTATTTGGGGGCAGTATTATGTGAGCATTGTATAGCAGCATTATTTTGGGCACAGTATTATGGAGTATTGTATAGAAGCATTATTTGGGCAACAGTATTATGTGAGCATTGTATAGAAGCATTATTTGGGTGCAGTATTATGTGAGTATTGTATAGCAGCATTATTTGGGGGCAGTATTATGTGAGCATTGTATAGCAGCATTATTTGGGCAGCAGTATTATGGGAGTATTGTATAGAAGCATTATTTGGGCAACAGTATATGTGAGCATTGATAGAAGCATTATTTGGGTGGCAGTATTATGTGAGTATGTAGAGCAGCATTATTTGGGTGCGCAGTATTATGTGAGTATTGTAAAAGCAGCATTATTGGGTGGCAGTATTATGTGAGTATTGTATAGCCAGCATTATTTGGATAGCAGTATTATGTGAGTATTGTGAGCAGCATTATTTGAGGACAGTATTATGTGAGCATTGTATAGCAGCATTATTTGGGCTGGCAGTATTATGTGAGCATTGTATAGCATGCATTATTTGGGAGTCAGTATTATGTGGGTATTGTACAGCGATTATTTGGGTGGCATATTATGTGAGTATTGTATAGCAGCATTATCTTGGGCAGCAGTATTATGTGAGTATTGTATAGCAGCATTATTTGGGTGGCAGTATTATGGGAGTATTGTATAGCAGCATTATTTGGGCAGCAGTATTATGTGAGCATTGTATAGCAGCATTATTTGGGCAGCAGTATTATGGGAGTATTGTATAGAAGCATTATTTGGGCAACAGTATTATGTGAGTATTGTATAGCAGCATTATTTGGGGGCAGTATTATGTGAGTATTGTATAGCAGCATTATTTGGGTGGCAGTATTATGGGAGTATTGTATAGAAGCATTATTTGGGCAGCAGTATTATGGGAGCATTGTATAGCAGTATTGATTGGATAGCAGTATTATGTAAGCATTGTATAGAAGCATTATTTGGGCAGCAGTATTAATTGAGCATTGTATAGCAGCATTATTTGGGCAGCAGTATAATGTGAGCATTGTATAGCAGCATTATTTGGGCAGCAGTATTATGTGAGTATTGTATAGCGGCATTATTTGGAAAGCAGTAGTATATGAGCATTGTATAGAAGCATTATTTGGGCAGCAGTATTATGTGAGTATTGTATAGAAGCATTATTTGGGCAGCAGTATTATGGGAGCATTGTATAGCAGCATTATTTGGATAGCAGTATTATGTGAGCATTGTATAGAAGCTATATTTGGTTTGCAGTATTATGTGAGCATTGTATATCAGCATTATTAGGGCAGCAGTATTATGTGGGAATTGTATAGCAGCATTATTTGGGTGGCAGTATTATATGAGCATTGTATAGAAGCATTATTTGGGCAGCAGTATTATGTGAGTATTGTATAGCAGCATTATTTGGATAGCAGTATTATGTGAGTATTGTATAGCAGCATTTGGGTGGCAGTATTATGTGAGTATTGTATAGCAGCATTTGGGTGGCAGTATTATGTGAGTATTGTATAGCAGCATTATTTGGGTGGCAGTATTATGTGAGTATTGTATAGCAGCATTATTTGCGCAGCAGTATTCCAGCATACACCCGCACTATGACGATGGACCTCACTACGGTTTTTTATATTTGTAAGTAATTTTTTCTAACCAATTTCCCCCTGCTCTGGGCCCCGGGTGCGAGTGCAGCCCCTGCACCTGTTGTTGTTACACCCCTGACCTCCACCTCTCCCCCTGCACCTGTTGTTGTTACACCCCTGACCGCCACCTCTCCCCCTGCACCTGTTGTTGTTACACCCCTGACCTCCACCTCTCCCCCTGCACCTGTTGTTGTTACACCCCTGACCGCCACCTCTCCCCCTGTCCCTGTAATAGTTACACTCCTGACCTCCACCTCTCCCCCTGTCCCTGTAGTAGTTACACTCCTGACCTCCACCTCTCCCCCTGCATCTGTTGTAGTTACACTCCTGACCTCCACCTCTCCCCCTGCATCTGTTGTAGTTACACTCCTGACCTCCACCTCTCCCCCTGTCCCTGTAGTAGTTACACTCCTGACCTCCACCTCTCACCCTGCACCTGTTGTAGTTACACTCCTGACCTCCACCTCTCCCCCTGTACCTGTTATAGTTACACCCCTGACCTCCACCTCTCCCCCTGTACCTGTTGTAGTTACACCCCTGACCTCCATCTCTCCCCCTGCATCTGTTGTAGTTACACTCCTGACCTCCACCTCTCACCCTGCACCTGTTGTAGTTACACCCCTGACCTCCACCTCCTCCCTGCACCTGTTGTAGTTACACCCCTGACCTCCACCTCTCCCCCTGTACCTGTTATAGTTACACCCCTGACCTCCACCTCTCCCCTGTACCTGTTGTAGTTACACTCCTGACCTCCACCTCTCCCCCTGCACCTGTTGTAGTTACACTCCTGACCTCCTCCTCTCCCCTGCACCTGTTGTAGTTACACTCCTGACCTCCACCTCTCCCCCTGTACCTGTTGTAGTTACACTCCTGACCTCCACCTCTCCCCCTGCACCTGTTGTAGTTACACTCCTGACCTCCACCTCTCCCCCTGCACCTGTTGTAGTTACACTCCTGACCTCCACCTCTCCCCCTGCACCTGTTGTAATTTCACCCCTGACCTCCACCTCTCCCCTGCACCTGCTGTAGTTACACCCCTGACCTCCACCTCTCCCCCTGCACCTGTTGTAGTCACACCCCTGACCTCCACCTCTCCCCTGAACCTGTTGTAGTCACACCCCTGACCTCCACCTCTCCCCCTGCATCTGTTGTAGTTACACTCCTGACCTCCACCTCTCCCCCTGCACCTGTTGTAGTTACACTCCTGACCTCCTCCTCTCCCCCTGCACCTGTTGTAGTTACACTCCTGGCCTCCACCTCTCCCCCTGTACCTGTTGTAGTTACACCCCTGACCTCCACCTCTCCCCCTGCATCTGTTGTAGTTACACTCCTGACCTCCACCTCTCCCCTGCACCTGTTGTAGTTACACTCCTGACCTCCACCTCTCCCCCTGCACCTGTTGTAGTTACACTCCTGACCTCCACCTCTCCCCCTGCACCTGTTGTAGTTACACTCCTGACCTCCACCTCTCCTCCTGTACCTGTTGTAGTTACACTCCTGAACTCCACCTCTCCCCCTGCACCTGTTGTTGTTACACTCCTGACCTCCACCTATCTCCCTGTACCTGTTGTAGTTACACTCCTGACCTCCACCTCTCTCCCTGCACCTGTTGTAGTTACACTCCTGACCTCCACCTCTCCTCCTGTACCTGTTGTAGTTACACTCCTGACCTCCTCCTCTCCCCCTGTACCTGTTGTAGTTACACTCCTGACCTCCACCTCTATCCCTGTACCTGTTGTAGTTACACTCCTGACCTCCTCCTCTCCCCCTGCACCTGTTGTAGTTACACCTCTGACCTCCACCTCTATCCCTGTACCTGTTGTAGTTACACTCCTGACCTCCACCTCTCCCCTGTACCTGTTGTAGTTACACTCCTGACCTCCTCCTCTCCCCCTGCACCTGTTGTAGTTACACCTCTGACCTCCATCTCTCCCCTGCACCTATTGTAATTACACTCCTGACCTCCACCTCTCCTCCAGCACCTGTTGTAGTTACACTCCTGACCTCCACCTCTCCCCCTGTACCTGTTGTAGTTACACCCCTGACCTCCGCCTCTCCCCCTGCATCTGTTGTAGTTGCACTCCTGACCTCCACCTCTCCCATGCACCTATTGTAGTTACACTCCTGACCTTCACCTCTCCCCTGTACCTGTTGTAGTTACACTCCTGACCATCACCTCTCCCCCTGTACCTGTTGTAGTTACACTCCTGACCTTCACCTCTCCCCCTGTACCTGTTGTAGTTACACTCCTGACCTCCACCTCTCCCCCAGCACCTGCTGTAGTTACACTCCTGACCTCCACCTCTCCCCCTGCACCTTTTGTAGTTACACCCCTGACCTCCACCTCTCCCCCTGCACCTGTTGTAGTTACACTCCTGACCTCCACCTCTCCCCCTGTACCTGTTGTAGTTACACTCCTGACCTCCACCTCTCCCCCTGTACCTGTTGTAGTTACACTCCTGACCTCCATCTCTCCCCCTGCACCTGTTGTAGTTACACCCCTGACCTCCACCTCTTCCCCTGCACCTGTTGTAGTTACACTCCTGACCTCCACCTCTCCCCCTGCACCTGTTGTAGTTACACTCCTGACCTCCTCCTCTCCCCCTGCACCTGTTGTAGTTACACTCCTGACCTTCACCTCTCCCCCTGCACCTGTTGTAGTTACACTCCTGACCTTCACCTCTCCCCCTGTACCTGTTGTAGTTACACTCCTGACCTCCATCTCTCCTCCTGCACTGCTGCTTCCCCCTATATTTCTTATAGCTGAAATGTATTTTATGTTCTGTGCTCATTTCTGACTCTTTATACCGAATATTAGTCTTTGTTATATTGATGATTGCTGAGACTTGTAGTTCCACATCACAGCTTTGCACACACCACAATTCCAACCAGTGGCGTACCTCGCAGCTTATGGACCCCGATGCAAAAGCTCCAAGCTCCCAATTATTGCAAATCTTTAATAGCATTAGTCTTTGTTATATTGATGAATGCTGAGACTTGTAGTCCCGCACAAGGGAGTAACTACAACAGGTGCAGGAGCTGCAATCTCACCCGGGCCCCGGAGCCTAGGGGGCCCCCAAAAGTCCCTTTGGCCTATAGAAAAAGACCATTGTTACATTAGGGGCCCCGTTGCAGATTTCACATCGGGGCCCATGGTCTTCAGGTTCCGCCACTGGTCCCACATCACAGCTTCAGACACTTCAGCCCCTTCAATAACTAAGTTCCTGTTACTTTTGTGCACATCTTCATGTGAGTGCTAGCTCTTCTGCCCAGTGGTTACATATCTTATGCTCAGTGATCCCGAATCTTCCTATAAATCCGCCATGTGACCTCGCTGCACCTGACAATGGGATCCTTCTTGGAATAATAATAGTATCCTTCATGGACTGAGGCGGGCAGGCCGGTGCCAGGTCCTGCTGGCGGTGGGCAGCCCGGTGACAGCAGACAGCCTCTTTGTTGTGGTGCTGGGAACTTTCACATCTCAGTCTGGTGCTGGCATCACAATGTATTGTCCTCATCAATGAGAGATGATGCACTGATAGGAATGGGGGGGACACAGCAAGTGGGTCCTGCTCTAAGGATGGCACTGCCATACAGTGGGCATAGGCCCAGATACAGTGCAGAATCCCCCACCCCCAACCATCTATACCCTGCATGTAAAGAACACCCCCTACCAGGACCCCCTAATCCCAGCAGCACAATGCACCAGAGGCAATGAAGCTTCCTCAATGCAGATACAACTGGATACAATGTATCAAAAGACACAGCAGACCCCCAGACCCAGGCTGAGCCCCCCTACAGCACAGACAGGGGCAGGGAGAAGGGACTTACCAAATGGAGAGGTGTGGGCTCCCCCCCTCCTGCCCATGGTCCCCAGGCTGGAGGAGATGGTCTCAGTCAGGGGTCTCCCAGCTCCTCTGTAATGGCATGTGAGGGTCTCTGCCTGACACTGTGTACTGAGAAAGGAAGGAGCTGCTGAGGCTGGAAATGGGAGGGATGAGGATGATAGAGGGGAGGAGAGACTGCACAGAGGACAGCAGTGTGTGCAGCCTGGGGGTGTATAGAGGACAAGAGTGGCAGCCTGGGGGGTGTACAGAGGACAGCACAGTGTGTGCAGCCTGGGGGGTGTATAGAGGACAGTACAGTGTGTGCAGCCTGGGGGGTGTATAGAGGATGACACAGTGTGTGCAGCCTGGGGGTGTATAGAGGACGCACAGTGTGTGCAGCCTGGGGGGTGTATAGAGGACAGTACAGTGTGTGCAGCCTGGGGGGTGTATAGAGGACAGCACAGTGTGTGCAGCCTGGGGGGTGTATAGAGGACGAGCACAGTGTGTGCAGCCTGGGAGGTGTATAGAGGACAGTGTGCACAGCCTGGGGAGTGTATAGAGGACGTCACAGTGTGTGCAGCCTGGGCGGTGTATAGAGGACAGTGTGTACAGCCTGGGGGTGTATAGAGGACGGCACAGTGTGTGCAGCCTGGGAGGTGTATAGAGGACAGTGTGCACAGCCTGGGGGTGTATAGAGGACGTCACAGTGTGTGCAGCCTGGGGGTGTATAGAGGACAGTGTGTCACAGCCTGGGGGGTGTATAGAGGACGTCACAGTGTGGCACAGCCTGGGGGTGTATAGAGGACGTCACAGTGTGTGCAGCCTGGGCGGTGTATAGAGGACAGTGTGTACAGCCTGGGGGGTGTATAGATGATGAGCACAGTGTGTGCAGCCTGGGAGGTGTATAGAGGACAAGTGGTGCACAGCCTGGGGGGTGTATAGAGGACGTCACAGTGTGTGCAGCCTGGGGGGTGTATAGAGGACAGTGTGCACAGCCTGGGGGGGTGTATAGAGGACGTCACAGTGTGTGCAGCCTGGACAGTGTGTGCAGCCTGGGGGGTGTATAGAGGACGGCACAGTGTGTGCAGCCTGGGAGGTGTATAGAGGACGGCACAGTGTGTGCAGCCTGGGGGGTGTATAGAGGACGGCACAGTGTGTGCAGCCTGGGGGGTGTATAGAGGACGGCACAGTGTGTGCAGCCTGGGGGGTGTATAGAGGACGGCACAGTGTGTGCAGCCTGGGGGGTGTATAGAGGACGGCACAGTGCGTGCAGCCTGGGGGGTGTATAGAGGACGGCACAGTGTGTGCAGCCTGGGAGGTGTATACAGGACGACACAGTGTGTGCAGCCTGGGGTGTATAGAGGACGGCACATGTGTGTGCAGCCTTGGGGGGTATAGAGGACGGCACAGTGTGTGCAGCCTGGGGGGTGTATAGAGGACAGAGTGCAGCCTGGGGGTGTACAGAGGACAGCACAGTGTGTGCAGCCTGGGGGGTGTATAGAGGACAGTACAGTGTGTGCAGCCTGGGGGGTGTATAGAGGATGAGCACAGTGTGTGCAGCCTGGAGGGTGTATAGAGGACTTCAGACTTCTTGCTACAAGATCTTGGACATGTAAATAACTTATCCTTCTTTAACAAAAGTTGACTTTCCTCTTTCATCATCTCTGGTGACATCTTACATCCTTGGGTTGTGTCATCACTTATACTTCAGGGGAAATGTGTTTTTTTTTGTACTTTAGGGGACGTCGTGGTGTAAATGTGATCCTCACCCCTCGATCAGATTGAGATGGTGAAGGGGTCGCAGTATGGCAGAATGGAGGCTCCGTCTGTAATTGATGAAGGTTTTCATTATATCGGTTACGATTTGTCCTCCATGTTATATCGAAAGTGACTGATCCTGGGCCGGCACCGATCGGGGGGTCCTGTGCGCTGCACGTCCACTGCCGGGTCATCCATAGTCTACAGGACAGATCTCGGGGCTCAGGGCTCTATATTCAGTGCTGGACCCCAATCTTGGGATTGTTGATCTCCCGGAGGTCGGACACTTCTCATCTCTCCTTTTAGGACCCTCATTTTTTGGATCGTGGTGGTCTGAGCACCCGGACCTTGGGCGCTCATTCATTTATCACATATGGAACAGCCCATTTACAAGAGTTCTCAAGACTACAAAAAAGACACAGAAGGTCATCATCTTAATTTTCGCATTGATGACGTCAATTAATAAGACCCCCCACTCTCACCAAATCAGTAATATATCATGGTCCCTGGTACATACCTATACATAACCTCTGATCCTCACAAGATCGCCTCCTCTTATCTCTTCTTCTCACAACTGCACAAATTTCTCCTGTGCTTCCCCCGTACTCTGGAACTCTCTACCCCAACACACCAGACTCTCACCCACCACCAAAACCTTCAAAAGGAACCTGAAGACCTGAAGGGGCTACAACCTGCAGTGACCCTCAGTTTTACTAAACTACCACATGACCAGCTCTCCCCTCTCCTACTGTATCCTCACCCATCCCTTGTAGACTGTGAGCCCTCGTGGGCAGGGTCCTCTCTCCTCACCTACTATACCATCACCCATCCCTTGTAGACTGTGAGCCCTCGTGGCAGGGCCCACCGTCCATTGGACCAGATGTGAGCCCTGTCATCTTCAGACGGCACACTGAGGGGAGCGCAGTGCAGAAGGGCGGCGCCTCATGCACACAGCCTCCCCCCTGTCATGGGCCGCCGTCACCCGGCGCCTCCGCAGGTAAGCGACTGTACCCCGGCGGGGTAGAGTACCAGTAGGGGCGTGCAGCGCCCCGGGCTCTCAACACCGCCACCCCCCCCCCCCGGTGGCAAGGTCCTCCTCCGCAATCACTGCCTCGGCTCAGGCGCGTGAGCGATGGCCTGAAGGGCAGGCAGTGCTGCTCCCACTACGACCCCCCCCCCTGTAACTTGGTTGCCGCGGGCTCTCGCCAGCCAGTGGGCTTTGCACCCCTTGGCTCTGTGGGCAGGGTCCTCTCCTCACCTACTGTCTCCTCACCCATCCCTTGTAGACTGTGAGCCCTCGTGGCAGGGTCCGCTCTCCTCACCTACTGTATCCTCACCCATCCCTTGTAGACTGTGAGCCTTGTGCAGGTCCTCTCTCCCACTATGTTCCACCCATCCTGTAGACTATAGCCCTCAGGGCAGGGTCCTCTCTCCTCACCTACTTTATCCTCACCCATCCTTGTAGACTGTCGAGCCCTTGTGGGCAGGGTCCTCTTCCTCACCTACTGTATCCTCACCCATCCTTCTGTAGACTGTGAGCCTCTCTGTGCTGGCAGGGGTCCTCTCTCCCACCTACTGTATCCTCACCCATCCTTGTAGACTGTGAGCCCTGTGGGCAGGGTCCTCTCTCCTCACCTACTGTATCTCACCCATCTCTTGTAGACTGTGAGCTTTATTGGATCCATCCGATTGTATCAACTCCCTGATGAAGGAGCATAGGAGGCTCTGAAACGCGCGGATGGATCCGATAAAGCTGTTATAATCTGAAGCCTTCGATTACATGTTTTCTGTGGCAGCGCAGACCGACAGCACATTGTCCCTGGGAATCTATGAATAAATGATGTTATAATAAAAAAATAATATTATCTAAGCACCTGTTCATCCCATTTTGTGGAAAGTATCCTTTGCCTCATTTGAGTGCACACAGGGGCAGTAACTGCTCTGGTGAAATATTACAATTCTTTTTGTCTACAGCCACCAACAGGGGGCGCTCTTTGTTATGAATGTTGTATACAGACGGTCAGATTTCTTTTACAATTTTAGAAGCAGAGGATCTAGTGAGTTTTCAGAAAAACAGAGCCCAACACCAATAAAGAAGGTAAGCTTTAACGCTTTACTTTCCTAAACCTGGAGCAGAGATTCTTGATTAACAGCACTATATAGACCTAGAGCAGAGAGTCTCTCCAGCACTATAGACCTAGAGCAGAGAGTCTCTACCAGCACTATAGACCTAGAGCAGAGTCTCTCCAGCACTATAGACCTAGAGCAGAGAGTCTTCCAGCACTATAGACTTAGAGCAGGATCTCTCCAGCACTAAGACCTAGAGCAGAGAGTCTCTCTAGCACTATAGACCTAGACAGGGAGTCTTCCAGCACTAAAGACCTAGAGCAGAGAGTCTCTCCAGCACTATAGACCTAGAGCAGGGAGTCTGTCCAGCACTGTAGACCTAGAGCAGAGAGTCTCTCCAGCACTATAGACCTAGAGCAGGGAGTCTTCCAGCACTAAAGACCTAGAGCAGAGAGTCTCTCCAGCACTATAGACCTAGAGCAGGGAGTCTGTCCAGCACTGTAGACCTAGAGCAGAGAGTCTCTCCAGCACTATAGACCTAGAGCAGGGAGTCTGTCCAGCACTAAAGACCTAGAGCAGAGAGTCTCTCCAGCACTATAGACCTAGAGCCAGGAGTCTCTCGCATATAGAGCAGAGTCCTCCAGACCTATAGACTAAGCAGGAGTCTTCCAGCACTATAGACCTAGAGCAGAAGTCTTCCAGCACTATAGACCTAGAGCAGGGAGTCTGTCCAGCACTAAGACCTAGAGCAGGAGTCTCTCAGCACATAGCTAACAGAGTCTCTCAGCACTATAGACCTAGACCAGGTAGTCTCTCCAGCACTATAGACCTAGAGCAGAGAGTCTCTCCAGCAACCCACAGTTTGGGGCGGTTGTGGCACCAGCAACCAGCCATACTGTCAAGGAAGCGACCGGTGGCATTCAGACACAAGGCTGCCAAGGGCTCAGTCACTCCTGTGTATGTGAAGCATAGTATCAGAACTCAACCGGTCGCTTCCTTGACAGTATGGCTGGTCGCTGGTGCCACAACCGCCCCCAACTGTGGGTTACAAGCAGGGGTGCAACCAATGCCCTCTGCCGTGAGCCCTCGGTGAACCAGATTTCAGGGGGGGGGGGGGGGTCGGGGCGGTGCTGGATGGAGCCCGCACTGCCGCCCCCCTCTGCCGCCTAGCCTGCGGCACCGGCAGTCCATTGCCGGCAGGGCTCGTAGATGACCGGGGGGGGTGTGTGGGGGCTGTGGGTGTTGATCAGCCTGTGGGCGCTCTGCTGCGCCTCCTTCTGTCCCTCTCCCAGGGTCTCCCGCTTACCTGCGGTGCCGCGCGGGGTGAGCGGCCGGCGCCCATGACAGGGGAGCTGCGTGCATGAGGTTCTCCGCCCACTTCTGCACAAACTGCCGCTCCCCCTGCCGCTTTGCCACCTGAATGACAGGGCTCACCTTGTCCAATGGATCGGTGACGGTCCCTGGTTACAAAAGTGACTAAGACTGCAGGGTCCCGATATAATAGAGTGACACCTGAGTTTGCTCTTCCAGGGAGTTAGCTGACTAAAGTCTCTCGCTAGAATAGAAGAGCTCTCCGCACTATTTGACCTAGAGCAGTTTATTTGGGAGTCTTCCTACTAGGGTCTATCTTAGATGCAGGTCTCTCCACTATAGCTAGAGCAGAGAGTCTCTCCAGCACTATAGACCTAGAGCAGAGAGTCTCTCCAGCACTATAGACCTAGAGCAGAGAGTCTCTCCAGCACTATAGACCTAGAGCAGAGAGTCTCTCCAGCACATAGACTAGAGCAGAGAGTCTCTCCAGCACTATAGACCTAGAGCAGAGAGTCTCTCCAGCACTATAGACCTAGAGCAGAGAGTCTCTCCAGCACTATATGTGCTTTCTCCATGCACCAAATCACAGGTTCACAGAAGGATTGGAAGGGCCAAAACATCCACCCTTTTAAAAAAAAAAAAATCTTCTTGATACTAATAACTTCTTTAAAAATCCATAGGAATTATATTATGGAACTTTGTTTTTTGGTGGAAATAAACATGTAGCAAAGTTTGTTATCCCCATAGAGATGACTACTGAAATCCTTCTTTTGCGCTTGAACGCTGCTTTCTGCGGTGCGGATTCACTGTTCATGTTACAGGGGGAAAAAAGTATATAGTCAGTCACTAATTGTGCTCGTTCTCCCCCTTATAAAGATGAGGTCGGCCTGTAATTGACATCATAGGTGACCTCAACTATGAGAACACAATGAGAAAACAGATCCTAAAATCACATTGTCTGATCTGGAAAGGAATTTTTTCCACTTTTGGTGAAAAATAAGTATTTGGTCAATAAGAAAAGTTCATCTCAATCCTTGAGGTGAAACGTTTACTGTAAGTCTTCACGCGGTTGGCGCACACTGGTGCTGGTATTTTGGCCCATTCCTCCATGCAGATCTTCTATAAGCAGTGATGTTTTGGGGCTGTCGCTGGACAACACGGAGTTCAACTCCCTCCAAAGGTTTTCTATAGGGTTGAGATCTGCACACTGGCTAGGCCACTCCAGGACCTTGTAATGCTTCTTATGAAGCCACTCCTTGGTGGCCTGGCGGTGTGCTTGGGATCATTGTCATGATGAAAGACCCAACCATTTTTCATCTTCAATGCCCTTGCTTATGGAAGGAGGTTTGCACTCAAAATCTCATGATACATGGCCCCATTCATTCTTTCATGTACATGGATCAGTCGTCCTGGTCCCTTGGCAGAGAAACAGCCCCAAAGAATGATGCTGCCACCCCCATGCTTCACAGTAGGTATGGTGTTCTTTGGATGCATCTCGGCATTCTTTCTCCTCAAACACGACGAGTTGTGTATCTACCAAACAGTTCTACTTTGGTTTCATCTGACCATATGACATTCTCTCAATTCTCTTCTGGATCCTCCAAATTCTCTCTAGGAAACTTCAGCTGGGCCTGGACATCTAATGGCTTAATCAGAGGGACACGTCTGGCCCTGCAGGATCTGAGTCCCTGGCGTGTAGTGTGTTACTGATGGTAGCCTGTGTTAACTGTTGGTCCTAGCTCTCTGCAGGTCATTCACTAGGTCCCCCTGTGTGGTTCTGGGATTTTTGCTCACTGTTCTGAGATCATTTTGACCCACGGGGTGAGATCTTGTGTGGAGCCCCAGATGGAGGGAGATTATCAGTGATCTTGTATGTCTTCCATTTCTAATTATTGCCCCCACAGTTGATTTCTTCACACCAAGCTGCTGCCTATTGCAGATTCAGTCCTCCCAGCCTGGTGCAGGGATACAATGTTGTTTCTGGTGTCCTTGAACAGCTCTTTGGTCTTCACCATAGTGGAGTTTGGAGTGTGACTGTTTGAGGTTGTGGACAGGAGTCTTTTATACTGATAATAAGTTCATACAGGCGCCAGTACTACAGGTAATGAGAGGAGGACAGAGGAGGCTCTTATAGAAGAAGTTACAGGTCTATGAGGGCCAGTAATCTTGCTTTTTTGTAAGTGACCAAATACTTATTTTCCACCAAAATTTGAAAAACAATTCTTTCTAAATCAATGAGATTTTCGGGATGTAAAATGTATGCTTTGAGAAGTGAAAAGTTACGCCATTACTTGACTAGTTCTGCCCCATAATATCCCGCCTGTAATTAGGAAACAACATTGCAAGCAAACAGTGAGTGCAGAAGTGGAGAAGAGTTTGTGCTCCAGGACTCCCCCTATTGGTGATTATACACCACAGCAGGGTGAAGATTTTAAACAGTCGTGTCATTTCAATAATCTTGCACAAACCAAAAGTACAAGACCATATAAGAAAAGTTGTAATTATTTTATATATACACTTAAAGGGGAACTCCGGGGAGATAAACCTTTCTGTACTGTCTCTGCCCTCCTACATGATGAAGCAGAGCTGGACATTACAGTTGTAGGATCTATAGATCACTTATAAATCAATAAAATCAATCTGCTCCTCAGCTCTCACCCCTCCCTCAGGGGACAGAGAAATTCAGTCATGTGTAATGCTAAAGTATCAGGTACAGGAAGCTACCAAGTTATATGGGGGAGGGGATACCATGGCAGGTTGAATCAATCAATGCAGTGCTTTACCTCTGCTCCTAGCCTGATACATGACAGTACACATTATGCACCATCATAACATTATACAGCAAAGGATCACAGCATGTTTTATATCTGCTTGGTGACATGATTAGCTATTTCAAGGGAGAACACCCCTGTTCATATATTACATAGCATGGTATATCAGGGCTGGATTGTAGTGTGACCATGGTGCCGGTGGCCACCCCCCTGTTCATAAAGAAGTATGAGGGGGTAGGAATGTAAAATGATCCTGGAGCCCCCAGGGTTCACACCCTCTGTTCATACAGAAATGTGAGGGGGCAGGAATGTAAGATGATCCTGGAGCCCCCAGGGTCCACACCCCCAACACCTCCTGTCACTGCTGCAGCATGAGGCTGAATTTCTCTGTCCCCTGAGGGAGGGGTGAGGGCTGAGGATCAGATATGGTTTTATTGATTTATAAGTCTACAGCCTTTGACTTTGTTGACCACCATCTCCTACTCTCTATGCTGCACTCCATTGGCATAAAGGACACGGCTCTCTCCTGGTTCTCTTCCTATCTTACTGACCACTTGTCATGTGTTTACTGCTTTGCAGTCCATGAGTGCTGCTGATGTGTTTAAACTGAGTTTTTTTTCCCTTCAGTCTTGCTGTGTGCTGCGGCTCTGCAGGTGGAGGAGTGAGTCACAGCAATGAGGTGGAGGGGTGAGTCTTAGAATTCTGATCTCCACTCCCTCAGCCTATAAGTAGTTCTACTTCCCTCCATCAGGTGTCGCAGAAAGAGTTCATCTCTCTTCTAGGACCTGTGCTGTGCAGACCTACTTGCTGGAGCTGCTACTGTACCCTTCTATTGGAGGGGTTGTGCTTTTCCTGGTCCTTGGGTGGAGGTAGGGGCTCTTAGCCTGAGGCTTATCAGGAGTGAAGGGCTAGGGTGGCGAGCCAGACCTCTTCACCATCTGAGGTACCTCTGGGAACAGGGAGAGTTAGGGAACCCCAATCTAAGGGCTGGACTAGGTCCCCTGAACGCCATGCTTATCTTACCGTCTTGCCTCCTGATTCCCTATCCACTGTACCACCCCGTGACATTTTCTGCAACCTACGATATTTTTCTGAAGTCATTATGACTTCAACAGGAGATTTTTGCACGCCTGGTGCTATCCTGTGTAATCAGGTGATGCAGCAGCTACAAGACGTTGTTGGGTATCTGGCCGCAGCTCACGCCCTGGCCATACCAGAACCCAATATATCCCTACCTGACTGATTTTCAGGAGAGATACGATTATTGTTTTCAGGAAGGACTGTAAGTTATGCTTCAGGCTCTGCCCGCGTTCTTCGGGGAGTGAGGAACAGCACATGGGGTTACTGTCATGTGTTTACTGCTTTGCAGTCTATTGGTGCTGCTGATGTGTTTAAACTGAGTTTTTTTTCCTTCAGTCTTGCTGTGTGCTGTGGCTCTGCAGGTGGAGGAGTGAGTCATAGCAATGAGGTGGAGGTGGGGTGGAGGAGTGTGTCTTACCATTCTGATCTCCACTCCCTCAGCCTAGAAGTAGTTCCACTTCCCTCCACCGGGTGTCGCAGAAAGAGTTAATTTCTCTTCTAGGACACATGCTGTGCAGACCTGTTTGCTGGAGCAGCTGATGTTTCTTTCTATTGAAGTGGTTGTCCTTTTTCCGGTCCATTGCTGGAGGTAGGGGCTCTTAGCCTAAGGCTAATCAGGAGAAAAGGGCTAGGGTGGCGAGCCAGACCTCTCCGCCATCTGGGGTGCCTCTGGGAACAGGAAGAATTAGGGAACCCCAGTCTAAGGCTCAGACTAGGTCACCTGAACGCCTTGCCCATCTTACCATTTTGCCTCCTGACTCCCTATCCGCTATACAACCCTGTGACACCTCTCTTTCAGTTTATCATTCACTGGCTCCACTTCCTCCCCTCTTCCTCTCACTATTGGGGTCCCTCAGGTTTCGGTCCTTGGACTTCTCTTCTCTCTCTACATGGCCCCGATTGGACAGACCATCAACAAATTTGACTTCCAGTACCATCTTTATGCTGATGAGACACAATTATATAACTATGTAAGGTCAGGGGATATATACTATATCCCCTGACCTTACCCCCGCTGTATTACAGAACACCAATGACTGTCTAACCGCAGTTTCTAATATTATGTCCGCTCTATATCTAAAACTCAACCTTTCCAAAATTGAACTTCTCCTGCTCCTGCCCTCCACTGACCTCCCAATAAGCAATAGCTAAAGCTATGACAAGCTTAGGGAGGTTGTGAAAATGACATTAAATTATATGGGTACATAGAGATACATCTCTATATAACAGTGAATTTCTATGTATCTGCATTCTAGGGGAAAATAAGAAGTCAGATTTTTTTTTCTTCCTGTAAAATTCTAGAAAAATAAGGATGCAAATTGTCACTTCAGTGAGGAAGTAGACGAAGACTAATGCCACCTGATAAAGGTAGCAATCACAAAAGTGATAATTGACTCTTTAACAAGCCTTTTAATAAGACTTAGAATTTATGCTAGATCAAAGCCCCAATCTACAGATGCTGCATTTCGGGGTGATTGCCCCTCATCAGTGCAGTGTGGGAATTCTGTTCTGGCTGTATGAGAGGCTAAGGCCGGCTTCACACCACGGTTTTGTGTTTTCAAGTTCTGTCTGGTTTGAACCCCAGTTTTAGCCCCATGTGTCCCTATGGAGCCGGATTGGTCTAATTTGACCTCCGGTTTTGAGCTTTTTTGCCCAGATCCGGTTGTGTTAGTTTTTTGCACCGGACACAAAATCGGAGTATGCATAATTTTTTGTGCCCGGTGCAAAAAACGAACAAAACTGGATCCTCCCGGATCCGGGGCGATCCAGTACCCATAACACGGGAGTCTGGAGAGCTTTTACTTCAACCCCAAAGGTAAATTCACAGCTACTATGTTCAGTACTGATATACTATATATTACTACAGTATATCAATCCATTCATGCTGCTACTTTTACTAGAAATACTAGAAAGCAGCAGGAATGATAAAATTATGCATCGGTACTGAGCAGTATAGCTGCAAATCTAGCATATGGATGAGATCAAACCTGCTCTAGAAAGCAGCATTGATATATTATGCTGCACTACAGAGCAGGGTAGCAGTGAATCCAGCACAGAGATGAGATAAAACACTTACTACGGTAGAAAGCAGCACCAATGCATTATTTAATCAATCCTGCTGCTTTCTAGTGTTTTATCTCATCTCTGTGCTGGATTCATAGTTACCCTGCTCAGTAGTGCTCCATAATGTCTCAATGCTGCTTTGTGGAGGAGGTTTGATCTCATCCATATGCTAAATTTAAAGCTACACTGCTGCATAATTTTATCAGTCCTGCTGCTTTTTAGTATGCGCATTATCTAATCTCTGTGATGGATATATAGTTACACTGCTCAGTACTGCTATGTAATATCCTCCATGCTGCTGCTTTACAATAAATGTTTTATTTCACCTGTCTGCTGGACTCACGGCTACATTGCTCAGCACTGTTGCATAATGTAATCAATCATGCTGCTTTCTAGTAATTGTTTTATCTCATCTCTGTGCTGAATTCAAAACAACATTGCTCAGTACTATTGTATAATGTCCTCCATGCTGCTGCTGCTGTCTTCTAGAAAGTGTTTACTTCATCCTAAAGCTTAATTCACAGCTACTTTGTTCAGTACTATCCTAATAATATCTTCCATGCTGCTGCTTTCTAGAAGAAATGTTATTTTATCCATGTGCTGGATTCACCGCTACATTGCTCAGTACTATTGTATAGTGTCCTCCAAGCTGCTGCTGCTTTCTAGAGGAGGTTTTATTGCACCCTATAGCTAGATTCACATCCACACTGCTCAGTACAGCTGTAGACTGTCTTTCCTCCTTTTCTTTCCAAACATGTGCTATATAATAAAATTACAGCAGTGTATGGAAGGCTATATAGCTGCTGGTCTCCTCCCATTACCTAAGAGATAACTGAACATTAGAGATGGGGATATTGGGGGCTGCAAGGGGATGATGGGGCTGCAGGGGGATGATGGGGGTATTGGGGGCTGCATGGGGATGATGGGGCTGCAGGGGGATGATGGGGATATTGGGGGCTGCATGGGGATGATGGGGATATTGTGAACAACAAGACGATAATTAGGATATAGGGGGCTGCATGGGGATATTGTGGTCAGCAAGACGATAATGAGGATATTGGGGTCTGCATGGGGATGATAGGGGCTGCAGGGGGATGATGGGGATATTAGGGGTTGCATGGGGATGATGGGGATATTATGATCAGCAAGACGATAATGAGGTTATTGGGGGCTGCAGGGGGATGATGGGGGCTGTAGGGGGATGATGGGGATATTAGGGGCTGCATGGGGATGATGGGGATATTATGATCAGCAAGACGATAATGATGATATTGGGGACTGCATAGGAATGATGGGGGCTGCAGGGGGATGATGGGCATATTGGGGGCTGCATGGGGATATTGTGGACTGCAATGGGATATTGGGGGTTTCATGGGAATGATGGGGGCTGCAAGGGGATGATGAGAATATTGGGGGCTGCAAGGAGATGATGGGGATCATGGAAAAATAATGCATCCCCTGAAAATAAGACCTAGCGCATTTTTGGGGGCAAAAATTAATATAAGACAGTGTGTTATTTTTGGGGAAACCGGGTATGTAGCTGGTGCCTTGTAGTTCTTCCTTCACTTCACTTATCACAGGAGCGTGCAGCTGCTCAGCAGAGTATCCAGACTGAGGCTATGTGCACACGGGGGCGGGTTAGGGGCGGCGGCGGCTGGGCGGACCCGACAGGAAGCTCCGGAGCCGTCCACCGGCTTCCTGTCGGGTCCGAGCTGCGGAAGACGGGCGGGTGTGCGGCGGTGCACAGCGGGTTAGTGGCGTCGGTTCTGCAGCGGCTGGAAGCAGCACATGATTCTGCTTGCAGCCGCTGCAGAACCGGCCGGTTTATAGGACATGCACATTCTTTGCTAACCCGCTGGGGACCCAGCGGGTTAGCAACGGATGAGCATGTGGAAACCGCCGGTGTGTGCACACCGGGTGTCGGTTTCCATAGGTTTCTATGTTGATCCAAAAGCCGCTTTTGGATTAACATAAATTTGCATAAACCTGATGGAAACCGACCGGCGGTTCCGCTCCTAAACCTTCACTAAACCTTCCTGTGTGCACATAGCCTAATTATTTTGCAGAGAACATTTTCACATAAAGTCCTTTATTTTGGCAGGTGCTGCCCTGGAGGGGGCCGCCATCCGTCAGACAGCGCAGCACCTTACAGTTCCTCGGAGTGTGTGAATATGATGGAGTCCGGGCGCGCAGCATCGCTCATCTGACATTACACGCTCCAGTCTGGTGGAGATTTAGCTGGAGGGAGCCGTTAGTCTCGCGCTCCTTTATCTGACGTGAAATATGATTTCAATTAAAACATACAGAATTACCATCTGTTTGCCGCGTATCAGTCTCTTGTCTCCAGGTCCAGGGACATAATGTCTCAGCTTGTGCTGTGAACACGGCGATATCTACGGTACGATCAACGCTGGGAACATTTAGTCATCATCACGCGGAAATGGAAACAATTACACAGAGGTACATTACCGTCCAATCATTATGACCCTGGCTGGCCGGGGTAGCGCCGCATTTCGCACACGGAGACACTTAGCAAGAAATCACTGAGTTTTTAAACCTACAACTGAGCCGTGCGATGATTACCAGGCATTAACACGTAGACATCCATTATGGCGAGACGAGGATGCGGCCCCTCTGGATAGGACAATCACTTCTAAGACTTAAAAGGGAATATCGCAAATGTAACAGCTGGAAAAAAAAATCATGAAACGCGTTAAGAAAACTTTCCCGGGTGGAGGGAGATGGTTATAGAGGACATCTGAATGGGAAAACTTCATAATTGAATACATTAATATTAGTTATATATTATGTACTTACCTTGTAGTATCTGTCATCAACTTCCACAGTAATCGTGTCCTCCTATCCTCTGATTGGCCAGAACAAGTTCTGGTAGCCATATTTGCACACCCAAGTGATGGGAGTACAAATATGGCGCCCCCTGAAGGTATGGGACCACCAGCGATACCTCCGATAGCCAACCGCAATGCCACCCGAAAACACCCCCCCCACACACAAACCTGTCGCCATAGCCCGACGCCGGCTATCCATCCCTCACCTGCCACAAACACCCTGCAGGACCTGTGGTGATGTCACAGTCATGGGCAGAGCCAGATTACATGACCATGACTTCATCACGTCCTTTCCCTGACACGGAGTGGGGGTGCACAGACAGCGCTGCTCTCATCTCCCCCGCTCTCCATATGCTGCTCTCATCTCCCCCGATGTCCGCACCTGCCCTCACCTTCCCCTGCTCTCTGCTCCCATCTCCACACGCCGCTCTCATGTCCCCTGATGTCCCCACACCTTCTCTGGTGTCCACACAATGCCCACACCTTCCTCAGTCTCTGCACGCTGCCTTCACCTTCTCCGATCTCCGCACGCTGTTCTCACCTCTCCCGGTCTCCACACGCTGCTCTCACCTCCGATCTCTGCACGCTGCTCTCACCTTCTCCGATCTCTGCACGCTGCTCTCACCTTCTCCGATCTCTGCACGCTGCTCTCACCTTCTCCGATCTCTGCACGCTGCTCTCACCTTCTCCGATCTCTGCACTCTGCTTTCATCTCTCCCGGTCTCCGCACGCTGCTCTCACCTTCGCCTTTCTCCAACCGCTAGGTGCAGAGAGAGAGTGCATGGGAGGGAGAGACAGGGAGGCACTGAGAGTTCACAGGGAGCAGAGAGAAAGCACAGGGGAGGCTAGAGAGCACATGGGGACAAAGAGAGTACAGGGGGGCAAAGACAGCACACAGCGGGCAGAAAGAGCGCATAGGGGCAGGGGCGAGTGCATGGTAATATAATGTATGTACACAGTGACTGCACCAGCAGAATAGTCAGTACAGCTCTGGAGGATAATACAGGAGGTAACTCAGGATCAGTAATGTAATGTATGTACACAGTGACTGCACCAGCAGAATAGTGAGTGCAGCTCTGGAGTATAATACAGGAGGTAGCTCAGGATCAGTAATGTAATGTATGTACACAGTGACAGCACCAGCAGAATAGTGAGGGCAGCTCTGGAGGATAATACAGGAGGTAACTCAGGATCAGTAATGTAATGTATGTACACAGTGACTGCACCAGCAGAATAGTGAGTGCAGCTCTGGAGTATAATACAGGAGGTAGCTCAGGATCAGTAATGTATGTACACAGTGACTGCACCAGCAGAATAGTGAGTGCAGCTCTGGAGTATAATACAGGAGGTAACTCAGGATCAGTGATGTAATGTATGTACACAGTGACTGCACCAGCAGAATAGTGAGTGCAGCTCTGGAGTATAATACAGGAGGTAACTCCGGATCAGTAATGTAATGTATGTACACAGTGACTCCACCAGCAGAATAGTGAGTGCAGCTCTGGAGTATAATACAGGAGGTAACTCAGGATCAGCAATGTAATGTATGTGCACAGTGACTGCACCAGCAGAATAGTGAGTGCAGCTCTGGAGTATAATACAGGAGGTAACTCAGGATCAGTAATGTAATGTATGTACACAGTGACTCCACCAGCAGAATAGTGAGTGCAGCTCTGGAGTATAATACAGGAGGTAACTCAGGATCAGTAATGTATGTACACAGTGGCTGCACCAGCAGAATAGTGAGTGCAGCTCTGGAGTATAATACAGGAGGTAACTCAGGATCAGTAATGTAATGTATGTACACAGTGACTGCACCAGCAGAATAGTGAGTGCAGCTCTGGAGTATAACACAGAATAAGCAATGTATTGTCATACTATACCTTTCTTCATATAAAGTCCAGCTGTTTGAGCTAGATATTTCCAGATCCTATTTTTTCCTCTCTGCATGGTGCTTGGCCATATTGAAGCTTCCTAGCGCGATCATTGCAAAAGCAGTAAAGTTTACACAGGGCCATAACATTCAGTCATAAAATATTCCACTGAAATTATACACTAAATTCAAGAGAATTGCCACAATAATAGCAGAAATAAAAATTGTGGCCGAGTCTCAGCTATAAGCTACTACATCGATGAGTTTTATAGTCTCCGATTCATTTTATGCAGCGTCAAGAGTTCAGAGGAAAAATTAGGAATATAATCCTGAATATTCTGCATTCAGATCAGACTCCGAGTCCTTGATACTTCTAATGAGTAAGGCCTCACAGCCACGCTGCGTTTTTTTCTGCATTTTTTGAGAAATCTGCATGTTTATCCTGAAACCAGCAAAGTCTGTGAGAGTTCAGAAGAGCTGTACCAATGTTGCGTTGAACCAATGTTGCATTAAACCATGTTGCATTGAGCCATATTTCGTTGAGCCCATATTGCTTTGAACCCATGTTGTGTTGAGCCCATGTTGCACTGAACCCATGTTGTGTTGATCCCATGTTGCATTCAACCAATGTTGCATTGAGCCCATATTGCTTTGAACCCATGTTGCATTGAGCCCATGTTGCATTGAGTCCATGATGTGTTGAGCCCACGTTACGTTGAGCCCATGTTGCGTTGAACCCATGTTACGTTGAACTCATGTTGCTATGAACAAATGTTGCGTTGAGCCCATGTTGCGTTGAGCCATGTTGCGTTGAGCCCATGTTGCGTTGAGCCCATGTTGCGTTGAGCCCATGTTGCGTTGAACCCATGTTGCGTTGAACCCATGTTGCGTTGAGCCCATGTTGCGTTGAGCCCATGTTGCGTTGAGTCCCTGTTGCATTCAGCCCATGTTGCGGTGAACCAATGTTGCATTGAACTCATTTTGTGTTGAGCCCATGTTGTGTTGAGCCCATGTTGCGTTGAGCCCATGTTGCGTTGAGCCCATGTTGCGTTGAGCCCATGTTGCACTGAACCCATGTTGTGTTGATCCCATGTTGCATTCAACCAATGTTGCATTGAGCCCATATTGCTTTGAACCCATGTTGCATTGAGCCCATGTTGCATTGAGTCCATGATGTGTTGAGCCCACGTTACGTTGAGCCCATGTTGCGTTGAACCCATGTTACGTTGAACTCATGTTGCTATGAACAAATGTTGCATTGAACCCATGTTGCGTTGAGCCCATGTTGCGTTGAGCCCATGTTGCGTTGAGCCCATGTTGCGTTGAGCCCATGTTGCGTTGAGCCCATGTTGCGTTGAACCCATGTTGCGTTGAACCCATGTTGCGTTGAACCCATGTTGCGTTGAACCCATGTTGCGTTGAGTCCCTGTTGCATTCAGCCCATGTTGCGGTGAACCAATGTTGCATTGAACTCATTTTGTGTTGAACCCATGTTGTGTTGAGCCCATGTTGCGTTAAGCCCATGTTGCGTTAAGCCCATGTTGCGTTGAGCCCATGCTGCGTTGAGCCCATGTTGTGTTGAGCCCATGTTGCGTTGAGCCCATGTTGCGCTGAGCCCATGTTGCGTTGAGCCCACGTTGTGTTGAGCCCATGTTGCGCTATTTTTTCTTGCATATCTGATTTAGATTTTAGTACATAAAAAATCTGTAGCACGTCAATTCTTGCAGCGGTTTGACTCTATTGACTTCATCATAATCATGAAAAAACGCTGTAAATACGCATGGGTGTTCACACAGTGCATTTTTTCTTTTTTTTTTGGGCGGAATTGGCCCAAAAACACATTACGTAAATATGATGAACTGATTTTCTGGCTACCAGAAATTATCTTTCAGTCTCTCCCTCATAACTGCAAAAATCGCATTGCAGATTTTGGTGCGTTTTTCTGCCAGAGGATGCGGATTTGGTGCAGAAAGTATCTGCCCCCTACCTGCAGCGTGGGCACAAAGCCTAAAAAGATGTGACCTGTAAGTGTTCAGAGGGTTTTCCGTTTTTTCCGTTCACCCTCCCTGTTCCAGCACTGCCTCCCCGCTGCTGCTCCAGAGACTGTTTACAGGCTGCAGGCAGGGGCATAACTACAACAGGTGCAGGGTTGCAATCGAACCCGGCCCTGGAGCTTGGGGGGGCCACAAAAGACCCCTTTGGCCTACAGAAAAAGACTAATACTATTAAAGATTTGCAATAATTGGGGGCCCCGTTGGAGCTTTTACATTGGGGTCCATGAGCTTCAAGTTACATCACTGGCTGTAGAAATCATGACTACAGCAAACCTCACCGCTGCAGCCGATCACTGAGTTCAGCGTGTGACCATAAGAACGGCCATAAGGCCGAGTTCACACATCCAGTGATCGTCCATTATATTGGATCCAGCACAATCCGTTCTGCAAACAAAGTTTTTTGTGCTTTTTTAAAATATTGATTTCTGCAGGATCCGCTTTCTTTAATATTGGAGTCTATGGAGAACGGATCCGGTAACTGATCACTATTTATCTTCTATTGGAAAACTGATCCAGTAAGAATAAAACAGATCCTTTACAAATGACCGAAAAATGAAGGATAAGTAGTGATCAGTTACTGGATCCATTCTCCATAGACTCCAATGTTAAAGAAAACGGATCCTGCAGAAATCAATTTTTTTTAAAATGGACAACAAAGTTGTGTTTACAGAACGGATTGTGCTGGATCTAACGATGATTACTGGACATGTGGACTCAGCCAGGAGATGTAGGGCGGTGCAGAACTGTGGAGAGGATGGGTAGGTGATAGACAGAGAAGAGGAGGAGATGTAGGGTGGTGCAGAACTGTGGAGAGGATGGGTAGGTGATAGACAGAGATGAGGAGGAGATGTAGGGCAGTGCAGAACTGTGGAGAGGATGGGTAGGGCGATAGACAGAGATGAGGGAGGAGATGTAGGGCAGTGCAGAACTGTGGAGAGGATGGGTAGGGCGATAGACAGAGATGAGGGAGGAGATGTAGGGCAGTGCAGAACTGTGGAGAGGATGGGTAGGGCGATAGACAGAGATGAGGAGGAGATGTAGGGCGGTGCAGAACTGTGGAGAGGATGGGTAGGGCGATAGACAGAGATGAGGGAGGAGATGTAGGGCAGTGCAGAACTGTGGAGAGGATGGGTAGGGTGATAGACAGAGATGAGGAGATATAGGGCAGTGCAGAACTGTGGAAAGGATGGGTAGGGCGATAGACAGAGATGAGGGAGGAGATGTAGGGCAGTGCAGAACTGTGGAGAGGATGGGTAGGTGGTAGACAGAGGTGAAGGAGGAGATGTAGGGCAGTGCAGAACTGTGGAGAGGATGGGTAGGTGGTAGACAGAGGTGAGGAAGAGATGTAGGGCGGTGCAGAACTATGGAGAGAACAGGTAGGGTGACAGACAGAGATGGGGTGATGTAGGGACGTGCAGAACTATGGAGAGAACAGGTAGGGTGACAGACAGAGATGGGGTGATGTAGGGAGGTGCAGAACTGTGGAGAGGATGGGTAGGTGATAGACAGAGAAGAGGAGGAGATGTACAGTGGTGCAGAACTATGGAGAGAACAGGTAGGGTGACAGAGAAGGGGTGATGTAGGTGGTGCAGAACTGTGGAGAGGACGGGTAGGTGGTGGACAGAGATGAGGATGAGATGTAGAGCAGTGCAGACCTGTGGAGACGACCGGTAGGTAATAAACAGAGATGAGGGAGCAGATGTAAGGCTGTGCAAAACTGTGGAGAGGACAGGTAGGTCGTCCGCCCATATCCCAGCCCACCAAACAAGCTGGACAGGATCTGTCAAAAAAACCTATCAGAACAGTGCGGATGCCGCAGAAGAATTATTGAAGAAATGCGTGGAAAAAATGCGTGCGCATGCAAAAACGCAAACAAACGCATGCATACGCAGCATTTTTTTGAATGTTTGCGGATGACTAAGCGTAAGAAAAACACTGCGTTTGCATGCGTTTTTACATGCATTTGCGCATGCGCATCTTCCGCAGCACTTGAAAACGCCAGTGTGAAACCAGCCTTAATAACCCCAAGTTTAACAACCTGTCTTGGTATTGCAGACCCCTCAGTCCTCTAATAACCTGTCTTGGTATTGCAGACTCCTCAGTCCTCTAATGACCTGTCTTGGTATTGCAGACCCCTCAGTCCTCTAATAACCTGTCTTGGTATTGCAGACCCCTCAGTCCTCTAATAACTGTCTTGGTATTGCAGACCCCCAGTCCTCTAATAACTGTCTTGGTATTGCAGACCCCTCAGTCCTCTAATAACCTGTCTTGGTATTGCAGACCCCTCAGTCCTCTAATAACCTGTGCTTGGTATTGCAGACCCCTCAGTCCTCTAATAACTTGTCTTAGGTATTGCAGACCCCTCAGTCCTCTAATAACCTGTCTTGGTATTGCAGACCCCTCAGTCCTCTAATAACCTGTCTTGGTATTGCAGACCCCTCAGTCCTCTAATAACCTGTCCTTGGTATTGCAGACCCCAGTCCTCTAATAACCTGTCTTGGTATTACAGACCCCTCAAGTCCTCTAATAACCTGTCTTGGTATTGCAGACCCCTCAGTCCTCTAATAACCTGTCTTGGTATTGCAGACCCCTCAGTCCTCTAATAACCTTGGTCGCTCTTCTCTGGACCCGCTCTAGTTCAGCTATGTCTTCTTATCACTGGAGACCAGAATTGTACACAATATGTAAGTGTGGTCGCACTAGTGACTTGTATAGAGGTAAAATTATGTTCTCCTCATGAGCATCTATGCCTCTTTTAATCATCCCATTATTTTATTTGCCTTTGCAGCAGCTGCCTGACACTGGCACTAAATGTGAGTTTGCCATCTACCCATACACCCAGGTCTTTTTCAGTGGTGTTTTGCCCAGTGTTTTACAATTAAGAACAGAATTATTTCCTCTGCCCAAGTGCATGACCGTACATTTATCCCCATTAAAGCTCATTTGCCATTTATCAAGCCCAAGCTTCTAGTTTACATAAATCTCCTGTACTATAAAATTGTCTTCCTCTGTATTGATTACCCTGCAGAGTTTAGTGTAATCTGCAAATATTGAGATTCTACTCTGTATGCCCCTACAAGGTCATTAATAAATATGTTAAAAGAAGAGGCCCAATACTGACCCCTGTGGAACCCCACTGTTACCTGTAGGGCCCAATACTGACCCCTGTGGTACCCCACGTTAACTGTGACCCATTCTGAAGTGATAGAGAGAGATAAGGGAGGTGCAGCACTATGGAGAGGAGTATGTGATAGAGATGAGGAGGAGATGTAGAGTTGTGCAGCACTATGGAGAGGAAAGGTAAGTGATAGACAGAGATAAGGGAGGTGCAGCACTGTGGAGCGGACGGGTATGTGATAGAGATGAGGAGATGTAGGGAGGTGCAGAACTGTGGAGAGTAATAGTATATATTGTATTCTGTAGCGGATGGGCAGCCAGTGTAATGACGGCACAGATGTGCTAAGACATCATCAATTGACACCAGAATAGAGAGGTTGGCGGTGAATTAATCTAATTTTCATCCAGATCTGCTGCAGCAAATTACACGGAATCTGCATCAAAAATGCACAATTCGGTGCAGTTTTATCGCGGCAGAATGTATTTGTAGCCATTCCGCCACATGTGGGCGCTCTCTCTGGGAGCGGAGATTCTGAAGGGACCAGGCCCTGATTTATGCACATGCAGTTTACTGTTTCCAGTCCCTATCTGCTATTGACTTTTCATGTCTTGTGGATGCCGCACATGGGCAGCGATGACTTTCTCCAGGATTAGCGGCTCGGCTGCTTTTAGCTTCTCTCCATTAAATCACAACTTTGATCAGTGACTCTGCTTAGAAGTATAATAGCCGAAATCCACCCGGCGTCTCATCTCAGGCTGCTGCTCTTTGCATCCTCCATGCTTTACACTGCAGCAAAATGACGGCTATAACAGCAAAGTGAAACTTTCTGCAATAGTACTTTGCCTTTATTTCTGCGTCCAGTCATCGGAGATGGATCTACGTGATCTGATCCAAATCTAGAAAACAAGTGGCTGCTAGTGGACGTAATAAGAGGTTTGTTGTAGCAAAGCAGCAGCGAGTGTCAGCGGAGCCTGTTCTCAGCGCAACGTCGGCGATTCCCGTGAGACTGATGGACGCCGCGGTCTTCAAGTTAAATGAGAATTTCTTGCATGAGCGGCTGCCACCTTTCACTGTTGATGGAACAAACAGCCAATTTAGGAAAACATTTTTCTTTTTTTTTTTTACTTTGATGATTTCGGCTTTGTCACCGGCGGGAACATCCTGCGGTATAGAATACCAAGTGAGGTGTGAAAAAACCTAAAGGTGCAGTTATTATACTGCACCTGAGATATCAAAGTGCAAGACCAGGTGAATACCAGGACACGACACAGTAAGAATAAGTGAGATCATCAGCAGGTGTATACTCTATACAGGAGCTCCCCCTAGTGGTGCTGCAGACAAGATCTTATCATGTATCTCTGTATACAGGGAGCTCCCCCTATCGGTGGCTGCAGACAAGATCTTATCATGTATCTCTTATACAGGGAGCTCCCCTAGTGGTGACTGCAGACAGGATCTTATCATGTATCTCTGTATACAGGGAGCTCCCCCTAGTGGTGACTGCAGAGAGGATCTTATCATTTATCTCTGTATACAGGGAGCTCCCCCTAGTGGTGACTGCAGACAGATCTTATCATGTATCTCTGTATACAGGGAGCTCCCCTAGTGGTGCTGCAGACAAGATCTTATCATGTATCTCTGTATACAGGGAGCTCCCCCTAGTGGTGACTGCAGACAGGATCTTATCATGTATCTCTGTATACAGGGAGCTCCCCCTAGTGGTGACTGCAGACAGGATCTTATCATGTATCTCTGTATACAGGGAGCTCCCCCTAGTGGTGACTGCAGAGAGGATCTTATTACGTATCTCTGTATACAGGGAGCTCCCCCTAGTGGTGGCTGCAGACAGAATGTTATCATGTATCTCTGTATACAGGGAGCTCCCCCTAGTGGTAGCTGCACACTGGATCTTATTATGTATCTCTGTATACAGGGAGCTCCCCCTAGTGGTGACTGCAGACAGGATCTTATCCTGCATGTCTGTATACAGGGAGCTCCCCCTAGTGGTGTCTACAGACAGAATCTTATCATGTATATCTCTGTATACAGGGAGCTCCCCCTAGTGGTGACTGCAGACAGAATGTTATCATATATCTGAGTATACAGGGAGCTCCCCCTAGTGGTGGCTGCAGACAGAATGTTATGTATCTCTGTATACTGGGAGCTCCCCCTAGTAGTGGCTTCAGACATAACATTCTCATGTACCTCTGTATATAGGGAGCTCCCCCTAGTGGTGACTGTATGTAATAACCAGATGACTTTTTATCACACCATACGAGTTGTATCTGCATTATGCTTTTCTTTGAAGACACTGTATAATCGGCATGGACTATACTGCACCGGCTGTGCAAAAAGTAAATGAAAGGAAACGACATTTTCGTATCACATTGTGATTTTGCGGTAACTGTGATGCGGGTCATAATGATGGTGCACCGACCTCACGGATCAGACAATGATTCCTTTTTTTGTGTCTGACTTTACTTTGGTCTTTGAGAAGTCTTTCTTTTATCTGATAAAGGACATTTTTGATGGCTGTCTTATAAGAAAACTGTTACTTCTCCACAAAATATTCCAGTTGCCGTAGCAACAGCAAAATGATATAAACGTTTGGGAAAATGGACTTTCTTTGCTCAGATTTTACAGAAAATTGATTTTTTTTTTCTTGTTAACATGAGAAAGGAGGGGCGGCAGCTTCACCAGTAAATGTGAATTGGTTCTCGTAAGATTAACAAAAAGCCGAACTTAAATGACTTTCTAGAAGTGAATCTAAGTGAAAGATGGTGAGTATATCCGGAGTATACAAAACCTGACCACGCGCCATCTACAGAGCCCGACCACGCGCCATCTACAGAGCCTGACCACGTGCCATCTACAAAGCCTGACCACGCGCCATCTACAGAGCCTGACCACGCGCCATCTACAGAGCCTGACCACACGCCATCTACAGAGCCCGACCACGTGCCATCTACAGAGCCCGACCACGTGCCATCTACAGAGCCCGACCACGTGCCATCTACAGAGCACGACCACGTGCCTTCTACAGAGCCCGACCACGTGCCATCTACAGAGCCCGACCACGCGCCATCTACAGAGCCCGACCACGCGCCATCTACAGAACCCGACCACGTGCTATCTACAGAACCCGACCAAGCGCCATCTACAGAACCCGACCACGCGCCATCTACAGAGCCCGACCACGCGCCATCTACAGAGCCCGACCACGTGCCATCTACAGAGCCCGACCACGTGCCATCTACAGAGCACGACCACGTGCCTTCTACAGAGCCCGACCACGTGCCATCTACAGAGCCCGACCACGCGCCATCTACAGAGCCCGACCACGCGCCATCTACAGAACCTGACCACGTGCTATCTACAGAACCCGACCAAGTGCCATCTACAGAACCCGACCACGCGCCATCTACAGAGCCCGACCACGTGCCATCTACAGAGCCCGACCACCGCCATCTACAGAGCCCGACCACGTGCCATCTACAGAGCCCGACCACGTGCCATCTACAGAGCTCGACCACGTGCCATCTACAGAGCCCGACCACGTGCCATCTACAGAGCCCGACCACGTGCCATCTACAGAGCCCGACCACGTGCCATCTACAGAGCCCGACCACGTGCCATCTACAGAGCCCGACCACGTGCCATCTACAGAGCCTGACCACGTGCCATCTACAGAGCTTGACCACGTGCCATGTACAGAGCCCGACCATGTGCCATCTACAGAGCCCGACCATGTGCCATCTACAGAGCCCGACCACGTGCCATCTACAGAGCCCGACCACGTGCCATCTACAGAGCCCGACCATGTGCCATCTACAGAGCCTGACCACGTGCCATCTACAGAGCCCGACCACGTGCCATCTACAGAGCCCGACCATGTGCCATCTACAGAGCCCGACCACGTGCCATCTACAGAGTCCAACCACACGCTCTCTACGGAGTCTGACCACGCGCCCTCTATGGAATCCAATCACGCGCCATCTACAGAGCCCAACCACGCACCATCTACAGAGTCCAACCATGTGCCCTCTACGGAGTCCGACCACGGGCCCTCTACTAGGTCCGATAACGCACCCTCTACAGAGTCAGACCAAGCATTATCTACAGAGCCCGACCACGTACCATTTACGGAGCCCGACCATCTACAGAGTGCAGCCACGGGCCATCTACGGAGTCCAACCACACACCCAAACAGAGTCAGAGTAGGCATCATCTACAGAGTCCAACCTCGTGCCATCTACAGAGTTCAACCACGTGCCATCTATGGAGTCCAACCATACGCCATCTACAGAGCCCAACCACATGCCAACTACAGAGTATGACCACGCGCCATCTTCAGAGTATAGTGATCTGCTCACAGTGTTTTGGGACACTCATAGACTGAGTCTGACAGGTACCTTTTTACAGTAAAACAAAGTTTATTACATCATAAACCACACTGTGATGACCATCCGCTGTGAGGCTGAGCTGCTGGTAAGGCAGCACCCCGAGAAACCCCGAGACCTTTACCCTATACAGGAATCTGGAAATACAGCGGAGCTCAGGAGGTAACTGCCTATGATGAGCAGCGGACCGGAGCAGGAAGGTCGCCAGGAAGGAGTATTAAATCAGGACCCGAAAGCGTAGTCAGGAGTCAGAGTTAAAACCGGGAGGGCAGCGAAAGTACAAAATCGTCAGGCTGTAGCAGGGTCAAAATCCAGGCAAAGGTCAGAGTCAAAACCAAACACACACTAGATCACTGGGGAAACCCAAGACTATATCTGGCGGCCTGCAAGACAGGCTCCAGTGTATTTGAAGGGCACGGTTACCTCCCATAGGCTGGAGCTCACAGCCTGATGACCTCATCCGGACCGTCCCTAGAACAGGCCAGATGGTGATGCACGACTGGCACCAACCACCCCGCTTCTGACAGAAGAACGAAGGCTGCGCCTATCAGACCCTCTGCAGGACCGCTCTTCTGTTACCAACATCACCCAAGGAGAAACACGGCGATGCCCAGCGACAGAGGCAGACGTCGAAGGAGCAAGTCCATATGAGCACATAGCCCTCCTATCACCGCACCACCAGCCGAAGAGTCCGGCGCTCCCAGCGGCCGAGGCATGGAACACCGGCCACCGAGTCTAATGGCAACGTGACAAAACACAACATAAACAGTCCATTATAACATATCAACAGAACATGAATGACATACAGTCAGTCCCGATGGCAGATACGCCAGCCTGGCACGATATACATAGTCCCTTGACATGGGTTACCTTCCAGCTCCCATGGTCCCCTACTGTGTGCCTTCCAGGACACAGGCCACCTCCATGCATACCATCCCAGGTGTGTTCCAGGTGGCCTCTCCACTCTTCCTCCAGATCTTGGATTATGTGATTATCCTGAAGAAGGGGTTTGTTGGTTACCCTGAAACACGTAGAAAATAAAATCACATAATTACTAATTTTTTGGTCATGAAAAATTTCTTCCTATACTAACAAGCGCGGTCATATTCCCAATTTCTATGTTTTTATTGTATTATGCTTAAAGTGGGAGATCGCAGCAGACTGAGAGACCTGCTACACGTCTTTATAGTGGTTGTGACTTTCACAACTGTAGAAGGTGAGCAATTCTAATTTTATCTTTGAAAATTGTCACACAGGTATACACACTGTGCGTCTTTCTTTTCCAGTTATAATACCTGACAAGAGGCAGCTATGGCAGCTCAGGCGCACCAGATGCAGGTTCAGATGTTGGACTCCTCCAAGAATCGGGGAAGGAGGAACAACAAAGGGTCAGAGGGCTGCCAGAAAATGTATCACCCCAGGATTTGGATGAGACCTTACGGGGCATTTTTAATTCGGTTTTGGACAGACCTCGTGACACCCTCTTAAATCTGGATCGTGCCCATAGGGCTTTGGGTCCACGTCCCTGTGAACAAGACCCTCCAAGAGATGTAGCTCGTCACATCCACAAGTACCAACTGAAAAACGCAGTAATGGGGGCTGCTAGGCGAATAGGATCCATTGACCATCAGGACGTATGGCTACAACTCCTGCCAGATTTACCGAGGTGGATCCTGCAGAGACGCAGGGCCCTCAGACCCCTACTGGACGTTTTGCGCAAACGCGACTTCCCCTATACATAGGGGTTTCCGTTTCGCTTACAAGTCCAAAAAGGGGGTGGGTACACCTCGAGTCACCCCAGTGGCATCCCGGCATTTTCAGCAGCTCTTGGTATCCTGGAAGTAGAGATGGCCACCTATGCCTACTTTCTATAGGGCTGACATCCCCCGCGGGGGAAATCTCCCCAGAGACAGAGCTAGGTGCGGTAACCTGTGCCTAGCTCTAGCATGATCGTTAAAGCTTCTTCTCCAACCTTCCCTACTCTCTTCCTCCTATTCCTTCTACTGGAATCTCCCCTCTTTCCACCCTCTCTTACTCTCTCACCACTTCATCTCTGCTTTTCGTCTCTTCCCCCCCCCCCCCCCCCATGTTTTCTGGGGTTTTGTTTTTTCTTCATGTTTTATCTCTTTCACAGGGGTTTCTGGGGTCCGACATAGCTTTGCCTCCTTGATTTGGGCATATTTACTTCAGTTTTTAGCTCAGTGCCAAAATGTCAAATGACAGTGCACGCTACCTGGATACCCACTGTTTATCATAGTTACCAGTGTTCTCCCTGCTTAGCGCTGCCTGGTGTAGCTGCGTCCCTGTGAGAAATCATTAACTTTTACTACTGCCCCGGGGATCCTGCTCCACCTACAGGGAGCATAACAATCTTGCTGCTCCACCATCACCCTGGAGGTCTGTCCCGCAGCGCCGGTAACATTACCAAACCGTAAGTGGCGTCACGAACACTAATTTTATTTTTACTCACTCTTTTCAGCAATCACCAAGGGCCACGAGACCGGGCACAGGTCCCAGTGATATCCCCCAAGAACTACAACGCCCGGGACCAGGTACCCCACAGCCCTGGGGTGGTCAGCTTCTGGCGTCACAAACAGGATCCCGTGCCCAGTAAAACCGGGTACTGTGCACCTTGAACTTTGCTTTAAACCGGACTTTGTTGAACCCCAAGATGGCGGGGTCAGAGACTTAACACCATGTGCGGGCCCAGGGGCGTGCCTTAGCCCCACATCGTGGGAGGGCCCTGCCAGAGGCATGAAAACTCAGACCTGCCTGAGTTGCCAAGGAAGAACCAAGGGGGCGGGCCTAAGATTAAAGTACCCCTGCTGAAGACTGTAAATGGCAGCAAGGAAGGGCGAGGCAGGGGAAGCTGATACCCGCCGTGCCTTTGCCCAAAGGAGACAATACCCTTTTGATTAGCAAGTTGCAACCCCGGATAATGTTCAGGGAAACACCGGAATTAACAAGGCTGATTGGGGGGATCCTTAGGCACTAGCGTCGGGCCTTGGAGACACTCTCCCCCTTTTCCCTACTCTTGTTTTTTTTTCCCTTGCCCCTTCTTCCCTATTCTGGGCAAGACCTATTTCCCCCCTCTGTTCCTTTCTTTCCCTCCCCTCCCTTCTCCCCTCGATCCCTTCCTTCCCATTGTACCCACTTTCTAATTCTACGCTTTTCTATACTTATATACTCCATTTGGTTGGGGATAGTTGCTTCCCCTCTTAGGGCTCCTTTACACACGGCTACATTTCTAGGGTGGCTACAGGTAACTTACTGGCTGCAGTGAAATCATGGAGAGATGATTCCATTTGTACACAGCAACAAAATAGAACCTTATCTCCATGATTTCACTGCAACCAGTAAGTTACCTGTAGCCACCCTAGAAATGTAGCCGTGTGTAAAGGGCCCTTAGGGTCAGTATTGGTGGGAGTGAGCGTAGCTCAGATGGATGTAGAATACTATGGACCCAGTGGGTCTCTCTCAAGGTACCGTCACACGCGGCAATTTTGCAAGCAATTTCACTGGCAATTTGCTGGTTGCAGTGAAATCATGGATACATTGTTCTGTTTTGTTGCCGTGTAGAAATGGAACCATGTATCCATGATTTTACTGCAACCAGCAAATTGCCAGTGAAATTGCTTGCAAAATTGCCGCGTGTGACGGTACCTTTATTGCAGATGTTATTGTAAAGGACTTGCTATTCGGCCTTTGTTCAGCTATGGACTCAGCTTGGCCGTTACATCAAGCGCTCCACTCCCTCGCTATAGTTGTGACACTCGTGCCATCGTGTTATTGTCGATCTTTGTATGTTGTATTCAGCTTTTCTCCTAATAAAAGTACATTTAATATAAAAAAAACATAAAAGTCATTAAAAATGAATGTAAAATCATAAACATAACAGATATCTCCGCGTCTGTAAACGTCCGATCAATATAAGATTATTCATCCCAAATAGTGACACTATAAAGGAAAGAAAAACAACAAAAAACACCAGAAATGTTTTTTTGTTGCAAAAAATGTAACAAATATTGATTGAAATGTCCCAAAACAATAGAAAAAAACACAAATGGAGAAGAAGAATAAACAATGGACCCAAAATAAAAGGGTTTATCCTATTTTCTGGTGCCTGGTCTGGGGACATGACAAAAACGGTAAATAAGTGTCCATGGGGGGGAGAAATAAACACAATAAAGAGTAGAGAATCACAGAATGGAAGAATAAAGTGTTAGGAGGAGGGTGAGCCGCTTCACTCAGTCACCTCAGGCTGCTGAGGAGGAGCAGGGCGCCGCCATGACACCTCCATCAATCAGCTGTCACTTCCGGCGCATGCGCAGCACAGCCCTTGAGCTGTCCCGACTCGATAGCACCTGAACGCCACGCCCCCTTCTACCTGATTGGCGCAGAGCTGTCATGTGGTACATGGCGGAGGCGGGGCCGCCGCTGCTGTGATCCTCCCGTCAGACGTGTGTTCCAGGGGTCGGTGGAGCTCAGTCATGTCCGCTCTCAGGGTGACCAGGGTAAGAGGAGGCCGCCATCATGTGCCCGCCCGGGGCTGTGTGTGCGGAGCGAGGACTCAGCGCTGACCGGGTACTCTGACCTCTACAGGACTACAACTCCCAGCATGTCCTGCTCCTTCCTGCACTCAGTGATGGGGGGGGCACTACAACTCCCAGCATGCCCTGCTCCTTCCTGTACTCAGTGATGGGGGGCACTACAACTCCCATCATGCCCTGCTCCTTGCTGTACCCAGTGATGGGGGGCACTACAACTCCCAGCATGCCCTGCTCCTTGCTGTACCCAGTGATGGGGGGCACTACAACTCCCAGCATGCCCTGCTCCTTCCTGTACCCAGTGATGGGGGGCACTACAACTCCCAGCATGCCCTGCTCCTTCCTGTACTCAGTGATGGGGGGCACTACAACTCCCAGCATGCCCTGCTCCTTCCTGTACCCAGTGATGGGGGGGCACTACAACTCCCAGCATGCCCTGCTCCTTCCTGTACCCAGTGATGGGGGGCACTACAACTCCCAGCATGCCCTGCTCCTTCCTGTACCCACTGATGGGGGGGGCACTACAACTCCCAGCATGCCCTGCTCCTTCCTGTACTCAGTGATGGGGGGGCACTAGAACTCCCATCATGCCCTGCTCCTTGCTGTACCCAGTGATGGGGGGCACTACCACTCCCAGCATGCCCTGCTCCCTCCTGTACCCAGTGATGGGGGGGCACTACAACTCCCAGCATGCCCTGCTCCTTCCTGTACTCAGTGATGGGGGACACTACAACTCCCAGCATGCCCTGCTCCTTCCTGTACTCAGTGATGGGGGACACTACAACTCCCAGCATGCCCTGCTCCTTCCTGTACTCAGTGATGGGGGGGGGCACTACAACTCCCAGCATGCCCTGCTCCTTCCTGTACTCAGTGATGGTGGACACTACAACTCCCAGCATGCCCTGCTCCTTCCTGTACTCAGTGATGGGGACACTACAACTCCCAGCATGCCCTGCTCCCTCCTGTACCCAGTGATGGGGGGGGCACTACAACTCCCAGCATGCCCTGCTCCTTGCTGTACCCAGTGATGGGGGGCACTACCACTCCCAGCATGCCCTGCTCCTTCCTGTACCCAGTGATGGGGGGCACTACCACTCCCAGCATGCCCTGCTCCTTCCTGTACTCAGTGATGGGGGACACTACAACTCCCAGCATGCCCTGCTCCTTCCTGTACTCAGTGATGGGGGGGCACTACAACTCCCAGCATGCCCTGCTCCTTCCTGTACTCAGTGATGGAGGACACTACAACTCCCAGCATGCCCTGCTCCTTCCTGTACTCAGTGATGGGGGGGACACACTACAACTCCCAGCATGCCCTGCTCCTTCCTGTACTCAGTGATGGGGGACACTACAACTCCCAGCATGCCCTGCTCCTTCCTGTACTCAGTGATGGGGGACACTACAACTCCCAGCATGCCCTGCTCCTTCCTGTACCCAGTGATGGGGGGGGGGGGACACTACAACTCCCAGCAATGCCCTGCTCATTTCTGTACTCAGTGATGGGGGGACACTACAACTCCCAGCATGCCCTGCTCCTTCCTGTACTCAGTGATGTGAGGTGGCACTACAACTCCCAGCATGCCCTGCTCCTTCCTGTACCCAGTGATGGGGGGCACTACAACTCCCAGCATGCCCTGCTCCCTCCTGTACTCAGTGATGGGGGGGGCACTACAACTCCCAGCATGCCCTGCTCCTTCCTGTACTCAGTGATGGGGGGGCACTACAACTCCCAGCATGCCCTGCTTCTTCCTGTACTCAGTGATGGGGGGACACTACAACTCCCAGCATGCCCTGCTCCTTCCTGTACCCAGTGATGGGGGACACTACAACTCCCAGCATGCCCTGCTCCTTCCTGTGCTCCGTGATGGGGGGCACTACAACTCCCAGCATGCCCTGCTCCCTCCTGTACCCAGTGATGGGGGGCACTACAACTCCCAGCATGCCCTGCTCCCTCCTGTACCCAGTGATGGGGGGGCACTACAACTCCCAGCATGCCCTGCTCCTTCCTGTACCCAGTGATGGGGGGCACTACAACTCCCAGCATGCCCTGCTCCCTCCTGTACTCAGTGATGGGGGGGCACTACAACTCCCAGCATGCCCTGCTCCTTCCTGCACTCAGTGATGGGGGGTACTACAACTCCCAGCATGCCCTGCTCCTTCCTGCACTCAGTGATGGGGGGACACTACAACTCCCAGCATGCCCTGCTCTCTCCTGTACCCAGTGATGGGGGGCACTACAACTCCCAGCATGCCCTGCTCCCTCCTGTACCCAGTGATGGGGGGGGGGCACTACAACTCCCAGCATGCCCTGCTCCTTCCTGTACTCAGTGATGGGGGGCACTACAACTCCCAGCATGCCCTGCTCCTTCCTGTACTGTGACGGGGGGCACTACAACTCCCAGCATGACCTGCTCCCTCCTGTACCCAGTGATGGGGGGGCACTACAACTCCCAGCATGCCCTGCTCCTGCACTTTCTGTACCCAGTAATGTTAGGGGCACTACATGTCCCAGCATGCAGGTTAAAAGCCAGTCAGAAATGTGTTAAAAATATTCATGGTTTCTGCAGTAGTCACTTTTTCTTATTTTTCTATTGAAGGATGCGTGCTGCTGGTGTTGCCGGCTGCGTGCTGCGGGTGTTGCCGGCTGCGTGCTGCGGGTGTTGCCGGCTGCGTGCTGCGGGTGTTGCCGGCTGCGTGCTGCTGGTGTTGCCGGCTGCGTGCTGCTGGTGTTGCCGGCTGCGTGCTGCTGGTGTTGCCGGCTGCGTGCTGCTGGTGTTGCCGGCTGCGTGCTGCTGGTGTTGCCGGCTGCGTGCTGCGGGTGTTGCCGGCTGCGTGCTGCGGGTGTTGCCGGCTGCGTGCTGCGGGTGTTGCCGGCTGCGTGCTGCGGGTGTTGCCGGCTGCGGGTTTTGCCGATTGCAGGTGTTGCCGGCTGCGTTCCTGCTGAAGGATTTCCAACCCCCCCACCCCCACTCGCCGTGTAATCACCGTCACATCACTAGAGCGAAGGTCACATAACATCACAGTCTGCGCTCGACCGGAGCTCACGTTACCACGGCTGAGTCCTGCAGTACGGACGCCCCCACATCTACAGGAGCATCACCCCCCTTCAGTTTACCAGACTTACTGCAAAGTCCTATAAAAATAATGACATTACTGCTCTGATGGGAGGAGTTGTCTCCTATTCCTTGGTAAATATGCCCATCAGGTGTTGGAGAAGCTGGGGCACCACTATTACTGCTGGGCTTTCCCCCCTGTCCAGCACTGCACACTCACCCTCTCCTCCCATTCGGTCCTGCACTTTCTCCATCCCACCTTCACACTGCACCCAGTACTCCCCTCATCCCCCTTTGGGGCTGCACCTTCTCCTTGTGATGTGTGCCGCTCTCCGGAGCGATGATGATTGGGATGAGGGACACTGCAGGGATCTGTGGGACTATTAACACCCGATCCTTCACCAATATTACTGTGACATGTCAGGTTTGGCAAGTCCCCTTTAAGTTCAGGTCCCCGGAGATATCACAATCGCAGCTGCCTCCTATATATAATGTTGTAGGCGGAATCCATATTCATGAGCCGCATACTGACAAGTCATCACATCCACATCTTCTCCGACTGCAGAGAACACGTCCTGAGCCCCCGCTATATGCCGGGGACCTCACAGGTGGGTGCAGAGAACACGTCCTGAGCCCCCGCTATATGCCGGGAACCTCACAGGTGGGTGCAGAGAACACGTCCTGAGCCCCCGCTATATGCCGGGAACCTCACAGGTGGGTGCAGAGAACACGTCCTGAGCCCCCGCTATATGCCGGGAACCTCACAGGTGGGTGCAGAGAACACGTCCTGAGCCCCCGCTATATGCCGGGAACCTCACAGGTGGGTGCAGAGAACAGGTCCTGAGCCCCCGCTATATGCCGGGAACCTCACAGGTGGGTGCAGAGAACACGTCCTGAGCCCCCGCTATATGCCGGGAACCTCACAGGTGGGTGCAGGGAACACGTCCTGAGCCCCCGCTATATGCCGGGAACCTCACAGGTGGGTGCAGAGAACACGTCCTGAGCCCCCGCTAATTGCCAGGGACCTCACAGGTGGGTGCAGAGAACACGTCCTGAGCCCCCGCTAATTGCCAGGGACCTCACAGCTGGGTGCAGAGAACACGTCCTGAGCCCCCGCTAATTGCCGGGGACCTCACATGTGTGTGCAGAGAACACGTCCTGAGCCCCCGCTATATGCCGGGGACCTCACAGGTGGGTGCAGAGAACACGTCCTGAGCCCCCGCTATATGCCGGGGACCTCACAGGTGGGTGCAGAGAACACGTCCTGAGCCCCCGCTATATGCCGGGGACCTCACAGGTGGGTGCAGAGAACACGTCCTGAGCCCCCGCTATATGCCGGGGACCTCACAGGTGGGTGCAGAGAACACGTCCTGAGCCCCCGCTATATGCCGGGAACCTCACAGGTGGGTGCAGAGAACAGGTCCTGAGCCCCCGCTATATGCCGGGAACCTCACAGGTGGGTGCAGAGAACACGTCCTGAGCCCCCGCTATATGCCGGGAACCTCACAGGTGGGTGCAGGGAACACGTCCTGAGCCCCCGCTATATGCCGGGAACCTCACAGGTGGGTGCAGAGAACACGTCCTGAGCCCCCGCTAATTGCCAGGGACCTCACAGGTGGGTGCAGAGAACACGTCCTGAGCCCCCGCTAATTGCCAGGGACCTCACAGCTGGGTGCAGAGAACACGTCCTGAGCCCCCGCTAATTGCCGGGGACCTCACATGTGTGTGCAGAGAACACGTCCTGAGCCCCCGCTATATGCCGGGGACCTCACAGGTGGGTGCAGAGAACACGTCCTGAGCCCCCGCTATATGCCGGGGACCTCACAGGTGGGTGCAGAGAACACGTCCTGAGCCCCCGCTATATGCCGGGGACCTCACAGGTGGGTGCAGAGAACACGTCCTGAGCCCCCGCTATATGCCGGGGACCTCACAGGTGGGTGCAGAGAACACGTCCTGAGCCCCACTATATGCTGTGTGTGCTGTCTCTCTTCCCCCTGTGGATAGGACCTGTAGTGATGTCACGGTCATGTGATCTGGCTCCACCCATGACTGTGACCGCCATAGGTCCTGTAGAGTTTGCGGTGGGGGTGGGTTGGGCTGTGGCGATGGGTTTGTGGAGAGGCATCGCTGTTGGTGGTAACACTGGTGGTCCCATACCGCCAGCGGACACCATACTTGTACTCCCATCACTTGGGTGTGCAAATATGGCACTTGTTCTGGCCAATCAGAGGATAGGAGGACACGATTACGGCGGGAGTGGATGACAGATGTCACAAGGTAAGTAGATAATAGATACAAAGCAACTAAAAGGTTTAAAGTATAGAAGGGATACCATGGACATATACTAAGCTGCGATGTCCAATTTACCGCTATTATTCAATGTATTGATCTGCATAGGATGTGTTCGCACCGTGTGAGGAGGCTTCACCTGCTGCAGATGTGACCGTCATTTTTCCTGCTCTTTGCGGATGTGTGTCGGTGAACCCTCATCTGCTTTACTGCTGCTGTAAAACGCTGCAAATCTGTCCAGAAGCTCTTGGGCTTCTCCACCCTGCACGGACGTGGCTATTCCACTGCTATAGACATCTGCAGCAATTCTGACTCTGGACATCACCGATTGCTGGTGATCTAGTTTGGATACGATAATTCTGACAGCAAGTGGAGATCTAGAACTAATGGTACCTTTACACGCCGCCACAACAGGATGGATACAACCCGCTACAGGCTACAAATGTAGCTTGTCGCGCCAATATCGCCCGTAGTAGCGGCGTGTGAAGACGGGACGACACAGCCGGCTACAGATACCTCTGTATCCGTGCACTGCCCATAAACATATGGCTACATCGCCGATTGTAGCGAGCTGTATCGGCGTGTAAAGACGTTACGGAAGGGAACTCGGGACAGCCTGCGATGTAGCTAAGGCGTGACCCTGGCTCCGTGTTACCGCGCCCCATGTGCGATCATTGGTGGAAGCTGCTGCATGACGATTGGTAGTCGCTGCATAGGGAGGCATATTTAAGGAGCTGACGAGTCACACTACACAATCGCTCGAGCGTGCTGTATTACTCAGCCTCCTGCGATGCCTGGCCAATCAGGATGTTCTTGCTTTGTCCTATCAGCGTACGGACGGCTCGTACTCTCAATTGTGGCACGCCTATGTGCTGTCCCTGCTGCACCAGGTCCGCCCATAGTAGCTGGTTATAGCGGTGTGTAATTGAGCTACAGATGGCTACTTGCGACACCCGGCGATGTAGCTAGCTGTAGATGTAGCGTGGCGTAGCGCACCTTGTGGCGGCGTGTAAAGAGGGTGCGGTTCCCGTTGGTAACCGTTCGGCTGTGCTCGTGCACGTGAAGTTGCCGTTGGTATCCATCCTGTTGTGGCGGCGTGTAAAGGTACCATAACAGATAAAACCTGAAGGTAGCAGAGCGTCTCTCGGTGCAGGGGACTCACATTGCTGATTGTTGTGTTCCAGGTGTTGCAGCGCATTGCGAGGAGCGGCTGGAGGGCGCAGTCCACGGCTCCTAAGACGGCCGCCGCCTCCTCCTCACCCTCAGGCTTCAACTTCGGTAAGTGTCAGACGTCTTATATTACATGGCAAATCTGGTGTCAGAAGAGGACGCACATTGTGTAACTGCTGCTTCTCCGAGTCTGTATCCAGAGGCATTAATATTGTTAGTTTCCTCCTTACACTGTATATTAATTATGTTCCCGCTCCACCCTGCCCTGCAGGAGCTTTTCTAACCTGCGTCCATAGACATTAATATGGTGTCGCCCCTCTCCTGCTGTTCTAGGAATGATTTCTACAAGATTTTGGAGGTGTCAGTGGAATTCTTAGGGCGTCTTCACACTGCGGTGTGATCCTGTACGGGATGACCCAGACAGCCGCGGACTGGATCAGCACACAGGACTGGGGGGCTATTATGCCCTCCGGTCCGGTGTGCAGCGCACGCAGTTCCCGCTGCTGATAAGTCAGGACCGCGGGCGCCGGGGTCCTGACCTGTCAGCGGCTGCAGTTGCGTGCTCTGCACACCGGACCGGAGGGCATAATAGGCCCCCCAGTCCTGTGTGCTGATCCGGTCCACGGCTGTCTGGGTCCTCCCGGACAGCCCCGGACCAGATCACTCCGCAGTGTGAAGCCGGCCTTACACCTTCACCCAGAAGATCATTTGTGAGGTGACACTGATGTTGGGAGAAGCCGGGCTCACAATCTCCATTATAGGATGGGGCTGAGGTCCAGGCTCTGTCACTGGAGCTAAGGGACCAGCCCCTGATAACAGCCGGAGCATTATCTTCCTCCACCATCTGTACAGTGGGCACAATGCAGTTAGGGGGGGATTGTCCTCCATTCACTAAACCCAGGCTCCTCCATCAGACATAGGTAGAGCAGTGTGATCCATCACTGCACAGAACTCGTCTCCTCCAGAGTCCAGTACTGGCGGCTTTACACCGCTCCATCTGACGCTAAGCATTGTGCTTGGTGATGTATGGCTGCAGCTGCTCGGCATTGTGCTTGGTGATGTACGGCTGCAGCTGCTCGGCATTGTGCTTGGTGACGTATGGCTGCAGCTGCTCGGCATTGTGCTTGGTGATGTACGGCTGCAGCTGCTCGGCATTGTGCTTGGTGACGTATGGCTGCAGCTGCTCGGCATTGTGCTTGGTGAAGTACAACTGCAGCTGCTCAGCCATGAAGCTCTCGGCGGGTGCAGTGTTTGTACTGATGTCACAAAGGAGGTCTGGACTCTGCATTTATGGGGTCAGCAGAGCGGTGGGGACTTTTCTCTGCTCCTCAGCACTCGGCCCCCCACTCTATAACGTTACGAGTTCTGAGTTTCTGTGGTTCCTTCCACTTCTCTGTAATATCACTCACAGGTGATGGGAGAAGAAATGTCATGAACAGACTTGTTACCCTGGTGGCTCCTATTAGAGGACGCGCTGGTATCGGTGAGCTACGCACCACCACTCTCTCTGTCACATGGTAGTAATGGTGGACGGTATGCAGGGGCTAGAGGGTATACTCCAGGGGCGGAGGGGCCGGAGGGTATGCAATACCCATGTTGACTCAGAGAACAGAATTTGGTGATAGGTGGGAGGGAGGGGCAATACTCTTCTCCATATAGTGGAGTAACTTGTCTTGCTCTTGGGTCTTGTGCAGGCGACTCTTTACCTTTTTCTTCTCTGTATTTGTGGAGGTCTCCTGTTTTCTGGACTCCAGTTTTCTGTGCATTTGGTATAATTCTTCTATTATGATCTATAACGCATCTACTACTAATGTGACCTCTGATTGTGTTCACACCTTGCATTTCCTGTATTTCCATCCTTTGTGTTCTCCGTCCAGAGCTCAGCGAGCAGCAGAGAGAGTTTCAGGCCACCGCTCGCAAGTTTGCCAGAGAAGAAGTCATTCCTGTCGCCGGCCATTATGACAAGACCGGGGAGGTGAGCGAAGCGGCGGCCATCGAATGGTGTTACCTGCATAGTAATGAAAGAGTTAACAACAAATCTCTTGCCCTCTTAGTATCCCGTTCCCCTTATTAAGAGAGCCTGGGAGCTGGGGCTGATGAACGGGCACATCCCCGAGCAATGCGGTAAGACGACTCCTATCATCCGGGGGGCTACAGGCATGTTAGGGTCTCTGTGGATGAATATAACTGTGACGCAGCCTCCAATGTGCTGCGGTTTGTATCTAGAGCTGCATTCACTGACTGTCATCCACAGGAGGATTGAACCTCGGCATCTTTGACACTTGTCTGATAACGGAGGAGATCGCGTATGGCTGCACCGGGATTCAGACTGCCATAGAAGCAAATTCACTGGGGGTGAGTCCACACAGGAGAGATATATTGCCCCTCCATAATGGTATATGCAGAATAGTGAGTGCAGCTCTGGAGTATAATACAGGAGGTAACTCCGGATCAATAATGTAATGTATGTACACAGTGACTGCACCAGCAGAATAGTGAGTGCAGCTCTGGAGTATAATACAGGAGGTAACTCAGGATCAGTAATGTAATGTATGTACACAGTGACTGCACCAGCAGAATAGTGAGTGCAGCTCTGGAGTATAATACAGGAGGTAACTCAGGATCAGTAATGTAATGAATGTACACAGTGACTGCACCAGCAGAATAGTGAGTGCAGCTCTGGAGTATAATACAGGAGGTAACTCAGGATCAGTAATGTAATGTATGTACACAGAGACTGCACCAGCAGAATAGTGAGTGCAGCTCTGGAGTATAATACAGGAGGTAACTCAGGATCAGTAATGTAATGTATGTACACAGTGACTGCACCAGCAGAATAGTGAGTGCAGCTCTGGAGTATAATACAGGAGGTAACTCAGGATCAGTAATGTAATGTATGTACACAGTGACTGCACCAGCAGAATAGTGAGTGCAGCTCCGGAGTATAATACAGCAGGTAACTCAGGATCAGTAATGTAATGTATGTACACAGTGACTGCACCAGCAGAATAGTGAGTGCAGCTCTGGAGTATAATACAGGAGGTAACTCAGGATCAGTAATGTATGTACACAGTGACTGCACCAGCAGATTAGTGAGTGCAGCTCTGGAGTATAATACAGGAGGTAACTCAGGATCAGTAATGTAATGTATGTACACAGTGGCTGTACCAGCAGAATAGTGAGTGCAGGTCTGGAGTATAATACAGGAGGTAACTCAGGATCAGTAATGTAATGTATGTACACAGTGACTGCACCAGCAGAATAGTGAGTGCAGCTCCGGAGTATAATACAGCAGGTAACTCAGGATCAGTAATGTAATGTATGTACACAGTGACTGCACCAGCAGAATAGTGAGTGCAGCTCCGGAGTATAATACAGCAGGTAACTCAGGATCAGTAATGTAATGTATGTACACAGTGACTGCACCAGCAGAATAGTGAGTGCAGCTCCGGAGTATAATACAGCAGGTAACTCAGGATCAGTAATGTAATGTATGTACACAGTGACTGCACCAGCAGAATAGTGAGTGCAGCTCTGGAGTATAATACAGGAGGTAACTCAGAATCAGTAATGTAATGTATGTACACAGTGACTGCACCAGCAGAATAGTGAGTGCAGCTCTGGAGTATAATACAGGAGGTAACTCAGGATCAGTAATGTAATGTATGTACACAGTGACTGCACCAGCAGAATAGTGAGTGCAGCTCTGGAGTATAATACAGGAGGTAACTCAGGATCAGTAATGTAATGTATGTACACAGTGACTGCACCAGCAGAATAGTGAGTGCAGCTCTGGAGTATAATACAGGAGGTAACTCAGGATCAGTAATGTAATGTATGTACACAGCGACTGCACCAGCAGAATAGTGAGTGCAGCTCTGGAGTATAATACAGGAGGTAACTCAGGATCAGTAATGTATGTACACAGTGACTGCACCAGCAGAATAGTGAGTGCAGCTCTGGAGTATAATACAGGAGGTAACTCAGGATCAGTAATGTAATGTATGTACACAGTGACTGCACCAGCAGAATAGTGAGTGCAGCTCTGGAGTATCATGGTAACTCAGGATCAGTAATGTACACATAATCAAGTATTGAATTCTGCGCTGTTGTAGCTTCTTTATTTTCTGTATACAGCAAATGCCAGTGATCATTGCAGGGAATGAGGCTCAGCAGAAGAAATACCTGGGAAGAATGACGGAGGAGCCGCTGATGTGTGTAAGTGATGTCTTATATCTTGTTTATTTGTTCTCCTGAATATTCGATCACATCAGTGACTGTTTTAAGATTTCTTTTAGTACCAGTCACAAGTTTGGATATCCCTGCTCCTGCCATGTGTTTTTTTTTTTCCTTCTTCTTCTTATTTGAATATACATATTGTAGATTCAGCCTAAAGGCATCAAAACCAGAAAGGAAGGAAATATGTATGGAGAAGAGGCATAAAGAAAACATATGTGTGTGTGTTTTGCACCTCATAATCCTCTGTGCCCCCTCTGTTACTTTGATGAGGTTACACCCTTAAGGTCATCAAAAGCGATGGCTTTCAGTGAACAGGTCGCCTTGTCCAGTGGTCATTTGTGAAACCACCAACCATCAGAAGTGTTTGCGTCTGTCTGTGCCTTGCAGAGTTGGTCACGGCTCCATACAGTGCTGAGCCCAGAATGTGGTAAGAACCAGTCAAAGAGAAACCACAGTCCATCATTACTGTAAGACATGAGAAGGTCAGACACTCTGGAAAATTGCTAGAACATTGATGGTACCCTCAAGTGCAGTCATGAAAAATATCAATCGCTATGATTACACTGTCTCGTGAGAATTTACCAAGAATGACCTCTGCTGCAGAGGATAAGTTCATCAGAATTACCAGTCTCAGAAACCCCAAATAGGCAGAAGCCATCCCGTCCAGTCTGCTCTACGTGGGACCATCTTTGTGTTGCAACAGAGCAATGAGGAGGAAGAGCTGTCATCAGAGGAAGCTAAGATGTAACACATATATTCTGTTTTTTCACTTGTCTCTTTACTCCTTGTTTCCACACGTTTTCCTTCTTTTGTGGTTTTGCCGCCTTCAGTCTGAATCTACAATGTGCACATTCCAATAAGAACGTGGAAAACCAGTGCATGAGCGGGGGTGTCCAAACATTTGACTGTTGCTGACATTATATGGGAAGTTCTGCTTTTTCCGCACCAGATGTATTCTAAATAATTATATTGTACTTGTTTTATGCCGTGTCCTCTAGGCGTACTGTGTGACCGAACCTGGCGCCGGCTCGGACGTGGCCGGTCTGAAGACCCGAGCAGAAAAGAAGGGGAACGAGTACATCATCAACGGACAGAAGATGTGGATCACCAACGGGGGCAAAGCCAACTGGTCAGAGGCAAAGGGGGGCTGTAGTGATTGTTGCTCATCTTGGGAGGGGATAGTTGCTTTATATATTTTGATGGAGAGCAGGGAGCGGTCGCTTGGCAGCTGGCGAAGCGGACAGTGGCGGCAATCAAGAGGAGTCAGACATTTCTCTGCATAGGCAACACCTAAGATGACCGCTCACGTCTTTGAGAGTTTTGGAATCTCAGTTGCTGCCTATATGGAGCACAGCAGCCGGTGACCAAGTCATCTTGACTGTTGCGCTCTGCATAGGCAAACAGCTCTTCGCTTCTCTTGTGAGCAGAAATACGGGAACTTACTGGGGATATTTCTCAAATTAAAAAAAACTCATTATAATGAAGTTTTTACTTAGCTTTTTTTTTAACTGTAGCTAGGGATAAGGGTTATTGATTGGGATAGGGATAAAGATAGACCCACGGCTAGGTTTCGGGCTACGGTAATAAATAGTTGTATAAAAAAACAGAAATGTAATTTATAACAATTTATAACTTTAATTTTTAACTGGGGATTTGAACAGAAAGTTAAACCTCTGCTGTAAGGGCCCCGTTACACGCGGCGACATCGCCACCCATAACAGAGGCGATGTGGGGGCGTGGCCTATCGCCGGCATCATCGCCCCTACGTCGCCTCATGTGAAGGGGCGATGTCGCCGGTGCCTGGAGGTTGCCTGGTTTCAGAGCAGTGCTCTGAAACCAGGCGACCATCATGGGGCGATGTGCACACATCGCTCCATGTAACCGGGCGCCGGCGACCTGTCAGGCGATGGGAGCCATAGGCTCCCATTGTCCTGCATCGCCGCTGGGGATTCCAGACACCCCGGCGGCGATGCCGCCTGACAGATCGCCGGCGCGGGGCTGGAGGTGTCGCCCTGTCTAAACGGGGGACGGCGACGCTGGCGGGGGCGGCAAGAGCGTGCGCGCCCCCCGCCATTTGCCACCACCATCCCCAGCCCCGTCGCCCCATGTGACGGGGCCCTAAAGGTGCAGATTAGAATTGGTGGAGGCAGCCGGTGAATGATGGGGGCACAGGTCTGGGGCAAGTTCTATATTTAGGGATGTGGAGTTCTCTGTGGCCCATAGGGACAATACCTGTCCTGAGTGACACGAGGGTCCGCTGCTACCAATCTGTACTATTCCAGTAAATGGGCACCATCTAATACTTTGCTACCAGTGAATATATTCCATCATAATTGAGTGTTTCCTGCATCTTCTGTAGGTACTTTCTCTTGGCTCGCACAAGTTCTGACCCCAAGGCCTCAACAGGAAAAGCGTTTACCGGCTTTATCGTAGAGGCAGATAGTCCTGGAGTCCAGATTGGGAGAAAGGTGAGGATTCATGGCTCATTGTGGCCTTTATAGTCTGCAGGTCATCGTCCGGTGCTCGTTTGTTAGCTCTGATCGCTGCACCTCTGTGCTATAATGTATGGGAGCACTCACCGGTTCTCTGCTCCCATATGTTCCCAGGAGATGAACATGGGACAGCGCTGCTCAGACACCCGGGGGATCGTGTTTGAAGATGTCCGAGTTCCTGCTGAAAACGTCCTAATCGGAGAAGGAGCCGGTTTTAAAATCGCCATGGGGGCTTTTGATAAGACCCGTCCACCGGTATAACGCTCATTCATTATGAAGTATCCCTGTCCTCTGTAAACCGTGCGGTTTAGCTGACTTGTTCTCTATTGCAGGTGGCGGCAGGTGCCGTGGGATTAGCACAGCGGGCACTGGACGAAGCCACAAAGTACTCGCTGGAGAGGAAGACCTTTGGAAGACTCCTCGCTGAGGTAACTGTAGACCTGATTCTAGTCTCTATGCCGGAGGTGGATACAGGCCATAGATCTGGCTGCTTCACTTCAGCCGCCCCGGGCCAAAAGTGTACATATAGGAAAGGGGTCTAGCTTTGCCGCCCTGCACTGCCAACCCATTAATGTAGTATAAACAACCTCAGAACATTCACTAGATAAAGGAGGTCATGCTCCCAATGGGGCCATTGTACTAACAGGAAAACTTTCTTCCTGGAGCTTCAGTGCTTTGTCCACTATTAGTAAAACACAATTATTTCTTCACAAAACGATGCCGCATCCTTGTGTTATCTGGGTATACAGCTCTGCAACAATGGTGTCAATGGAGCTGGGGATGTGAATGAAACAGGTAACTATAAGGCTTGTGCCCACAAGGGCGCATTTGCTGCACATTTTTATAACGGATTGTAAAAATGCACAGCAAATGCACATGGTATATTGGATTTTTGCTTGTGCTGTGCCGTCATTTTGTGCAGCGTAATAGCTGCAGATTCTTAAAGATATTTGATCCGTAAAAATCTGCAGCGTCTCAATTAAATTACGCTGCTTACCTTGCGAACTGGCAGGCGATTCCTGGTTTTGGCCAGGTCACACGTCATGTGGGAAAGGGGTGTGTGACACACGTGGTGCGAAGCCTGGAATTGCCTGTGACTACACAAGGTAAGTGGTGAAGTATAGGACGGGTGCTCTGGGACGGATGCAGAAAATTCTGCATCAAAAAAGCAGGTATTATGTAGCAAAAGCACAACCTAATAGCTGCTAAAGAGGCTGTAGATTTGATGCATCACTTTTAGTCTGTTGCCACATAACCTAAGGCCGGGTGCACTAAAATCGGGCCAGTCATGTCCGCAAACTGCAGATGTTAATGGCTCCATGTGGATCTCTGTGCTCGTTTCTGCTGTTTACATGCCCCAGCCTTTTCCTTCTAGTAGTGCATGTTATTTTTTTATCTTCTCCCCTGTGGTCCAGTTGGGGAATTGCACAAATGTTGCACTGGGTGTGAGTGAGCCCTGGCAGGAGCGGAGGAGACTGCCCCGTAGATCTGTTCACATCCATCTTTTATTTCTTTCTCTCCAGCATCAGGCCGTGTCCTTCTTACTGGCTGAGATGGCGATGAAGGTGGAGCTCGCCCGCATGGCGTACCAGAGGGCGGCCTGGGAGGTGGACTGCGGCCGGAGGAACACGTACTACGCCTCCATCGCCAAAGCGTTTGCAGGAGACATCGCCAATCAGGTGGCGTCAGATGCCGTCCAGGTGTTTGGAGGAAACGGATTTAACAGCGAATATCCTGTGGAAAAGCTGATGAGAGATGCCAAAATCTACCAGGTAAGAAGATCGGATCTGCAGGGACGGAGGCGCCAGGTGCAGGGAGTCACTGTATCATCAGGTACTCTGGATTATCAGACCCACACATGCAACACTAGGTGGGCAGTGACATCACAATGGAGGCGGGCTCTGGCGCTTGGGGTGGTGACTGTCACTCTTCCCTGTCTGCTGGTTTGTGGGGGTTTTTTGCCCTGTGCTCTCTGCCCTGGTGCAGTTCCTCATACGGCGGTATGAGCGGGGGGTGAGTGGGTTGCAGTACCTAGCAGCTCTGTGCATTACAGGACCTGTGATGATGTCACGGTCATGTGATCTGGCTCCGCCCATGATCTTGTGGTCTTTACATCATCACAGGTCCTGTACGTTAGTTTGAGTTTATCAGCAACAGCCTGGGAGGGGGTAGCTGGCTTCGGGCTGCAGCGACAGGTAAGTGGAGGGGCATTTTTGGGGTGACGTCGGTGTGGGCTATCAGTACCGCTGGTGGTATCGTACTGCCTGCCGGTGTTATATTTGAACTCCAATCACTTGGGTGTTCAAATATGGCGCCAACATCTTGTTCTGGCCAATGCCATGATAGAATACGATTACCGTGGAAGTGTATGATGGACGCCACAAGGTAAGTATTATACTAGATGTGTAAAATGCACCTGAGACAATGGTAAAGGGGTGTCCGGATCTGAAAAATACAGCTAACTTTTTCCAGAAACAGTACCTCCCCTGTCCACAGGTTGTGTTCAGTATTGCATCTTTACTCCTTGCAGTGCAGGAGGCTGATATGTAATACCACACACAACCTATAGAGGGGCAGCGCTGGTCTTGTAAAAATTTGTAGGGCTGACATGGTGCTTCCTCAGGGGTTGTCTGGAGTTGTATCTCCACCGTGTGCACAGGTCCAGGTAGAGCGTCAATCGCACCATATGGATGTAATATTTTGTCTCTTTGTTTTGCAGATCTATGAAGGCACAGCCCAGATCCAGCGGCTCATCATTGCCCGGGAACATTTTGGCAAATACAAGGAATAAATAATAATCTGCCGCCTCCACTCAGGACTGTTCTTCACCCACGGCCTTAATAACAAGTTTAGTTTCTATACACCGGAGAAGTTTCTGTACTTTGTATCCGTTTGTACTGTGTGCGGCTGCAGATAGTCGGGTTCCTGATTGTATCCATTTACTGTATAACGTTCTGCACATTGAGTCGTCCTCTCCTGGGAATGTCGTAGCATCAGAAGCGCAAGTGACAATGCAAATACTAATCCATCCACAAATTGTAATAATAAAGTTTCTAAAACTGTTTTAAAGATGTTTTTTTTTTCTTTGGAGGGAAAAAAATTGGTTTTATCAATAATCCATGCGAACGGCTCATAATAACGGGCTGCTGATGCAGATTGTATTTGCCTGGACCAGGCCCGGCACAAGACGTCCCATGAAGAGACCGAATATCTCCAGTTCTCGTATGTAAGAGATCTCTGCGCTGCGTCAAAGGGATTTTATCTCCGCAGATTCCTTGTGATCTGAGAGCAGAATCCACTAATGTCACCTCATTATACAGGTCTAACAGCAGCAGAGATTTTATTTTGGTGGATTTCCCCATTTAAGAGATTTTCCACTACTAATGTCCTCTCCTTTCTTTTGTCCTAACTAACACTTTCCCAATATATTTCTGCTATCTGCCCTGCTCCTGGAAGCTGATTTATAGGAGGTGTGTACGTACATTTTTATTGCAAGGTAAGGAGGGTGTAGTGAGGATTATATGTTTGCCAGGCCCCTCTAGGTAAGACAGACATCACAAAAGGAGAACACTGGGCTTCTCACTTGTTAGCATCAAGCTCCCATCTAGTATCTATCGCATCAGGTGAGCGAGCACCTCACGATGGGAACGGGCTTTCTGGTGATGGGGTGGCGGCGGTTTCTCTCCCCTCTGCTGTTTCTCTCCCCTCTGCTGTTTCTCTCCCCTCTGCTGTTTCTCTCCCCTCTGCTGTTTCTCTCCCCTCTGCTGTTTTTTTCCCTTGCTCTCTGCCCCACCCGTGCAGCCTCTCTTCCCCTCTCAACCCCCTGTAGTTGCTCTCTGCCCCCCTCCCCCTGTGGTCGCTCTCTGATTTAGGTAACATTGCCAATAACATTACTGTAGCTCATGTAGGCTGTTTGCGGGGGAAGGGAACTATGGTGATGTCATGGTCATATGATCTGGCTCCGCCCATGACTGTGACATCATCAAAGGTCCTGTAGGTAAGCTCAAACTCGCCAGCAGCTGGGGGAATAGCTAGCAACGGATGTGTGTGGGACAGGGAGTGTTTTCGGGGGCCGTCGGTTGTTCTGGCCAAGTGCGTGTTAGGAGGACATGATTACGGCGGAAGTGGATGACAGACGCCACAAGGTAAGTATTATTATATATCATTATTTTTTTCCGTTTTTCCTAGAGATGCGATAAGATGGGTCCCATTTGCCCTCCACCCCCCCCCCCCCTCTTTTATTTTTGTCTTAACTTATTCATAGAGAGATTTCCATCCTATCAGTGGGAGATGACTTGCTGGTTGGTGCGGTCTGATCACTGGGACAGGTAAAGGTCTGTGCACAAGTTTAAGATTTGGTGCACAAATGTCTGCACCGTTTCTGCATCTCTTGGCTGGAAAAAAAAAAACATGTTTTCAGTGCAGAGTTTTCCTGTTCATTAGAATGGGTGAAATCTGCAAGAATTAACATTTGCAGATTTATTTCTGCTTACACATGGGTTGTATTTACATTTTAGGAGGTAAACAATTATTTTTAAGGTATAAGAATTATGGGTTACCAACTTTTTATTTTATTAAAGAGTTACTTTATTAACAAACTTTCAATAAAAAGGTCAAAGACCCACATAGAGGAGACATAACCAACACTAACAAATTTGAATCAGAGAAGAGCGGCGTGTAATGACGGGGAAGCTAACTTTCCACCCACCTAGCAATGGGGGATTTTCACCCTACGGTATTTGGTGCCTCCATACCACGTCGGCTATCCCTCATTTAACCCTGCTTAACCTGATAGGGAAAAAGGGGGTGAACGCTCCTGATACCACTTAACTCAAGGGTTAGACAGTTGTGGTGTTTCAGGAGATATCACACTCTTTCTCTATCAACAATTCAAGATGGATGCAGTAGATTCTCCAAACTTAACGCGTTTCGTCCAACCTTATGTTGTCGGACTCCTCAGAAGGTGGAGAGATGGATACTGACTTGCCTTTCCAGAGTGCAAATGATCCCCGGGTGTATAATGCGCAGATCACCGAGGATCATACCCAAGACCAATTTTTCAAAAATGGTGGGTGCAGAAGACAACGATCAAATCATGAAAGGCAAAGTGACCGCCACAGAAAATATGGTATTCAGGGAATTACATTCTCACTAATACACTTGAACCCTATATATGTATATGAGGGTGGAGGGTTAGAAGCACAGCATGCTGATATGGTGGCGAATTACTGAGACTAAACAGATTATTTTGACAGGGTCATCTCCTGTATCCTGTGCTTTTAACCAGGGCTGTGGAATCGCAGTCGTGGAGTCAGAGTCTGAGTCGGTAGAAAATGTTCCGACTCCGACTCCTAAAATATATAATGAATTGGGTCTAGTAGTTCAATGCAGAATGTGCTGAATATTATTATTATGAATTATTATGTTCTATCTAAATATCTTTATTATGTCATTATAATGATTAAAGCCTAATGTTACCATTGACCTACAATAATTTTATCATTTAAAAAAGAGCCATGAATGAAGGAGTCGGAATCAAAGGAGTCGGAGTTGGAGCCAGAGAAATTCAGGAGTCAGAGTCGGAGTTGGAGTCGGTGGTTTGATTTACCGACTCCACAGCCCTGCTTTTAACCCTCCACCCTCAGTTGGTCTTGGGTATGATCCTCGGTGATCTGCGCATTTTTCACACGTGGATCATTTTCACTCTGAAAAGGCAAGTCAGTATCCATCTCTCCTCCTTCTGATGAGTCCGACAACATAAGCTTGGACGAAACCGGTTAAGTTTGGAGAATCTACTGCATCCATCTTGAATTGTTGAAAGAGAAAGCGTGTGATATCTCCTGAAACACCACAACTGTCTAACCCTTGAGTTAAGTGGTATCAGGAGCGTTCCCCCCCCTTTTTTTTTCCCTTATCAGGTTAAGCAGAGTTAAATGAGGGATAGCCGACATGGTATGGAGGCACCAAATACCGTAGGGTGACAATCCCCCATTGCTAGGTGGGGGGAAAACAAATTAGGGAAAGTTATCTTCCCCGTCATTACACGCCGCTCTTCTCTGATTCACATTTGTTAGTGTTGGTTATGTCTTCTCTATGTGGGTCTTTGACCTTTTTATTGAAAGTTTGTTACTTTATTAACTCTTTTAACAAAATAAAAAGTTGGTAACCCATAATTCTTATACCCCAGATTTATTTCTGCACCAAATCTGCAAGGAGAAGATCCTCATGGTGTGCAGAGACTTCAGGATTCTCAGTGACTTTGCTGCAGCAGGAAAACCTTCAGATTTGACAAATCTGCACAAAAAAAAAAAAACTACAAAAGCGCAACATGTGCACGCAGCCTAACAACAAAAAAAAAAAGGGGTGTGAATGAAGCAGAGACCGGACCTGCACATTTCTGCTCTGTTCGTTCCCTGAGCAATGTCCTCAGCTGTGTCCTGCCGTCCCATAGGAATGAATGCAGTGTCGGTGCGCCCGTCTGTCCACGGCTTCATTAGAACCCGCACGTCTGGATCCTTGGGGTCCTTGTGATTGATCCTCGCTGCAATAAGCAAGTTACCAAATGTAGAGAGGTGATGACATGCACAGATGGAATAAACCTTTAATGAACCCTGATCTGCAACCAATTAAGACAAATCTGCAGCAAGAATCTGATCCAGACGCTGTGATTTCTTCATTGGATTTGCAGTGGATTTAGTGCCAGGAAAGAAAGATCCAGTGCAGCAAAGCAGAGCAGTCTCCGTGGTCAGAATTAATGAAAGGGATTTCTTTCTCTGCGATGTGGTTTCAAATTTACGCAGGGAATAAACTGAGCCGCAAGGAATGAAATGAGCCGCAGAAACTGGTGCAGATTCTTACAGAAACGGATAAAATGTCCAGTAAGTGGACAGGAGAGGAGCAGATCCCAGTACTGAGATGTGTAGAGACGGCCAGCACATTGCAGAGGAGTGAAAGATCAGGGGCCACGGGAGGAACAAGTGATGTCACTGTGGAGCCCCGGCTGTCATTATACAGGCTCAGTCATTGTGGGGCCCCAGCTGTCATTATACAGACTCAGTCACTCCCAGGTGTCATTATACAGGCTCAGTCACTGTGGGACCCCAGCTGTCATTATACAGACTCAGTCACTCCCAGGTGTCATTATACAGGCTCAGTCACTGTGGGGCCCCAGCTGTCATTATACAGGCTCAGTCATTGTGGGGCCCCAGCTGTCATTATACAGACTCAGTCACTCCCAGCTGTCATTATACAGACTCAGTCACTGTGGGACCCCAGCTGTCATTATACAGACTCAGTCATTGTGGGGCCCCAGCTGTCATTATACAGACTCAGTCATTGTGGGGCCCCAGCTGTCATTATACAGACTCAGTCACTCCCAGCTGTCATTATACAGACTCAGTCACTCCCAGGTGTTATTATACAGGCTCAGTCACTGTGGGACCCCAGCTGTCATTATACAGACTCAGTCACTCCCAGGTGTCATTATACAGGCTCAGTCACTGTGGGACCCCAGCTATCATTATACAGGCTCAGTCACTCCCCAGCTGTCATTATACAGGCTCAGTCACTGTGGGGCCCCAGCTGTCATTATACAGGCTCAGTCACTGTGGGGCCCCAGCTATCATTATACAGACTCAGTCACTCCCCAGCTGTCATTATACAGGCTCAGTCACTGTGGGGCCCCAGCTGTCATTATACAGGCTCAGTCACTGTGGGGCCCCAGCTATCATTATACAGGCTCAGTCACTCCCCAGCTGTCATTATACAGGCTCAGTCACTGTGGGGCCCCAGCTGTCATTATACAGGCTCAGTCACTGTGGGCCCCCGGCTGTCATTATACAGGCTCAGTCACTGTGGGGCCCCGGCTGTCATTATACAGGCTCAGTCACTGTGGGGCCCCAGCTGTCATTATACAGGCTCAGTCACTGTGGGGCCCCAGCTGTCATTATACAGGCTCAGTCACTGTGGGGCCCCAGCTGTCATTATACAGGCTCAGTCACTGTGGGCCCCCGGCTGTCATTATACAGGCTCAGTCACTGTGGGGCCCCGGCTGTCATTATACAGGCTCAGTCACTGTGGGGCCCCGGCTGTCATTATACAGGCTCAGTCACTGTGGGGCCCCAGCTGTCATTATACAGGCTCAGTCACTGTGGGGCCCCAGCTGTCATTATACAGGCTCAGTCACTGTGGGGCCCCAGCTGTCATTATACAGGCTCAGTCAGAGTGGGGCCCCGGCTGTCATTATACAGGCTCAGTCACTGTGGGGCCCCGGCTGTCATTATACAGGCTCAGTCACTGTGGGGCCCCGGCTGTCATTATACAGGCTCAGTCACTGTGGGACCCCAGCTATCATTATACAGGCTCAGTCACTCCCCAGCTGTCATTATACAGGCTCAGTCACTGTGGGGCCCCAGCTGTCATTATACAGGCTCAGTCACTGTGGGGCCCCATCTGTCATTATACAGGCTCAGTCACTGTGGGCCCCCGGCTGTCATTATACAGGCTCAGTCACTGTGGGGCCCCAGCTGTCATTATACAGGCTCAGTCACTGTGGGGCCCCGGCTGTCATTATACAGGCTCAGTCACTGTGGGCCCCCGGCTGTCATTATACAGGCTCAGTCACTGTGGGGCCCCTCCTCAGCGCCTCGCACAGCTGTTTCATTCAATCCCGCAGACAGGCATCACACAGGGCAGCTCTATCAGGCCCAAGAGGCCCTTCCTAGGACCGGTCACGTGTTAGTGGGCGGGGCCTCCTGTATACAGCTGTCCTCAGCACTGCCGGCGTCACACACGGGCTACAGGAAGAGATCTGCGCCTCACCTACACACAGTGCGGCAGGAGGAGGAGGGAGGAGCCTAAAGCACCATCATCCAATCTGCGTCCAGGAGCGGGGACCTAGCGAGCGGAGACTGACAGAAGCTCCGCCCACCCAGCCCGGCCATGGTGAGTGCGGTCTCCTGTCATCAGCGCCGTCTCCTCAGGTGTCTTCTCTTTCTAATTAAAGGTCACGTGTCCCCAGATTAGGGGTTCCCCTCCCCCCACCTGTAACATGATGTAATTGGTGGTTCCTGTAACCCTTTATATCCCCAGACGTCCCCCTGCATCACAGACATACAGTTTTATTATGTCCCGCGCTGTATGCTCATGTCTTTTGTGGGTCATATGGGGTTTGCAGATAGCGGTCAGCGCCGCACGCCAGCAGCACTGCCCCACCGCACTGCACTGCCAGCTCCGCCGCACTGCCAGCAGCACCGCCCCACCCCTCTGCACTGCCAGCACCGCCGCACTGCCAGCAGCACCGCCCCACCCCTCTGCACTGCCAGCTCCGCCGCACTGCCAGCAGCACCGCCCCACCCCTCTGCACTGCCAGCACCGCCGCACTGCCAGCAGCACCGCCCCACCCCTCTGCACTGCCAGCACCGCCGCACTGCCAGCAGCACCGCCCCGCCCCTCTGCACTGCCAGCACCGCCGCACTGCCAGCAGCACCGCCGCACTGCCAGCAGCACCGCCGCACTGCCAGCAGCACCGCCCCACCCCTCTGCACTGCCAGCACCGCCGCACTGCCAGCAGCACCGCCCCACCCCTCTGCACTGCCAGCTCCGCCGCACTGCCAGCAGCACCGCCCCACCCCTCTGCACTGCCAGCACCGCCGCACTGCCAGCAGCACCGCCCCACCCCTCTGCACTGCCAGCACCGCCGCACTGCCAGCAGCACCGCCCCGCCCCTCTGCACTGCCAGCACCGCCGCACTGCCAGCAGCACCGCCGCACTGCCAGCAGCACCGCCGCACTGCCAGCAGCACCGCCCCACCCCTCTGCACTGCCAGCACCGCCGCACTGCCAGCAGCACCGCCCCACCCCTCTGCACTGCCAGCACCGCCGCACTGCCAGCAGCACCGCCCCGCCCCTCTGCACTGCCAGCACCGCCGCACTGCCAGCAGCACCGCCGCACTGCCAGCAGCACCGCCGCACTGCCAGCAGCACCGCCGCACTGCCAGCAGCATCACCCCGCCGCACTGCCAGCAGCACCGCCCCACCCCTCTGCACTGCCAGCACCGCCGCACTGCCAGCAGCACCGCCGCACTGCCAGCAGCACCGCCCCGCCGCACTGCCAGCAGCGCCGCACTGCCAGCAGCACCGCCCCTCCGCACTGCCAGCAGCACCGCCGCACTGCCAGCAGCACCGCCCCGCCGCACTGCCAGCAGCACCGCCCCACCCCTCTGCACTGCCAGCACCGCCGCACTGCCAGCAGCACCGCCGCACTGCCAGCAGCACCGCCCCGCCGCACTGCCAGCGCCGCCCCTCTGCACCGCCAGTAGCCCCCCGCCACACGCCAGCAGCCCCCCGCTCCACGCCAGCAGCCCCTCCCCGCCGCACGCCATGCCAACAGCATCGACCCTCTGCATACCAATAGTGCCCCACCGCATGCCAGCACCGCCCCTGTTGTCTGTGTGCAAGTGGATGACGTTGCTGTCATCCACACAATCCCCAAGTCTCGCTCCTGTGCAGTGGCGCCTCACTGCATACTATTGAACGGCCAGTGATTCTACTGTGCAGATGGCTTTAGTCTTGCATAAGCAGCACAGTGCCCAACATCTCACGCCTGCGCAGTGGAATCACTGGCTGTTCAATAGGATACAGTGAGGCGCCACTGCGCAGGTGGGAGACATGGGGATTGTGTGAATGACAGTATTGTCATCCACTTGCACAAGCTCAGGAAGGGCGATGATGGCGTGGAGCGGGGCGGTGCTGGCGTGGTGTTGGTGTGCAGTGGGGCGGTACTGGCGTGGAGCGGGGCAATCTGCAGACCCTATATGACCTAAACTAGAAATTAGCATATGGCGCAGGACAGAGTAAAACTCTATTTCTGGGTGCAGGGGGACACCAGGGATATAAAGGGTTACAGGAACCCCAATTACATCATGGTAAAGGTGGGGGGCAGGGTTTACAACCCCCAAAAACTGGTGACAGGTGACCTTTACGCTCCTGTGATCTAAGCTGCCCCCAGCACAGTTACTCTCAGGTGTCGACATCATTCCCAAAATGTAGGATGTTACAAACAGAGACTTGTGCAGAGCGGGACCCCTGAGTGCAGTGAGCCCAGATATAGCGGGGGCCGGCCCTGTCCTTGTCTGTGTACACCCCCCGCCCTCCCACTTATTACAATGTGTCACTAACCTGCATCCTCCAAGCTGGGGAGCGAGGGTCCTGCTGCGCCCGTGTCATAGCAAAGCCATAGTGCCTTGTCCCCAAGGATAAAAAAATCTGCCACATTCCAGCGCCGCGTCCGTGTGATTCCCTGTGTCACCTCCATGAATAGTTTGGTTTTCCCATGGATACTAACATGAGCGCCCCCCACAGGTGGTTCAGTCTCCTCACATCTCCACCTTTATATCACGACGGTTTCTCTTACTTTGGAGACTTGTGACTGGTTAAGATCTGGGTGTCCTTCCTGTATTGGGACTTCATATTAAACGTGTTACTTTCCTTTGGCAGTGTAGGCAGTGTTGCTAGCAAGCTAACTAGTTCTTTGTGCAGGTGTGGCTACTTTGTGATCACTCCCTTTCCCTTTATATGATCACATGATTCCAGCATCCTTTGCTGTGGATTGAATTTATTCCTGGCCTGTCTGCCTGTAATGAAGGAGCTTTTCTGGAGAAGATGACTGTTGCTAAGCTGTCTGCTGCCTAGGAGTGTGGCAGCAGCCGTGAAGTTGTTTGTTGTTCCCCTGTCTGTCTCCCCTTTCCTCTTGTTGATTGTAGTGCAGCGGTTAGTACTAGTGCTCCTGCCAGCTATCTCCCTGTTGAGGGCTAACATCAAGGCCAGCGAGGGACTAGGTATCCTGCTCAGCGACTGCTTGAAAAAACCCGTACAGTAACGGTAGTGAGATCAGGGCACAGCTGCAGGTGAGTGCAGGAGGTCACCTCTCCCCCATTCCTTATGATCAAGGCCCTCAGCTGTATTTGTTCACCCTCCCCTGATGCTTTCCCCCTCCTATTGTTTAGTGTAGTGCGGCAGGCATCTGTGGAGACTCGGGGGTCAGTGGGTGCTCTCGTCCGCTGGCCCCGGCCGCCTTAAGCAAGGCAATGTGGACCAGGGCTCATCCCCAAATTGAACGCCCAAGCTCCTTAACCGTGGGCAGAACACTACTCAGACAACACAGGGTGAGGGAATCACAATATTAAGGCTTTATTGGATCCCCAAACAGTTAGCAGCATATAACACATAACCAAGCACAACACAATGTAACAGGCAACAGAGTCTCACCCTTCCGCTGGCTCACCAGGGATTAGAATATAGCACAGCAAAGTCTGTAGCCAGGTGACTGGATTGTCCCAACCTGGATTGCTTCCTTATGCAGTCTTTGTCATCACAGCCGAATCCAATAATTCGATGCTGAAGTCCTTGTGGTCTTATAGTCCAGGTTCTGATCCCCTTGGTTGGCACCGAAATGCCTAGGCCTGGGGTTATGGCCGGCTAATCGGATCCGAAGATCCTAGATTAGCTGCCTTTATCAAGTCCAGTGCAACTCTACCCGGGACCAAAATCCCTAGGCTGAGGGCACTAGACAGAATCTAACTAACTCTGGTTAATGAACAGCTCTTCTTATATACCCTCAGCCCTCATTGCAGGATATTGGGGACTTCACGATTGGTGGAATAAGACTCTTTTTTCATTGGCTGGGTTTCAAGCCTCATATAACCATTTTTGGTCGTATTGCAGTCCAGGCAAGGGAGAGCCAAATACTGATTGATATAGCACCTAGCAGTAATACAATGGAATGTTAGTAGGAGACATTGAGTCTTCAAACCATGACATTAAAAAAATGGTAACTGAGGCCATTTACATAGTCAACAATCCACATGGTAATATACAATGGACGATTAGCATAATTAAGTTCTCTGGCCTTCTATGACAAACAAGTTAGATAATTACATTACCATGCTAAAATAAACACCAACAGTCATCTACAAGACTTTAGGAACATCAAGTTGGCCATCACAAGTTTGCAAACCAAAATACAATTCTGTCTGGGTTACATAAGAAATCATCATATGTTCTACATTGAAGGAGTTCATTTCATCACAGCATCGTTGGTCCATGCTCCACTGTCACACACGGTAGCCGGACACCCCCTTAGTCCAGTATGAAACTACATGACTGACTCCCCCCAAATACTGTGTCCCTTACATCTCTGCACCCATTAGTTTAGGGCAGCGGGATGATGGAAAAACTACCTTACAAGTTATACCAACATATATCTGCCCTCCAGAGGCCAAACGGAGACACTTCTGACTTCTGACCTCTAAGGCCCATGGAGCTGCTCCATACACACCACAAGGTGGCGCTGTCCTGTTTTATATCTGAATGACTGTGGTCGTGAGTCATTTCAAGATGTCCTTATCTTCTATTTGATTCCAGGGGACCCCGCAGAAGGATGTCCTTATTAAAGCTGATGCCCCCCAGACGCTCCTGCTGGAGAAGCACTCCGGATACATCGAGTCGTATGGAGCCAAGAAGGACGATTATGTGAGTAGCGGATATGTATGGCCGGAGCTGTGCGGAGCAGCGCATGTGCCAGGCCGGTGACATCTGCCGCCTGTCTCTGCAGGAATACTGTATGTCCGAGTACCTGCGGATGAGCGGCGTGTACTGGGGTCTGACCGTCATGGACCTGATGGGCGGACTCCAGCGCATGAACAAAGAGGAGATCCTGGCGTTCATCAAGTCCTGCCAGCACGAATGTGGCGGCTTCAGCGCCAGCATCGGACACGACCCGCACCTGCTGTACACGCTGAGCGCCGTGCAGGTAACCTGGCCACATTTTAGCTGGAATATTGCAGGAATTCATGTGTTACAGGCGGTGACTGATCATAGTTTTTTTTGCAGATCTTGACGCTTTTCGACAGCCTTTCTGAAGTGAACACAGAAAAAGTGGTGGAATATGTGAAATCTCTGCAGAAAGAAGACGGCTCCTTCTCCGGAGACAAGTGGGGTAAATCCTATAAGTATCAATCATCAGTTGTGGGGATATGTGCAGATTTATTACAGGATATGTTGATGTCAGTGGTTGTGCACAGATGTAGGGTATACACACTTACGATGCATTGCTGGTATCTGCATGTAAGAATCTACAGACAGGATTGACTGCAGCAATCAAACGAGCTGCACTAAGGCTGCCTTCACATTTGCGTATGTGTCTGCATGCTGATGGCATGCAGACACATACGCAGTGCAAAGCAGGGCCGAAAGATGTGTCCGCAGCGGATAATGTCCGCCTGCGGACACATCACTGTGGAGCCCGGGCACCCAATCAGCGGTGTCCGGGGGCGGAGATCAGTGCCTGAGATCTACGCCTCCCGGCCGCCGGTAACCTCCGGGACATGTCGGCGGGGAGAACAGCTGATTTGACAGCTGTTTGAATCTTCCCGCGCCGACATCTCCTCTCGGTGTCGGCGCGGGAAGATTCAAACAGCTGTCAAATCAGCTGTTCTCCCCGCCGACATCGCTATGAGATTACAGGCGGCGGGGAGAAGGAGGACAGCAGAGGCTCCAGCTGATCTCCCGGTGGCCGTCGGTGAGCTCCTGTGACATCACCGCCGGCCACCGGGAGATTTTTCAATGGGTCCGCAGCGTTCTCCTGCGGTGTCATGCAGAGGACACTGCGGACCCATTGAAGACAATGCTTTTTTTGTGCGCTTGGGGACGCTTGCTGATTTTCCAAGGTCCCCAAACGCACAAAAAAAAACAACATGCTGCGTGGCGGGTGCGGATGCTGGACACCGGAAGGAGCAGATATCGTCCGCATCCGCACCCGAACGCAGCAAACGCAGGCACTATGCGTTCCTATGTTAAACATAGGAACGCAGTGCGCATGCGTTTGACTGCGTATGGGAACGCAGCAATACGCTGCCTTCCCATACGCAAATGTGAAGCCAGCCTAAATGTCAGTTTGCAACTTAAAGGGAACCAACCAGCAGGAGTTTTGATTCAAATAACATGGGGGACTATGGAGCTCATATCTGGGGAAAAACAGGATCGTTTCCTGGATCTGATTTTAGTATACTGAGCATGCTCCGTACACCATTACTGCTCTGCTCAGGGTAATTTCACTTTAGCAGTGTGTCTACGTACACTGTCTACATACACTGCTAAAGTGAAATTAAATAAAGCAATGTATTAAAAATGAAAAAAAATAAATACTTACCTCTCTGTCGGCTGTCCGGGACCCGCTGCCAGGACCTTGACCTAAAATGTGATTGGACGGTAGCGATCAGGTGTTATGTGACGTCACATATCACATGATCGCTACTGGCCAATCACATTTTAAGGTTCTGGCAGCATTCGGATGTCTTCTTGGGTCCCGGACAGCCGGCAGAGAGATAAGTATTCATTTTTTTATTTTTAATACATGTTTTCTCTTTTACTTTGCTTTCACATTGTATGTAAACAGTGTATGTAGAAACGTCGGGCACCGCCACCTCGTTCAGTGCAGGGACTTCATCACCACGCCACACCGTCAGCACCGTCTGCTCCTCGCTGACCTCAGAATCCTCTTGGTGCACTTCCTGTGTGTCAGAGGTACTTCCAGTTCAGACGGAGAAGAAAAAGGCAGCACTCACCGGACCGTGCTTTATTTCCTTATTCTCGGTGTGTGGAGGTTATGTTACAGGGATGCAGGGGGTCGTCAGAGGTGACCCTTAGTAGCGCCAGTGGTGCGTGAAACGGCCCATTGTCTGACAACCCCCTGTGACATTACCTCCACACACCGAGAATAAGGAAATAAAGCTCGGCCCGGTGAGTGCTGCCTTTTTCTTCTCCGTCTGAAGTAGACAGTGTATGTAGATACACTGGGAAAGCAAAACTTCAGCCCCGACATGTCACACGGGGGGAGGAACACAGGATTCTTCCTCCCCCCTGTATGACATAACAGGCTCGGGCTCCTCCCAGCTCTTTCTGTGTCCGGATCCGTAAAACTCACGGATCCGGATACAGAAATGGCATCTGGAGTTCACATCTGGGCCTGTCCCTTCCTGTCTGTAGGGTCCTGCGAAAAAACAGGATCCCCACGGATAGGAAAAAATTGTGGTGTGAAAGGAGCCTGAAGCCAGTGCTATAAAGGTGCTAACAACATGGTGAAAGCAATTGTACCATTAGTTCGCGTATTCAATACTGGATTGCTGAAGTAAAGCATTTGCACACTTGCAGAAATGTCGGCAGCACTTTATTGACTGGTGCAGCAGAGTGCGCCTTTTGTGGGTCAAGTCCTCTCGTATATGTTCCTCCTCCTGGCTTGCCCCCTTTTCTAATTTGCCGCTGTTGTGGGGATGTGCGTGTGAGTATAGTAATAGTGACATCACTAAAATGGTGCTGGAGTCAGCGCATGCGCGTACCGCCATCTACATCACCATTTTATTGAAGATACTCTGGAGTTGAATATGAGGAGCAACTGCACACGCGCCCCTGCCACTGCTAGTCATGGCCATAGTGTCGCCATTACAATAGTGCCAGATATATCAGTACGCGCATGCGCTGACTTCGGCGCCATTTTAGTGACGTCACTATTACAATGCGCACACGCACATCCCCACAACAGCGGCAAATTAGAAAGAGGGCAAGCCAGGAGGAGGAACATATTCGAGAGGACTTGACCCCCAAAGGCGCACCCTGCTGCACCAGTCAATAAAGTGCTGCACACAATTCTGCAAGTGTTCTAATGTTTACAGATGCATCTGAATGAATTAGAACATCATCAAAAACATCATTTATTTCAGTAATTCAATCCATAAAGTGACACACATCTATTATATAGAGTCATTACACACAGAGGGATCTGTTTCATGTCTTTATTTCTGTTAATGTTGATGATTATGGAAACCCAAAGGTCATTATCTCAGCAAATTAATGTAGGGAGGATGAAGGGTCTGAGAGATAAAATATGACCTAAATAGGTATCAGAGGCTTCACCTTGTGTGGTTGTGAGGGTCATAACCACTATAAAAGCAGATCACGGCTGCTGCAGTCCCCAGCATGGTGCATATAGAGTAGGGAGGATGAAGGGTTAAACACCGTGCTGCCATATTCCACCAGACATCAAAGGGTCAATATATTGATTTATTAGTCAACGCGTTTCAGGTGGCAGAACTGACATTTTAATACCAAATAATAAGAACATGCAAACTTGCTTTTTCTCAGCAAAGATAAATAAAATGAAAAAGTTAAGCCCCCGCGTATCATAAGGGGAAACAGCAATAAGTGAACTGCAAAAACCACAGTATAATGTCAAAGTGGCATGTAGTAAATAAACAGAATGTATCGGGGAGAGCGGCACGGACTGGGGTACTCAGCGCTGACCTCTGCTCTTTGTGTTCTTGCAGGGGAGATAGACACCCGGTTTTCCTTCTGTGCAGTCGCTACGCTTGCTCTTTTGGTAGGTGCGATGGATAATCGGTGTGTGGATGTTGTGTGTTAAATCTTTATACATAAGGGAGACCGTCAGCATGGAGGGAGGATGAGTTCTGACACAATTACAGGACGAGGGTGTAGACAATGTCCTTCTCTGCTGACGCCCCCTGCGATGGTGAGCTCTGCAGGCAGATTGTCAGTTTATGCTGCATATTGTTAAAACATTTTTCTTCAATGGAATTTCTGTATTTTTTTTTTCTGCAGAAAGCCGTCATTATTATTATTATTATCATAGCTGCTTTTTCCTACTAAATCCCTCCTTGCAGAAAGCCTGAATCCAGTATCCTGCTGGGTGATACTTTATAATAAGAAACTGTTCTGGAGACATTGATAACGTTTTATTTGTGACAGTAACAAATCTGCAGGAATGTGGATGGACTAAAATGTATCACTTAATCTTTTCTTTGGAAAAACCTTTTGCTTTTATCTTTCATTCCCAGTTCTGTGCCTGGAAATTGTATTTTCCAATTTTCAACCTATTAGACTTACTAATTTTGAAAGATCGGTCACCGGATTTCTCAATACAAACTGTTTATAATAATAGATATGTTAATCCCGATGAGGCTGGTGTATTTACAGTAATAATAATGCCAATCCAGCAAGCCTGACAGAGCCTCAGTGTCCCTCCTCCCAGCTGCTGCTGAGTCTCCACCCAACTAGCTTGAATGACAGATCCTCAGTGGCCCTCCTCCCAGCTGCTGCTGTATTTCTGCCCACCTAGCTTGAATGAAAGATCCTCAGTGGCCCTCCTCCCAGCTGCTACTGTATCTCTGCCCACCTAGCTTGAATGACAGATCCTCAGTGGCCCTCCTCCCAGCTGCTGCTGAGTCTCTGCCCATCTAGCTTGAATGACAGATCCTCAGTGTCCCTCCTCCCAGCTGCTGCTTTATCTCTGCCCACCTAGCTTGAAAGACAGATCCTCAGTGTCCCTCCTCTCAGCTGCTGCTGTATTTCTGCCCACCTAGCTTGAAAGACAGATCATTAGTGTCCCTCCTCTCAGCTGCTGCTGTATCTCTGCCCACCTAGCTTGAATGCAAATCCTCAGTGTCCCTCCTCCCAGCTGCTGCTGTATCTCTGCCCACCTAGCTTGAATGAAAGATCCTCAGTGTCCCTCCTCCCAGCTGCTACTGTATCTCTACCCACTTAGCTTCAATGACAGTTCTTTAGTGGCCCTCCTCCCAGCTGCTGCTGAGTTTCTGCCCACCTAGCTTTCCCTTCTTTTCTGCCACTGCAGAGATCTCGCGCTGCTCAGTACAAGTTGCAGCTGTCAGTCAGGCTGGGTGGCGGAGACTGAATGCACTCGGTCTCTGTCATTCTGTAGTCAGACTCCTAAATTGCTCTTGTTCTTATGTGGACTATACATCCATTCTGACTTGGATCCTCACTGTAAATACACCAGCCTCATCAGGTATAAGAGATCTAGCCATGTATTTATTTGGTTTTGTATAATCTGATGATAGATCCTTTTTAAGGGTTTTCCTGCTGTGGGATATTGAAGGTTTGATCCTGGATAGGCCATCCTTTCTTGATTATTGGGGGTCTGACATCTGGTACCAGCAGTGCTCAGCTGTTACCAGCTCTGGGGGCCAAATGTATCGCTGAACAGCTCCGCACCGTTCCTATATTGACCATTATCAGGTTCTACAGATTGTCTGCTATTGAAGTGAATGTTATGTGAGAATGACCCGACTTTTATGGATTCCCATCCTGTTTATATCCGGCTGATTGCTGGACCCCTCCGATCTGATGTTGACGATCTAGTATGCTACATTGCCGGTCAAAAGTCCAGAAAATTATTGAATGTTTATTTGCTGATTTTCCCTGTTCCTATTGGAATGTGCATGTTGTAAATTCAGGCTGAAGGCAGAAAAGCCACGAAGAAAGGAGTAAAGAAACTTGTGTAAAACAAACCAGAATGTGTTACACCTCAGGTTCCCACTAGGGCCGCTAGTTGTGATGACGGCGTTACACCCCCTTGACTTCTCTCTAGCGGCTTCATCAGGTCATTACTTGGATTGATTTCCTCTGAACAGGTCTCCTCCTTGTCATTTGGTGAATCATCGGCCTCCAGATAGTGTCAGGTGTGTTCTGCAGCGGCAGTGCTGGTGCACAACTCCATATAGTGCTGAGAATAGTTCACTATTGTTCTAATCTAGAATCTGGCAAAAAGCTCCCAACTAAAGTGAAACCACAGTCCATTACTGTAAGACCATGGAGGGCAGGCAGTGCGGAAAATTGCTAGAACCTTGAAGGTATCCTTAAGTGCAGTCACGAAAACCATTAATAGTCATGTCCTTTCTCATGAGGAAGGGAAAAGATGACCTCTGCTGCAGAGGATAAGCTCATCAAAGTTACCAGCCTCAGAAACTGCAAACTGTCAGCACCTGAGATAACTTCAGTTGTCCAGGAGAGACGGTGAGAAGCGGCTTATATTTAGATTGCTGCAAGTGAGCCGCTATTGAGTAATGCAAACAAGAACAGAGTTGTATTAACCGATCAACACAAGGACCTGATATTAGATCAGTTTAAATCTGTACTGTGGTCTGATGAGTCAGAATGTGAGATTTGTGTACTCGTTGTTGTGGGGACACAGAGGTCAGTGGATGCTCTCCTCTGTGGAGACACGGGGGTCAGTGGGGGCTCTCCTCTGTGGAGACACGGGGGTCAGTGGGTGCTCTCCTCTGTGGAGACACGGGGGTCAGTGGGTGCTCTCCTCTGTGGAGACACGGGGGTCAGTGGGTGCTCTCCTCTGTGGAGACACGGGGGTCAGTGGGTGCTCTCCTCTGTGGAGACACGGGGGTCAGTGGGTGCTCTCCTCTGTGGAGACACGGGGGTCAGTGGGTGCTCTCCTCTGTGGAGACACGGAGGTCAGTGGGTGCTCTCCTCTGTGGAGACACGGGGGTCAGTGGGTGCTCTCCCCTGTGGAGACACGGGGGTCAGTGGGTGCTCTCCCCTGTGGAGACACGGGGGGTCAGTGGGTGCTCTCCTCTGTGGAGACACGGGGGGTCAGTGGGTGCTCTCCCCTGTGGAGACACGGGGGGTCAGTGGGTGCTCTCCTCTGTGGAGACACGGGGGTCAGTGGGTGCTCTCCTCTGTGGAGACACGGGGGTCAGTGGGTGCTCTCCCCTGTGGAGACACGGGGGTCAATGGGTGCTCTCCCCTGTGGAGACACGGGGGGTCAGTGGGTGCTCTCCCCTGTGGAGACACGGGGGGTCAGTGGGTGCTCTCGTCCTCTGGCCCGGCCGCCTTTAGAAAGACCGCATGGACCAGGGCTCCTCCCAACTAAACGCTTGAACTCCTTATCCGTGGGCAGAATACTACTCAGACAACACAGGGTGAGGGAACCACACAATGATATGACTTTATTGGATCCCCAACAGGCAAATGCATATAACACATAACCAGCAAGAACACACAATGTAACAGGCATCAGAGTCTCACCCTTCCACTGGCTCACCAGGGCTTAGAACATTTGTGCCTTTGGGACTTCCAGGGTCACTTACTCCAATCCAGCAGCACTCCGATTTCGGCGGTCACCCATCGAGATAGGAATAGCAGTAAGCTTAGTAAGCTGACTGAGCACAGCAAAATCTGTAGCTAGGTGACTGAATTGTCCCAATCTGGGTATCTTCTTTATGTAGTCTCTGATATTTCAGATGAATCCTCGGCTGAACTCCTGCAGAAAATAATCCAGTTTTGGTGCTCCTCTAGTCGGGGCCAAAGTCCCTAGGCTGAGGCCACAAAGGATATGAACCTTTGGTAAATTGAAACAAGTCCTTTTTTATAGCCTGGGCACTCATCTCAGGCTATTGTTTTCTTCCAGGATCAGTGGAAAAGCCTGGTCTCTTATTGGCTGGATTTCAAGCCACATACATAATTTCCCTTTTGAGTAATGTAGCCAGTGGGAGTGAGGTGATTTACATTAAGATGGCAATACACAAACTTGGTACAATGAAGGCTCCACATAGTCTGGCAAAAAAACAATAGCTTCGCAAACATGAGATAATAAAAGGTCAATATGTCTGGCCAAATTAAGAACATTAAACCCCCAACATGCATTGACAAAAGCTGTGTCTTCTCAGCAGTAATTTGTGAGATACCGAAAAGGTGCGCGGGGGGTTTCTCTGTGTGATGCCTGGAGGGGTGCAGAGCAGGCAAGGGGGGGGGGGGTTCAGGGTGCCATCAGTGTAAAAAGGGAGGGGCTATTGTAAGGAATGTAAGGTGCAGCACACATTCTAGTTTCTTTACTCTGTTTCCATACATTTTCCCTTGTGATTTGCTGCTTTGTCTGAATTTACACTGTGCACAATACAATGAGTAGCACTGCATGTATGGGATATATGTATGTATATATGTGTTTGTATGTTTACATCTTTGTTTATAATGTAGTATTTTTCATTTTTGCAATTATTCTCATTTGAAGGGTAATACTTTTTTCTCTTTTTGCTCTTTCAGGGGAAGCTCGACGCCGTTAATATCGAGAAGGCCATAGAGTTTGTTTTATCGTGCATGAACTTTGACGGTGGTTTTGGTTGCCGGCCGGGCTCGGAGTCTCACGCCGGGCAGGTGGGTCACATCGATCTCTCCGGTGCAGGGCACAGATTATTCTTGGGGATGTTCCTTTATGACCTTCCTTGTATGTTTCTTGCTCCATGTGTCAGACATTTACATTAACCCGTTGTGTTCGCTATTCTAGATCTATTGTTGCTCAGGATTTCTGGCCGTCACCAACCAACTGCACCAGATAAATGCGGATTTACTGGGCTGGTGGCTTTGTGAACGGCAGCTCCCGTCAGGAGGACTCAACGGACGACCAGAAAAGGTGCGACTACGTCTAAGGAGACCATTATAATTATATACGTTGTGCCAAGTGATGAATGGAGAATAGACATTACTTGTGGCCACTGATAAATGGAACCCGTTATGTCTTTTTTTTTTTTTTTTTAACCCCTTCATGACTGGGGAATTTTTCATTTTTCATTTTCGTTTTTTGCTCCCTGCTTCCAAGAGCCATAACTTTTTTAATTTTCAGTCAATACAGACATATGACGGCTTGTTTTTTGCGAGACGAGTTGTACTTTTATATGCAATCATTTATTTTACCATATAGTGTACAGGGATATTGCAAAAAAAGTGCAATAACACATTTGTTTTTTGGGTATTTTAGTCGCCATGTTCACTACATGGTAAAACCAAGATGACGGGGTGATGCCTCGGATCGGTACGAGTTCGTAGACACCCAAAATGTTACCTTTACTGGTATCTGGGTGGTGAAAAAAAATTCAGAAGTTTGAGAAAAAAAAAACAAAAACAGACTTTTTGCGCCATGTTCTGCGACCCGTAGCGCCCTCATTTTTCAGGATCTGGGGCTGGGTGATGTCTTATTTTTTGTGTCTTGAGCTAACATTTCTAATGATACCATTTTTGGGGGCATCCACAGTTTTTATCGCCCGATATTGCATTTTATAGCATTGTTGCGGCGACAAAAAAAATGGAATTTTGGCGTTTGGACCATTTTTTCCGTTAGAGTTTACGGCTCTCATTAACGGATTTAATATGTTGATAGATCGGGCGATTCTGAACGCGGCGATACCAAACGTGTGGTTTTTTTATTTTTTTAATACTTCTATTGTGATTGGGGGAAAAGGGGGGTGATTTGAACTTTTATATAATTTTTTTTTTTTTTTTTTTGTTTACAGGTTTTTAAAAACTTAATTTTTTTCATTAATTCTTATTTTTACACTGCCCCTTTAAGAGGCACCCTGCTGCACAGTCCGATCATCGCTTATGGGAGATACAGATGAGCTGCAGCTCATCTTTATCTCCCAGAATCGCGGACCTGTTGTGGTTGGCAGTGCCTGCCAACCACAACAGGAAACTGCGCTCTGACAGCATCCGGGGTCTAGCCAGGACCCTGGGCTGTCACGTGAGCGCCGGAGATCCCGCAATACTATCGCGGGATCTCCGGAGCAGGCGGGGAACAGCGCGTTCCCTGCCGCGGCCGCCTTGGATACCACTGTCAGAGATTGACGGTGGGATCCAAGGGGTTAACAGCGCCGATTGGATCCCGCATCCGATTGGCGCTGTTACCCCGACATCTCAGCTGATGAGATCAGCTGAGATCTTGGTGCTTTGATGTGAGCTCCGCGCCGGAGCTCACATCTAACATCCCTTACCGGCCCAGGACGTTGTACAACGTCCTGTGTCGGCAGGGAGTTAAACCACCCCCAATGTTATTTAGATCATGCACTGTGCATCACTAACCTGGTTTAAAAAAAACCATGAATTCATCATAAAAACGCACTTTAGATGCTCAGGTGTTTGCATTAGGTACCCGCACAAACGTCATCAGGGTGGATACTGCAGCAGGAATCGGGCTCGTCAATCCACTTTTGTCATGCTGATTATTTGAACGTAGTAACGCACCCTGCAGTGTAATATATTGGCATTGATCACTGAAGGACCTGTGGTTATGTCACAACATTTTTAAAGTAAATACGTGGAATTTTGATTTTTACAAAACCATGTTGATGCACTTTGATCATATAAAATGCATTAGGAAAGGTTAAATGTCACAAAACCACATGACCGTTTCCCCTTAAAGGATTTGTGCTACGATGTGACGTTATCTCGTATCCATATGGTGGGGATTCTCTTAATAGCTGAGGATTCAACCTCTGGAAATCCTTTAGATCAAGGTTTTGGAGCACCAGGATCAGGTCTGTGAACCCTTGTCAGGAATAGGTTGGGGGTGCATATGCTCTGCCTCTGCTCCATTCATTATCTATATAACCGCTGAGTACAAAGCTCAGCTATTTCCGTCAGTCCTATAGACTATGGATGGAGCAGAGGCCGAGCATGGGCTCCTCCCTCTCTGGATCACTGGGGATCCTCTATCCTATAGACAGGAGGTAAATGGTTCTTCCCAAATAAAACAAGTTAACTTGAACCCTCCAGTCATATGTTGATTTATAAGCAGTGACTTGTCTTTCAGCTCCCGGACGTCTGCTATTCCTGGTGGGTTTTGGCGTCTCTGAAGATAATCGGACGCCTGCACTGGATCGACCGCGAGAAGCTGCGGCTGTTTATTCTGGCCTGCCAGGATGAAGAGACGGGGGGATTTGCAGACCGGCCCGGTGATATGGTAAGTGACACCGATTAACCAGAGGTGTCAGACTACAGTTTATACACTTTTATATGAATTAGACACCATTTACAGGCTCCCCTCTTGCTCAGTGCTTAGGTACATTGCACATCCAAGTAACCTGAAATGTGTTGGGGTTTCAGGCTGCTATTCAGTCCTGCTGAAATACTTTACACTGCAGCTTTGCTTATTAAAGCATGACTGTTTAGAATAAGCTGTCCTGTGTGTGAACATGAGGAATAACACTACTCTGTATATAATAGGACTTGTATCCTGCATTTTCACTAGTTTTTCATTCTCTTAGCTCTATCGTTAATTTTCAGTTGCCTCTGAGCTAGTGGAGCTGCATTCACAGCTATACTGCTCAGTACTAATGTATAATATCCTCCAGGCAGCTGCTTTGTAGTAAGTGTTTTCTTTCAACCCAGAGTTGGATTCACAGATACAATGCTCAGAACTACTGTAAAATGTCCTTCATACTAATGCCTCTTAGCAAGTGCTATATTATGACAGGAAAGCAGGAATCCCTCGTGTGTGTGTGTGTGTGTGTATATAGGAGACATCGTGGCAGCTTGTCTCCCTCCACTAGCTCAGAGGCAACTGAAAATTAACGATAGAGCTAAGAGAATGAAAAACTAGTGAAAATGCAGGATACAAGAACTACTGTAAAATGTCATCCACACAGATCCTGACTGCATCTGTGAATCCAACTCTGGGGTGAGATAAAACACTTATTGAAAGCAGCTGCATGGAGGGCACTACACAATTGCACTGAGCAGTATAGTTGTGAATAGAGCTTTGGGATGAGATTTGACACTTATTAGAAAGTATGGATCTGTATGCTTCTCTGCTCCTCCTTTCTTTGCTCTCTACAGCTGCCTATAGAAGTCTATAATCTGATCCATTACTAATCTTGTCAATCCTTTTGGAATACGGATGTAGATAGGGAAGTGATTTCCTCTGAGCAGCATGTGCCGTTATGTGTTGCTGCCTTTTTCAGATTGTAGAATGTGTTTTCTATATTACCAACATCCATATATTTCTAGTGTGACCCAGTAATGACATTGCCTCCCTTTTCCAGGTGGATCCATTTCACACCCTATTTGGAATTGCCGGATTATCCCTCCTGGGAGAAGAAGTCATCAAGCCGGTGAACCCTGTGTTCTGTATGCCGGAGGAGGTCCTGCGCCGCATCGGTGTCCAGCCGGAGCTCCTGAGCTAGAACCTGCGGGAGGAGAAGCGTCGTCATGATCAGCTGCTATTGTCTCCTCGCTCCATCACTTATTGATAGAAGCGAGGGGTCGGGGACAGGACTTTGCTCTCTGCACATTTTAAAGCCTTTAATTTAATTTGTATCTATTATGTGACTTTCTCTTTTTTTATGAGCTGTCACATTGTCGACTTCAATGACTGGATGTTCTGTATATAAGCCTGTTACTTACTGTGCAGAGGGAGTGCAATAAAGGTGAACGTGCAGATGAATGGGAGATTGTAAACAGACGCAACAATTCTGAATCTTTTATAACGTTTTTGATTTTTTTTTGCCACTTTATGTATAGAGGAGGGAGTAAAGGTGTTGGTGTATGGAGCGGGGTCTGTGTAAGGCTGGGTTCACATTGCGGCGTCATCCGGTCCGGGGCTGTCAGGGGTGACAGCCCGGACCGGAGTTTTGCTCCATAGGATAGTATCGGGCTGAACGGAGCTGGATGGAGCCGGATGGCAGTTATCTGCCATCCGGCTGCAATCTCGCGGGATGTATCTTGGAGAAGTGGGATTTTTCTGCCGAATCCAAAAACGCTGCATGCAACGTTTTTGGATTCGGGAGAAAAATCCCACTTCTCCAAGATACATCCCGCGAGATTGCAGCCGGATGGCAGATAACTGCCATCCGGCTCCATCCAGCTCCGTTCAGCCCGATACTATCCTATGGAGCAAAACTCCGATCCGGGCTGTCACCCCTGACAGCCCCGGACCGGATGACGCCGCAATGTGAACCCAGCCTTACACAGCCGGCGGCATCTGCCTCTAACAGCAGAGATCAGAGCGAGCTCCGATCACTGCTGTTCATCTACATGTATTGTATGTGCTGATGGTTTGCTCCAGCCATCACCGTCACCATCCTGCTACATACAAATCATCAAGATCGCTGGTTGACGTCTCATAGGGAAGCTAAAAAAAAATAAGCATAAAGTGATGAGTTTTAAAAAATCTAATACCAAATTCAAATTGAGTTTAAATCTTTTAATCTGGGAAGAAAAACTTTTTAGTGGACTCTGCTCACCTCCCCCAATATAATCTATTATAATAGTTACCTTGTGGTGTCAGCCATGCACTTCCGCCGTCATCGTGTCGTCCTATCACGCAATTGACCAGTACAAGTTGCAGTGGCCATATTTGGACACCCAAGAGAACTGACCCTGATCTGGTGGGAACGCTATGAGGCTCCACCAGGAAACCGGAGGCCGCTGCACCTGCACGTGCAACGGCTACTACCTGCACACTTACAAATACATAGTAAAAGAGTGGCATCACCTTATGTCCAGGTGCAAGCAAGAAAAAGACTAACATTTAAAGTGAAAATCCGCTGCAACACTAGACAGATATGTATAGGGAATAGCATAATGGCTGAATGTGAATAGCAAGGCTGTCTGCACAGCTAACAAGGACATAGGGAAAAAACATGGCAGCGGCCGCTGCTTTAAGCTAAGATTTCTCAATTTTCCTTAGATTCACAAGCAGTTTCTGCCATGTTTTTTCCCTATGTCCTTGTTAGCTGTGCAGACAGCCCTGCTATTCACATTCAGCCATTATGCCATTCCCTATACATATCTGTTTAGTGTTGCAGCGGATTTTCACTTTAAAACTAACTGCACACTTGCTGATACGGTGGCTGGACCTAGGGCCAGGGGACTGGTCGCCTTCGCCCGACAAGGCCCGCAGCCACCTGCTTGGGAGACTATGCATGAAGACGCAGGGCAGGAGAGGCGAGTAGCAAGCATGGGAGAGTCAGCCAGGAGTGGTGCCTGGGAAGGGCTCAGGCTGCCTGTCATACGGGTGAGAGACTTACCAGTGGGAAGAGAGAGTTGCAGCTTAGCTACAGAGACAGTTGCCAGAGGAATGGTGCCCAGGAAGGGCTCGTGCTGTCGGCTATACAGGCGAGAGACTTACCAGCAGAGAGAGTCGCCGCTTAGCTACAGGCAGCCAGGACCAGCCAAGAAGAGCGCAGCAGGGAGGCCTCAGAACTCACTGGGTGAGGAGATCCCTAACTTTCTTCCGGGCCACCCGGATTCACAATGTCACCTGTGGTCAGTGTCCTGGTTTAAACCTGCAACTACCAGTAAAAGTAAAGGAGACTGTGTACTGTGTGTCTGTTATTCCGCGCCCTCAGTCCTGCACCCCAACAGCCTACCACCACTATAGACTTTACAGGTCGCCCTGGGGAACTGCTCCACCCATGGGGAGTGATATCATCTTAGCTGCGTTTCCATCATCCCCAGAGGTCCCGCACCGCAGCACCGGCCATCAATAGCCGAACATCATGGGTGGCGTCACGACTTCACCCCCCTAAACCTTAACCCCCGAATTTTTATTTACATCGCCAGGGTCATGGAGCCGGGTATCAACCCTTGTAACGCCCAAGTAGTAATGTACCCGGTTCTGAGTATCCCACGGCCCTGGGGAGCGTGTCAGTAATACATGAGGTGAGGACTGAGGTAATGACTGAGGTGAGGTAATAAGTGAGGTGATGATGACTGAGGTAGTAAGTGAGGTTATAATGACTGAGGTAATAAGTGAGGTGATGATGACTGAGGTAATAAGTGAGGTGATGATGACTGAGGTAATAAATGAGGTGATGATTGAGGTAATGAGGTAATAAGTGAGGTTATAATGACTGAGGTAATAAGTGAGGTGATGATGACTGAGGTAATAAATGAGGTGATGATTGAGGTAATAAGTGAGGTGATGATGACTGAGGTAATAAGTGAGGTGATGACTGTGACTCAGGAGATGAGGTAATAAGTGAGGTGATGACTGAGGTAATGAGGTAATAAGTGAGGTGATGACTGAGGTAATGAGGTAATAAGTGAGGTGATGACTGAGGTAATGAGGTAATAAGTGAGGTGATGTCTGAGGTATATGAGGTAATATGTGAGGTGATGAGTGAGGTAATGAGGTAATATGTGAGGTGATGTCTGAGGTAAATGAGGTAATAAGTGAGGTGATTTCTGAGGTAATGTGTGAGGTGATTTCTGAGGTAATGAGGTAATATGTGAGGTGATGACTGAGGTAATAAGGGCGGCTTCAGACTGCGGCAGCGTCCGGTCCGGGGCTGTCAGAAGTGACAGCCTGGACCGGAGTTTTGCTGCATAGACTACTGTCGGGCTGCACGGAGCTGGATCGCGGCGGGTGTTAATTATCTGCTGTCCGGCTGGGAGCTCGCAGGATGAATCCTGCAGAAGTGGGGATTTGTCTGCCGATTCCAAAAACGTTGCATGCACCGGTTTTGGAATCGGCAGACAAATCCCCACTTCTGCACGATTCATCCGGCGAGCTCCCAGCCGGACAGCAGATAATTAACACCCGCCGCGATCCAGCTCCGTGCAGCCCGACAGTAGTCTATGCAGCAAAACTCCGGTCCAGGCTGTCACTTCTGACAGCCCCGGACCGGACGCTGCCGCAGTCTGAAGGCAGCCTAAGTGAGGTGATGATGACTGAGGTAATAAGTGAGGTGATGTTTGAGGTAAATGAGGTTATATGTAAGGTGATGACTGAGGTAATGAGGTAATAAGTGAGGTGATGATGACTGAGGTAATAAGTGAGGTGATGATGACTGAGGTAATAAGTGAGGTCATGTCTGAGGTAATGAGGTAATATGTGAGGTGATGACTGAGGTAATGAGGTAATATGTGAGGTGATGACTGAGGTAATGAGGTAATATGTGAGGTGATGACTGAGGCGATGAGGTAATATGTGAGGTGATGACTGAGGTGATGAGGTAATATGTGAGGTGATGTCTGAGGCGATGAGGTAATATGTGAGGTGATGACTGAGGTGATGAGGTAATATGTGAGGTGATGACTGAGGTAAATGAGGTAATATGTGAGGTGATGAGTGAGGTAAATGAGGTAATATGTGAGGTGATGTCTGAGGTAAATGAGGTAATATGTGAGGTGATGAGTGAGGTAAATGAGGTAATATGTGAGGTGATGTCTGAGGTAATGAGGTAATAAGTGAGGTGATGACTGAGGCGATGAGGTAATATGTGAGGTGATGACTGAGGTAATGAGGTAATATGTGAGGTGATGACTGAGGTAATGAGGTAATATGTGAGGTGATGTCTGAGGTAATGAGGTAATAAGTGAGGTGATGACTGAGGCGATGAGGTAATATGTGAGGTGATGACTGAGGTAAATGAGGTAATAAGTGAGGTGATGACTGAGGTAATGAGGTAATATGTGAGGTGATGACTGAGATAATGAGGTAATATGTGAGGTGATGACTGAGGTAATGAGGTAATATGTGAGGTGATGACTGAGATAATGAGGTAATATGTGAGGTGATGTCTGAGGTAATGAGGTAATAAGTGAGGTGATGACTGAGGTAAATGAGGTAATAAGTGAGGTGATGTCTGAGGTAATGAGGTAATAAGTGAGGTGATGACTGAGGCGATGAGGTAATATGTGAGGTGATGACTGAGGTAAATGAGGTAATAAGTGAGGTGATGACTGAGGTAATGAGGTAATATGTGAGGTGATGTCTGAGGTAAATGAGGTAATAAGTGAGGTGATGTCTGAGGTAATGAGGTAATAAGTGAGGTGATGACTGAGGCGATGAGGTAATATGTGAGGTGATGACTGAGGTAAATGAGGTAATAAGTGAGGTGATGACTGAGGTAATGAGGTAATATGTGAGGTGATGACTGAGATAATGAGGTAATATGTGAGGTGATGACTGAGGTAATGAGGTAATATGTGAGGTGATGTCTGAGGTAAATGAGGTAATATGTGAGGTGATGACTGAGGTAATATGTGAGGTGATGTCTGAGGTAATGAGGTAATATGTGAGGTGATGACTGAGGTAATGAGGTAATATGTGAGGTGATGTCTGAGGTAATGAGGTAATAAGTGAGGTGATGACTGAGGTAATGAGGTAATATGTGAGGTGATGTTTGAGGTAAATGAGGTAATATGTGAGGTGATGACTGAGGTAATGAGGTAATATGTGAGGTGATGACTGAGATAATGAGATAATATGTGAGGTGATGACTGAGGTAATGAGGTAATATGTGAGGTGATGACTGAGATAATGAGATAATATGTGAGGTGATGACTGAGGTAATGAGGTAATATGTGAGGTGATTTCTGAGGTAATATGTGAGGTGATGTTTGAGGTAAATGAGGTAATATGTGAGGTGATGACTGAGATAATGAGGTAATATGTGAGGTGATGACTGAGATAATGAGATAATATGTGAGGTGATGACTGAGGTAATGAGGTAATATGTGAGGTGATTTCTGAGATAATATGTGAGGTGATGATTGAGGTAATGAGGTAATATGTGAGGTGATGACTGAGATAATGAGGTAATATGTGAGGTGATGACTGAGATAATGAGATAATATGTGAGGTGATGATTGAGGTAATGAGATAATATGTGAGGTGATGACTGAGATAATGAGGTAATATGTGAGGTGATTTCTGAGGTAATGTGTGAGGTGATTTCTGAGGTGACGTAGGAGGAGCCGCACACTCCTCGGGGCGCGGGCTGTCTCTGACACGTGACTTTCCCGCCTTTCCCGGTGACGTCACCAGCAGTCGGTGTCGGCTCCTCCTCCGCGCTCTGCAGATAACATGTCCGGGTTCCCGGGATTTTCTCGTCACTTATTGGGTTTCCCGGGAGCTCAGACCCCGGGGGAATCGGACTCCTCGTGTTACTCCGGCCGGGAGTCTCCTCTGTCAGGAGATCTGCGCCCTCATCCAGCACTGCAGACCCCGGGCCGCAGCTCCATTCCCAGCAGCCGAGCGTCCCCTGCGTCTGTCACCAGAGTGACTCCGGGGGTCAGCGGCACCAGAGGACCGAGCAACGGTGAGGAGACCGGGGATCCGGGGCAGCCGAGAACCATCACAACTACAGCACAGAACCAACCAATCACATCACTGCTCTCATTCCGGAGACCTGAAAGAGCATGAAAGCAGCAATCTGATTGGTTGGTATGGGTGCATTGTGAAAACAGCAATCTGATTGGTTGATTAGTATGCAATGTGAGAGCAGCAATCTGGTTGCTATGAGTACTGTGTAAAAGAGTAATCTGATTGGTTGATATGTGTGGAATGTGAAAGCGGTAATCTGGTTGGTAGACGTGCATTTGTAAAAGCAATAATCTGATTGGCTGGTGTGGGTGCAATATGAAACCAGTAATCTGATTGGTTGGTATAGGTGCAATATAAAAGCAGCAATCTGATTGGTTGGTGTAGATGCAATGTGAAAGCAGTAATCTGATTGGTTGGTATTGGTGCAATATGAAAGCAGTAATCTGATTGGTTGACATGGGTGTAATGTGAAAGCAGTAATCTGATTGGTTGGTATAGGTGCAATATGAAAGCAGTAATCTGATTGGTTGATATTGGTGTAATGTAAGAATTATTTTTTTTTCACTGAAGCTTTAAATATTTTTATGTAGATTTTGACGTTTCAAATAATCATAAATCACTCTATGCTCTGATGTGGATTTGGGGGCAGATCTGCTTCAATATTCTCACACACAGCAGACAATAATCACGTGTGGGCTGCGGGAGCATTTTCTTATTGAAATGAATGGGAAAGTTTTTGACAGCAGATTTGAAGATCTTTCATTTATTTATTGTTCATATGGATTTTAGTGGAAAATCTGAGCCTTAAACCTCAAACCCTGATACAGGATTTAGTCATATTTTTTTTGGGGGGGGGGGGGGTTCGCTTTGTCCAGTAGCAAAAATCTCAACAAAATCTGTAACAAAACCTGTGATAAAAATGTGTGAACGTTTCCTGCAATTACACTGGAAAATGCACTAAAGAATAGTTGACACGAGCCTTTATCTGACAAAAAAAATGCGATGTGCAATGTTGAGGGCTTTTCTAAATGAAATGTGTTGTAAGTTCATTGCTGCAGATTTTGAAGCATTTTTTTTTGGTGGATTTTAGAGTAATAGAAACGTCAAGCGAGAGGTACAAATGCTGTGCTGCCAGGAGGAGACACATCAAAGACAGGGAGGATATTGTAAAAAGTGATTGATTTTTCTACACATTTCGGAACAATTCTGGCACAATGATGTGATTTTGTTTTTACCTGAAGAAGTAGCCAGTATGGCTCCGAAACGTGTTGAAAAATCATACAATATCCTCCCTGTCTTTGATGTGTCTTCTCCTGACAGTGCGGCATATGCACCTTTTCCTTGGAGTTTTCTACATTTCACCCTATGGTGGCTGCTGCAGCCGACATCGCATGTGCATGTAGTGGTTGTAGCTGACACAACCTCACAAGGTAAGCTCCCTTCTGAATTTTACCTTCTATCCAGTCACGCGGATAAGACTGGTTTCACACTAGTGTTTTTTGTATCTGGGTTGATGCAAGTCTTACTTTGAACCCCCCCCCTTCCCCCCAGAATTGTAAAAACTGATGCCTCTGTATCGGTATTATCACTAGTCTGTGCTCACGGATCAGGATAATACCGGTGCAGGAGCTGACAGTTTTGTCCGGCTTCATACCTGTTTCCGCCGCATCTGGGGACAAATGATGTGTAATTTGGAACTGAGTTCTGGGCATGCACAGTTCCAATGGGATCTGGATTCTATTGGGCACATTGTGATTTTGGTGCCCCGGATCCGCGAGCTTCCAGGTTTTGTCCTAGAGACCAAAAATGCGCCAAGATGCAAAAAAAACAGGAACACCCGGATCCAGGAAAAAGGTAAAGAACTGGATGCACCCGCAAGTTCATCCGGTGCCAAAAACTAATGTGGGTGCAACCAGTTCAAGCCAAAATCATACAGATGGTGAAAAACGCCAGTGTGAAACCAGCCTTACGCCCTGTTGTGCCCTTTTTGTCATCCTCAGATATTTAGTTCATTCTATACTTGTGGATTTTAGAGGCAGAAACATGGTTTTCAGTTTAGAAATCTTCATAAATCCACAATAAATGGGCAACACGACCCTGCCTTTGGTTGGGCAATGCCTTTGGTTCCCTTAACGTAAGCGTTTCTGTTTCATTCATTTTTCTTGGCGTTTTCTATCTGGAATCCTTTCTAGAAATATTTCCACCTTGCCCCCGATCTCACAACATCTACAAAGATAACAATATGTGGATGACTGAACTGAGCTCAGAAAGTCCCTCTGGTGACCTGAATGTTATTACCGGACTCATGTGGGGGAAATCATTTTATTTAATATCATTTTCTGAAATATTATTATTTTTCTGTAGCTTTCTCCACAGAACCTTATTTTGCAGACAGAAGTTCCTTTGCGGATAATACAAGTTCTGTCCAAGTGACCTCTGTTACAAGCAGCGCTTCCAGGAAAGCTCCCAACAGTCCCTGTGCCAGAAAACTAACCGGCGGCTTCTTTACCAAATCCAAGCTCCAGACGCCTGTGACCGGATATACAGGTAGCGCGGTCAGGTGACTTTTATCATTCATATAATATATAGAGAAAAGGATGTACACCCTGCTCACCCTTCTCAGACCCTCCCATCTACCTCCATAGACGTTAATATGGAGTCGACCTCTGTCTTCTGGGAAGGATTTCTACCAGATTTTGGCAGAATCTGTGGGAATTTTTATCCTTTCATCCAGAAGAGCATTTGTGAGGTCAGACCTTAATATTGGGGGAGGCCAGGCTCACAATCTTCATTATATGATGGGGCTTGGGTCCAGACTCTGTGGTGTTGGATGAGGCTGAGGTCCGAACTCTGGGGTGTTGGATGGGGCTGGGCTCTGTGGTGTTGGATGGGCCTGGTGTCCAGGCTCTGTGATGTTGGATGATTTTGAGGTCTGGGCTCTGATGTTGGATGGGTCTGGGCTCTGTGGTGTTGGATGGGGTGGGGTCTGTGGTGTTGGATGGGGCCTCTGTCCGTGCTCTGAGGTGTTGGATGGGGCTGGGGTCGGGGCTCTGTGGTGTTGGATGGGGCTGAGGACCAGGCTCTGTGATGTTTGATGGGGCTGGGGTCTGGGCTCTGTGGAGTTGGATGGGGCTGAGGTCTGGGCTCTGTGGTGTTGGATGGGGCTGAGGTCCGGGCTCTGTGGTGTTGGATGGGGCTGAGGTCCAGGCTCTGTAGTGTTGGATGGGGCTGAGGTCCTGTCTCTGTAGTGTTGGATGGGTTTGGGCTCTGTGGTGTTGGATGGCGTGGGGGGTCTGTGGTGTTGGATGGGCCTCTGTCTGTGATCTGTGGTGTTGGATGGGTCTGGTATCCGGGCTCTGTGGTGTTGGATGGAGCTGAGGTCCTGTCTCTGTGGAGTTGGATGGGGCCAGGGTCTGGGCTCTGTGGTGTTGGATGGGGCTGAGGTTTGGGCTCTGTGGTGTTGGATGGGGCCAGGGTCCGGGCTCTGTGGTGTTGGATGGGGCCAGGGTCTGGGCTCTGTGGTGTTGGACGGGGCTGAGGTTTGGGCTCTGTGGTGTTGGATGGGGCCAGGGTCCGGGCTCTGTGGTGTTGGATGGGGCCAGGGTCCGGGCTCTGTGCTCCCTCTCCATGTCTGTATGGACCTTTTGGAAGCACTCCTTGGGAGAAGCACAGAGCGAAACGCTCATCTGGGTGCCTTCAGACCTTATTTGTAGTTTTTTTCCGCTTGTTTTACTCTTTTGCATTATTTTGCTTGACATCTGTGTTGAACATATAAAATCTTCTGCTTGGATGCCTATCACACGTTATGTGTCATACGGTTCTTCCATCAATATTTTTTCACTTGAAAAGTAGCATGTTTTGCCTCAATAAGGCAAATGTTCTACCCCTGTGTTACTTGTGACATCTTATGAATCTATTTTCATCTTGCTTTTTCTTGGAATCCTCTGGCCTTGTTTTGGTATTTATCTATAACACCATTCTCTCCACTAGGGTAGAGTCACATAAGCGTATATATGATGCGATATTCTAATGACTCTCGGCTCAGGCTTGGCTGCGAGCGTGAGCAGAATGACTTGCAACTAGTATCTAATCCAGCAATCGGATCACAGCTGCAAAGGAAGAGGAGAGAATTATTTCTCCATCTCCTCCATTGCTGGCCTCGGTGTTTATCGCACTTAACTCAGGATGATATCAGTGCAGTGTGAGGTTTCACTCGCACCCATAGACTTGTATGGGTGCGAGTGATCTGAGACTCACTGACAGTTGCAGCATGCTGCGATCGTAGATCTGAGCCGCACCATTGTTTAATATGGGCTCAAGTGCAATGCAAGATTTTCTCGCATTGCGCTCATAGGAGTCACATGAAAATGTCACTCTACCCTAAGGGTATGTGCCCACCTAACAGATTTTTTTCTGTCCCAAATCTGCATCTCCTAGCATGCAAAATGCTGCATACAAAACGCTGCGATTTTAGCATTTCTGGTGCATTTTTTTGTGTTTTTCCCATGTGTTTTTATCATACAGTTGATGAGAGAAAGGCAGAAAGAATGAAAATGTTGCTTTTTTTCTGCATCAAAATCTGCAAGTAAAAAAACCTTAAGGTGGGAAAAGGACTTCAGAATTCTCATTGACTTTGCTAGGATGAGATTTCCCTTGCAGATTTTAGAAAATATGCAAGGAAAAGCGCTTCAAAACGTACAAAAACGGTAGTTGTGCACATAGGCTAGGGTCACATTTGTTAATGAAATTGCGTTCACCGTATCCAGATCCGGATGCGGTGAACGCAATTGGCTTCCCACACATTTTGCAAGCAAAATGTGTGGTGAAGCCGCAATCGGGTAACCGGATTGCTCTAGATGTGTATTCCGGAGCAATCGGGTTACAGTATACTTTGCTTATCCCGAGTGCCGCAGGGATGAGCAAAGTGTTAACACTGTTGAAAAAGCTTAAATATTAATAATAATTGTGGCCATCATGTCTTTAGGGGGTGCCCACCCCCCTAGAGACATGCTACCCACTCAGGACAGCATGTTATGTGTTAATTACTCATGTACAGTAAGCCGGCTCCTATCGACTCTGTACAATTTTCTGAATGAAGCCGCGGCTCCTCTGTCAGCTGCGCGCATACTATACGTAATGTATGTATAGTATGTGCCGCTGTCCGAGGTCCTGTAGGCTTTTACAGTAGATCTATGGCGGTGCGCTGCCCATAGATCTACTGTAAAAGCCTACAGGACCTCGGACAGCGGCACATACTATACATACATTACGTATAGTATGCGCGCAGCTGACAGAGGAGCCGCGGCTTCATTCATAAAAATGTACAGAGCCGACAGGAGCCGGGTTACTGTACATGAGTTATTAACACATTACATGGCCACCTGAGTGGGTAGCATGTCTCTAGGGGGGTGGGCACCGTCTAGAGACATGATGGCCACAATTATTATTAATATTTAAGCGTTTTTAACAGTGTTAACACTTTGCTTTGCAGATGATAGAACCGCTCCGCAAACTGCAGCCTGAATGATTTTTCACGCAGGCTGCAGAGCCGGATGCGGTAACCGGATTGCATATAATGCAATCCGGTTGTTATAATGGGCTCCTGTGAGGAGCGTTTCCTGATGCGGTTTTTGAGCTTTTTGAAAGCTCAAAACCGGATCAGGATTTGAAATAAAAAACCCAAGTGTGACCCTAGCCATAGACATCTATTTTGAACCATTGCCTTTATGTCTCTGCCATCTAGTGGCCTTTTTTGTTATTACAACTGGTCCATTCATTTCTTTAGGATATTCGATTGATCTCAAGATTGATCTCACAGTGAACTTTGTTCCTTATTTCTTCTAATGTACAGATATTTATTTTAGTGTCCTCATTTTCATGGATCATAATTGTTATATTTGTAGCATTATGCATTTGTAATTATCAATTCCGTACAAAGTTTGTGGATTTAAATCCTCGGTCGGGACTGTGTTGTGTGACCTCCCTCCTTGTATGATTTTTAATTGATCATTGTAAATGTTTTTAATACAGTGTCGTTTTATACACATATATCTTCCATGTCTTTGACGTTATGCTCTTGTCTTCCTACAATGCTGCACTTTTCAATGCCACGAAGGAGTTGACGCGTCGTTCCCTGTACTGATCAGTAGTCACTTCCCTCCATATAAATGATCTTTCTTTCATCTTCCAGCGACCACTTCATCTTCAGTATCGGCTCGCTCCACAGCTTCTGTGTTTGTGGCGGTGGTGGAAGGACGAGGACTCGCAAGGGGAGAAATAGGCATGGCCAGTTTGGATTTAAGGAATCCCGATGTGGTTTTATCTCAGTTTTCAGACAGCAGCATTTATGTGAAGGTGAAAGTATTAACAATAGTATGGATAGAAATTACAGAAGGACATAGATAAGTATCGGAAATTAGTTGTAAGTTCAGAAATATCCAAAACTTTGGGTTAAAATATGATAATAAATGGATTGTGGCTGCGCTAAGCCATAGGTCAGGGTGAGCAGCACGGACCAGAGATGATGATGCAGCTGAAAAATACAGCACCAAGATAAGCAAGGAGCAGGACAGCAGATGGGCAAGCAAAGCTGGAAGGATTAGATGCTACAAGCATACGGTCACACACAGGAAGAGCAGAGAGGTGTATGCAATGTGGTGCTGGCTGCAGGGGTATGATTAATAGCAGAGCTGAGTGAGGATGCACAGTCTTTTTTAGCTGCAGATTTTATGTATCCAATGCAAGTGTAGGGGGAGAATCCGCACATAAACCTCAACATATCTACTAGAGAAATTGACATGTTGTGGATTTCAGACATACCACAGTTTAGCTCCATCCACTTTACTGGAACTGTAAGGCTATGTGCCCACCTACTTTACAAAATCTGCAAGGAAAAATGCATGCCAGCAAAGTCAGTAGGGGTTTCTGAAGTGCTCTGCACAGCTTCAGGATTTTTTCCTTGCAGATTTTGGTGTGGGGGAAAACAGAAGAGCATGCTCATTCTTTGTGAGTGTTTCCCTGTGTTCTCCCCATAGACAATGTTAAGGAAAATGCAAGGGACAAAAAACACACAAAAAGACACATGTAAAAATGCATAAATAAATGCATGAAAAGGTAAAAAAGCTGAGTTTTTTTTGTCCACAGCATCTTTCCTGCCAGAAGCTGTAGATTTGGTGCAAAAATAATCTGCTAGGTGGGCACTTAGCCTTAGAATCTGCATAATTTATAAGCGCAATATCAAAAACTGATCGTGGGGACCTAAAACCCCAAAGCCATTTCTGCTTGCTTTTTAGATCAATAAAATAATATTGTGTGATTTATTTATTTTTTGCCTCCTCCGATCAGGACACATCGATGATCTTCTGTTTTTCTAACTTAGTTTGAATTCTGTCAAATATTCTAGGCAATAACAAAACTCCAGATCCTGACTCCCCTTGAAATCCTGATGCCGAACACCGCGTGCGAAAGTGGAAAGAGCGCAGAACTGTTCCGCCTTAAATGAAAACTTTAAGGTTCCGTGTGTTTGTGTTTAGTCTATCTGTTTAACGTTATTTTAATTTTTGGGGGAATAAAATCCATTTTCTCCTTCGCCTCATTGGGGGACACAGGACGATGGGTTATAGCATTCTGCCACTAGGAGGTGACACTAAGTAATTAACAAAAATGTACAGTGGCTCCTCCCTGCGGTATATAACCCACTGACTGGCACAGTCTAGCCAGTTTTTTGCTTAGTGTCTTAGGAGGCAAGACACTGTTTGTTTTGTAGTGATGCGACCGGTACAGACTTTCGTTCCTAAGGGGGTGTCCTCTTTTCATTTAAATGAGGATATTGTCCTTCCTTCCTTTTGTCCGGCTCCTGTGCATTTTGCGTTTTGAGAAAGCTTTGCACACTTTGGATTTGGTTCGTGCTCTCCGGATCTATGTGTTTCGGACAGCGTGTTTCAGGAAGTCGGACACATTGTTCATCCTTCCGGAAGGTCACCGTAAGGAGATGACCGCGTCAAAGGCCACGCTTGCTCGATGGATTAAACTGACCATTCAGGAAGCATACTCTCTGCGCAACCTGTCAGTTCCTTCAGGTTTGCGTGCTCATTCCACTCATGCGGTGGGTGCCTCCTGGGCTGTTAGGCACCAGGCTACGGCTGAGCAGGTGTGCAAGGCGGCCACTTGGTCCAGTCTGCACACCTTTGCAAAGCATTATCGAGTACATACTCAGGCTTCAGCGGATGTGAGTCTGGGTAGGCGCATCCTACAGGCAGCGGCTGCTAGCCTGTAGATTGAGTATTTCAGTTGGGATGTTCTTGTTCCCACCCAGGGACTGCTTTAGGACGTCCCATCATCCTGTGTCCCCCAATGAGGCGAAGGAGAAAATTCCCTTTCTCTTAGCCTCTAATTGGGGGGCACAGCACCCTCCCTGGGCCTGTTGGGCCTTTTTGAGTTTTTTCCTTGGTTGCCTTTTCGGCTTGTTTAGTTTTTTACTCCTACTGCTTTAGCACAAAACTGGCTAGACTGTGTTTGTTAATTACTTAGTGTCACCTCCTAGTGGCAGAATGATATAACCCATCGTCCTGTGTCCCCCAATTAGAGGCTAAGAGAAAAGGAATTCACGGTGAGTACACAAAATTCTCCTTTTTCGCCATTAAGGCTCAGTTCATATATTTAGGGTTTTCTGTAGAATTTCAGTACTCTTTCCAGAGCAATTTACTATACAGTAATTGCAATCAAATGTAGGTCTATGTCATGTCATTAAGGGTACCGTTACACGTCGCAACATTGCATTTGCAAATTGCTGGTTGCAGTGAAATCATGGACACATTGTTTCATTTGTACACGGCAACAAAATAGAACAATGTGTCCATGATGTCACTGCAACCAGCAAATTGCAAGTGAAATTGCATGCAATGTTGTGACGTGTAACGGTACCCTAAGAGAACGCGCAAGAACACATAAAAGCAAAGTGTAGATGTCAGATTTCCAGCATTCTCAGTCTGGTGCAGATTTTCATCCTTTTATGTGCCTTGTAGAGGTGAATTCCCAGTCTGCAGATTTTGCTGTGAAAGGTTCTGTGACTGAAAATCCCATTGCTTCGAGTGGAATTGTCTCAAATAATAGCACAGTTGCAGATGTTTGAGGCAGAATTTTCTGTTATTAGATTCACCCCAAATTACGCTACATGTGAATCCTAATGGTGAAATCCTCAGGCAAATCCTCAACAAAACACTCAAGTAAAGGCCCCGTTAGATACAGCGATCTCGCTAATGATATCGCTGCAATGTCACAGGTTGTGTGGCGTTGCAGTGACCTTGCAGCGAAGTCGCTGCGTGTGACATGCCGCAGCGACCAGCAATGAGTTCGCTGAATGGCCATTTTTCGGTTGCTGGTCTGCCGCTGTCACACATGCAACGGCATGTGTGACAGGGGCAACGACCGGCGATCCCCAGTCTGCGCCCGAGACCCTAAACGATTATAATGACCGTCGGGTGTCAGCTCAGTACTGGATGTTCGCTGGTGAGTCTGCCTGTCTGACAGTTCACCAGCGATCACATAGCGATGTGCCAGCGATCCCGATTGTTGGTCGGGTCGCTGGCACATCGTTATGTGTAACCCGGCCTTAATGGTACCGTTATATGTCGCAACATTGCATGCAATTTCACTTGCAATTTGCTGGTTGCAGTGAAATCATGGACACATTTTTCTATTTTGTGGCCGTGTACAAATGTAACAATGTGTCCATGATTTCACTGCAATCAGCAAATTGCAAATACAATGTTGCGACGTGTAACGGTACCCTAAGACTTATATTCTGTTGGAAGACTTGCTGCAGATTTGGTATGATATCTTTTTATGCAATATGTGAGCAGTACCTCATAGTTTCAGAAATTAATCAAGTAAGGGTGTATGCACACGATCAGTAATTGCAGCTTTTTGGATGCACCGTATTGCCGCTGTTTTCAAAACGCTGCATTGTACAGTAGAAGCTTAGTGGATGATTTCTAAAAATCCCATATTCACTGTGCTTCTCCCCTCTGCAGCGTGTTTTCACCTGCAGTGGGGGTTGATGGACGTCCGCATCTCCACAGCTGTTAATTTCATGCTGCGGAGTCAGGAGCGATCTCCAGCAGGTGAATGCAAGGAGAAGCCTCCCTGCACCCACCACAGATCATGGGCTCAGGGTAGCTGAGTTCCCGCAGGTCCGAAGGTGCTTCACCCAACACATAGCGCCTCCGTATCGTGTGCACATACCCGGAGATTTCAGCAGCCGGGCACCTGTGATCTGATTGCCAGGGAGGTCACATTTGAAGAGTTTTCCTTGCTAGGCAATTCTTTTAACCATTTCCCTTTCAGGAAAGTGGACCCTAAATGGAAAGCGGTAGGTGCTTACCCTCTCTCGGTCCTCAGAGCTTTGGCTGCAGTGGTGATGTCATGTTGACATTGCTGAAGCCAATCTCTGAGCTCAGCGTCTCGGGCCCCGGGGAGGGCGAGTACTTGCTCTCTGTGAGGTATTTTAAAGCATTTGGGGTCCACTTTCCTGAAATATCCACAATACTGCAAAGTTTCACAAAGGGAGACATAAGCACCTCCTGACCCTCAGATTCCCAGTCTGATTTATGAGAATATCTGCAGCCGGTTTGCTGACGGTCTGGCGCTTTTCCTCACTTGTGTTGTGTGATTTGCAGGACGTCTCTGTCACCACCGTACAGCGGAAGTATTTCAATGAAACCAAAGGCCTGGAATACATAGAACAATTATGTACCGCAGAATTTAGCACAGTATTAATGGAAGTCAAGTCCAAGTAAGTATACGTTTATTTCGGACTATAAGACCCCACCCAGGTTTTAGAGGAGGAAAATAGGGGAAAAATTAGAAGCAAAAAATGTGGCCATGATGCATTGGCACTGTTATAGGGTTTTCGAATCTGCAGCTGACACTGTTATGGGGGTAATGTATCCAAACTCTGTACTAATATTCCCATCCCTTGTAGACTGTGAGCCCTCGTGGGCAGGGTCCTCTCTCCTCCCCCGCTGTATCCTCAATTATCCCTTGTAGACTGTGAGCCTTCGCGGGCAGGGTCCTCTCTCCTCACCTGCTGTTTCCTTACCCATCCCTTGTAGACTGTGAGTCCTTGTGGGCAGGGTCCTCTCCCCACTCGTACTGTATTCTCACCCCTCCCTTGTAGACTGTGAGCCCTCGTGGGCAGGATCCTCCCTCCTCACCTACTGTAGACTGTGAGCCCTCGTGGGCAGGGTCCTCTCTCCACTCGTACTGTATTCTCACCCATCCCTTGTAGACTGTGAACCCTCGTGGGTAGGATCCTCAATCCTCACCTATTGTATCCTCACCCATCCCTTGTAGACTGTGAGCCCTCGCAGCTGGATCCTCTTACTTCCCCTGTTGTATCCTCACCCATCCCTTGTAGACTGTGAGCCCTCGCGGGCAGGGTCCTCTCTCCTCACCTACTGTCTCCTCACCCATCCCTTGTAGACTGTGAGCCCTCATGGGCTGGATCCTCTCACCTCACCTACTGTATCCTCACCCATCCCTTGTAGACTGTGAGTCCTAGCGGCAGTGTCCTCTCTCCTCACCTACTGTATCCTCACCCATCCCTTGTAGACTGTGAGCCCTCGCAGCTGGATCCTCTTACCTCCCCTGTTGTATCCTCACCCATCCCTTGTAGACTGTGAGCCCTCACAGGCATAGTCATCTCTTCTCCTGTATCTGTCTGTGCCTTGTATTGCTCATGAATATTGTATTTGCCTCTACTGTCTATACCCCTTTTCACATGTAAAAAGCCATTGAATAAATGGCATTATAGTAATAAAAATAATATTCGCTCGCAGCTTCAGCAGCGATGGGTGATCATGTGTGCCCGCTGTTTAAGAGGATTTAATATGCGCCGCTCAACTCCACTGACAGGTAAAGCAAGTGTCCTACAAATGTCAGGAGAGGAATGAAGTGTAGATGTAACCTAGGATTGCAGATTGTCGCCCATTGACCCCAGTATTCAGTGCTGTAACATGCCCAACAGCTCTCTGTGTTTTTGTGTGCATATTATATCACCTAAATTGTGAATAAAAATAAAGAACAAATAAAGAGCATTGTATTAGTAATTCTACCTTTATCTTGTAGGTATTACTGTTTGGCTGCAGTTGCTGCGTTGTTGAAATATGTGGAGTTCATTCAGAATGCAGTTTATGCTCCAAAATCTCTGAAGTTTCGATTTCAAGGAAGTGAACAGACAGCGATGATCGACTCTGCGTCCGCTCAGAACCTGGAGCTCCTGGTGAATAACAGAGATTCCAGGTGCGGCCATAGCTGAAAAAACATTTAAGCTTCAGCTCATCAAAACTAGTGTTCTTCACACTGGTCTTCATCAATAAGACGAGAAGTGGTGCGCACCTCGACACGAATCTTACTCCAGTCAGAGACTGGCATAAGAAATACCTCCACTCATTATAAATTGCCAAGTGGGGTCACCATGCCCCTGGTATATTATATTATTATAAAATACAAAACTAAAGAATAGTATGATATTGTGTTCACGTTTGTATGTTCAACATGCAAAGGTTAAGTACTTACATCACCAAGGAGTTTTTGCACATCATCTGTCTGGTTCATCAGTCAGAGAGGCACGACAAAGACAAAGAACTGCAAAAGTCCCAACACTGAACCGGACATCCCTCGTATACAGGTCCACAAATAGCTTCTATCATTGTCATCTATCTATGGCCTTACATAGCGACTTAAGCGGCCGTCAACGCAACGATTTCTTGCCGATATCGTTTAAGCGATCTCCTTTTTGATCGCTTAAGCGATATCGGGCTTAAAATCGTTGCATGTAATCAAGCGATTTATGATGTGAAATCGCTTGATCGTGACATCGCTGATCTGAGCTCCGGAGCTCAGATCTTGCGATGAACGATGTCACGATCTGCTTCATCGTGGTGTATAACACCACGATGAACGATCTCCCAGCGCAGAGCCTATGCTGGGAGATGGTAACTATGGTACACGTCGGGTAACTAAGCGACGCGCGGGCGCCTAGTTACCCGATGTGTACCATAGTTACCAGCGAGATCGCGGATCCACATCGCTGGTGAGTCTGTCTGTGTGACATCTCACCAGCGATGTGAGCGATATTGTAAGCGATTGCGCGTGCACGTGATCGCTTACAATATCGCAAGAGATATCTGTGCGTGTGACGGCCGCCTTACACAATATTGCACAAGTGAAGGTAATATGTTATAAATCTGTTTCACCTTTGCCCCAAAGTGGCCAGCTTTTAGGATTAGATGAGTCGGAGTTATAAACAAACATCAGACAATGGTGTACGCATAAAAATTAAAAATCCAAAGTAAAGAACAGATATTTTATTTAAGTAAATGAGAAGGTTTTGGTACAATGAAAACATTGTATTAGTATGACATATGATGCTGGTTTACACGGTATATCTGAATCAATATGATGTCAATATCAACAATACTGGTTTGTTATAGGTTACCATGATCTATAGGCTCCAGATATCCATTTTTATATGCTATTATGACTCGGGGGGGCCTTAGAATACCAAAACCCTCCGTATGCAAGATTAGGCGCTGTTCACATTTTGTTTAGGGGCTAAGTGTGATGTATTCATACACAGTCTTGTCATTGGCAGCGTTAATTGAGTCAGAGCATTTAACAAGAGAAACACCAAGTTGTAAGTTTTTAAATTCTAGGAGAAATAAAAGAGGACCAGTGCAATGCAAAGTTCTAAGAAAAGATGCTACAGTGTTGTAATTAGAGGGGAAAAATATTTCCTTTTTAAAAACAATATCCTAAAATGTATTGCAGTTAGGGTCCATTTACACAGCACTTGATGTGTCTTAGTAGTTTGGATCTCTGGGCCTCATTCACTTAATGGAGAGTGTTCGCTATATGCCCACAATGTGACCTACATCCATCGGAGGTAAAGTTGAACAATCCTCCCAATATATACCTCCTACAGGAACAGAAAACACAGAGAAGGTAACCTCTGACTACGGGTGGAGGCACACTGTCATGCATCAAAAACGTTCCGTTTTTGATGCCATAGCAGTGATGCTAGTGTTGTGCGTTTTTTGCATGAGTGTGGGTATGTGTGCATGGCTGTATGCATGTGAGTGTGCTGCAGGTGTCAGTGTGTGGTGCGAGTGAGTGTGCTGCTGTCTGCAGTCCTGAAGTTTGATTGGCGGGATTCCTCAGCATGCTGAGTAATCCTGCCGTGCAAACTTCAGCATTTAGCGGCGTATTGAAACACCGCTGCTGTCTCAGCAGCAGCGTTTGAAATTGCCAGGTTGTTTGAAAACTTCAGCACCACGGAAAGCATTTACCGCAAATTTCAAACACAGCTCATGTTTGAAAGTTCAGGCTTTCCATGGTGCTGAAGTTTTAACTTCAGCACCATGAAAGCATTTACCGGCTGATTTAACCAATCAGCTTTCACCGCTGCTGTCACAGCGGTGAAAGCTAATTGGTTGCTGTGCCAGCAACCCAGCAATTTCAAACTCCACATCAACTTTCTCCGCTGCTGTCACAGTGGTGAAAGCTGATTGAATACTGTGCCGGCAACCCGGCAATTTCAAACACCGCTTCTTTGACAGCAGCAGTGTTTGAAGACATAGAAAGATCACACACGCATGCGACTATCGCATAGTGTGCTGTATGGGTGCAAGATTTTCTTGCACCCATATACTTTCAATGCGCACTCGCACGAGGAAATCACATTCAGTATGCTGCGATTGAACTTGCATTTCTCTCGCAATGCGAGTTAAGTGCGTTGTAAACGCACTAATATGACCAGTATCATTTACTGATACTGGTCCGGAATGCAATGCGGTTTTTCTTGCGCGAGTCATACGCCCGTGTGCCTCCGTCCTGAAAGAAGCCTGACTGTAGTAATAATATAAATATTGGATTTCTGTATACAGTAGTAATGTGATCCTGCCCCAGACTGTTTCCTCATTAAACTATTCATTCACCTTCCAGAAATAATCACACCCTCTACGGGGTCTTGAATAACACGAAAACTCCAGGTGGAAGCCGAAGACTCAGATCAAATATCTTGGAACCTCTGATCGATCTGGAAACTATCAACACCAGGCTGGACTGTGTCCAAGAGTTTCTTGAAGACGAGGAACTTTTCTTCAGTCTTCAGTCAGGTACAGAGCAGCTTGTGCAAAATGTTAAGTGCATGTGCACACGGTCCAGAGGCACTGCATGTTGGACGCATGTTGCAGTCGAGAGAAGCATTGTGAGCTTAAAATCCCATCCACTGTGCTGCTACTGTACAACGCAGTGTTTTGGGCGCAGTGGCAATACGCTTCATTCCCTGATAGCGAGTTTGCACCTTAAAGGTTAACAACTTGACTAGGGGGATTGAATCAGCACCGATTCATCAAACAGTTTTGGCCAGAAACTCTTTGAAATGTTGCAAAATGAGTCAGGTAAAAAAAATGTGCTAGTTGTAGCATTTTCATGTCAGACCCAGGAAGTCGTATCACTAAACGCATCAGAGAAATTCATCATAATTTACACCACAAAAGAGACTGGACTTTATTATTTGCGGTGATTCATGGCAGATGAAAGACGTGCCAAATTCAAAAGGAGGTTTTAACCCTGGCATAGGCAGAAATTGAAGGTTAGGGACCCAGTCCAAGAGACACGCCTCGGCGTGGCGACTGGGCGGTTTAATGATATGACCATATTTTTTAAGCTGAGTGTCTCAGTTTTTGTATTCTTGCTTAACTGAAATAATTATGTATTTGTATATTTGTATATGGTCAGAACAGAGTGAGTTTCTCTTTTTTAGTGCTACAATTGTTGTTTGGCTTCGCACCTGTGCACACTGATAGAATGAGTGTCACAGTTTTTTTTCTCATTAAGGGGCGCACGCATTGTACTCCAGTGAATCTCTCATCAAGATTGACGCACAAAAGTGAATGACAGGGCCTTGGTCTCTGGTTTACACATTAAGACTATGTTCACACTGGACGTTTCTGATCCGTTTTTTTGGTGCCGAGTTTTTTTTTTCTAAACTGCACCAAAAACGGATCAGTCAAAACATCTGCCAGTAAAGGGAAATAATGAGCGTCAATTAGTGTGGCGTTTTTCTGGTGCACTTTCTGCATCACTAACATCTAATTACTCACCCTACCCACGATCCCATGGTGAGACCCCGTGATGTCTTCCTCCTGGCAGCATGGCAGAACCTATGAGTTGTGAGTTGTGAGCAGTGGTTTAACTTGAAATTCATGGACCCCAATGCCAAAGTTCCAACAGGGCCCCCAGTTATTGCAAATCTTTAATTGTAATAGTCATTTTCTATAGGCCAAAGAGACTTTTGGGGCCCCTTAGGCTCCAGGGCTCGGGTGCAATTGCAACCACTGCACCTGTTGTAGTTACGCCCCTGGTTGTGAACTTCTAGGACCTGCTCATATGTTACTCATCATGTGATTGAGTCACATGGTGTAGTGCCAGGTCCTAGAAGGTCACAACTTACAGGTCCTGCCGCACTGCCCAATCACGTGATCAAGCCCATAATGCACTGGGGCCGATCACGTGATCGGCCCCATAATGCACTAGGGCCGATCACGTGACCGGCCCCATAATGCACCGCGCCGGATGTGACCCCGGCCGGTGCATAGAAGAACACAGAGGGCGGGAGATTCCAAATACTGGGGGCAGAGAGGACACAGAATAATGCCTCCCAGCGGGGCGTGCACTACACCACAGAGGAGTGATGAAGGCAGCGTGGCCACGCCTACCCAGTCTCCCAACCACGGGGACTGCAGTAAGTTTATACTTATTTTACACATGTTTAATAGGGACACTTTAGATAAGAAAGGGATAGATAGGGAGCAGCTAGGAAGGTGTAGGGACAGCTAGAGATAGTGTAGGGACTTAGAATCAGGTGACAGGTTCCCTTTAAAACTAAAGGAGGTATAAATTGTCTGAATGTTTATTTATCTATTGACTGTTAAACATTGATCAATCAAAAACAGATGGAAAACTGAAAGCAGTGTCTGACTTCTGTGTTTCTTTCATTTCGCATGGATCTTCATAGACTTTAATGGTAAAGTCTGATGATAGGCCACACGGATCTGTTTTAAAACTGATGTGTATGGCTCAATATTACAGAGGCTGCAAAGCGGCTTTATGCATTTTATAGGAATTCTCATCATTACATAAGAATTTCTGATTCTAATTGCAGCAATTGAATTATGTTTACATTTTAAATGTTTGCGGGATTATTCTAAATGTATCATTCTCATCCTATTTTTTTGCATCTAGTTCTGATGAGGTTTTTGGACACAGAACAACTTCTTTCCAATCTTATCCAGATTCCAAAGCAGGACACGGTATGTATACATAGATAGACAGGAGCTAGTGGGATGGTTTCCTTATACAGTATATTTATAGAAGGGCTAGAAGGACATGATATATCTACTTACATAATCCTGAAGTCCCGTTTGTCATCCACTTCTGGCGTCATGCTGTCCCGATATCACGCACCAGAGGCAGCCATATTTGCACACCCAAGTGATGGGTGTGCAAATATGGCACCCGCTGGCGGTAATGGTCCTGTCAACACCCGCACCTGGCGACACCCGAAACCATTCTTGAACCCATCGCACACGCAGCCCTCAGGACCTCACCACGCAGTGACTAACTTACATGCAGGCGCAGTTAGTCATTTGGCGGTGAGTGACCCCTGGGTATACAAAGATGGCGGCGGCATAACCTGTCGCCCATGCAAATTCATGCCACTGCTATCTTTGTATACCACAGGGGGAGAGCGCACAAGGGGGAAAAGATGGCCCAAGGAGACAGACAGCACACAGGGGGAGAGACTGCGCACACAGGGGGAGAGACTGCGCACACAGGGGGAGAGGCTGCCCACACAGGGGGGAGAGACTGCCCACACTGGGGGAGAGAGACTGCCCACACAGGGGGAGAGAGAGTGGATGGGAATAAACAGCACAAGGGGGGAGAGAGCACACAGGGGAAGAGAGACAGCATACAGTGGGGATAGAGAGCGCACTGGGAGAGACATCACAGAGCACTCGGGGAAGAGAGAGTACCCACAAGGGGGAGGGGGAGACAGCACAAGAGGAGAGAGAGTGCACAGGTGGAATAGAGAGTGTATAGGGGGAAGAGACAGCTCACATAAGGGCAAGACAGCCCATAGGGTGGAGAGACAGCACAAGGGGGAAGAGAGCGCGTGCTGCTGTGAAGTCCCAGTATTGCTGTTATGTGTGTATTAGCTCATTTTACCACAGGCAGCCACATGCTATTGTGGAACACATTAGTGTTTACATCTAGTATATTTTATACCAATGTCGGAGCCGTTGAACTTGTTCTTGTGCATCTCTCACAGCCATTTTGTAGGACACCCCATGAGCACATAGTACAATGTGACCCCCTCATTAGTGTCAGTATTGCCACAACCTGGCAATTAAAGGACAATGTTAAGGTGTCGGCCCGTGTGGTAACTTTGCATTTCTCAAGTAGTTTGACCTGCTGGTTGAGATACTGGAGACTGCACTTGTGTGGTGACAAGAAAGGGTTAGGCTGGTTTCAAACTACAGATCGGGTCAACACACAGAACCGGAGGGCTAATATGCTCTCTGGTCTGGTGTGCAGCCACACGCAGCTGAAGCTGCTGATGAATCAGATGCTCACCTGGTTTCAGAGCAGTGCTGCGAAACCAGGCGGCCACTCTCAGCCGATTTTGCGGTGCAAAAACGCCGCGTCACACGGGGCGACATGACGCCGATGATAGGCCACACCCCTGCGTCGCCTGCGAAATCGGCGTCGATGTCACCTGGTGTGACGGTACCTTACATTCAGGTCTGTTCAGCTCCATTTCTGTGGTTTTGACAGGACTGAGGTCTCTGAAGACATAACCTTGTACAATAGTTTCGGAGTTTACATTAAAGCTTATTTACTGATAATAATGTATCTGATATTCTCTGATCATCATTTATTTAACAGGAGAAAGCGGCAGATACGAAGATAAGCTATCTCATCTCCCTCAAGCATACGCTAGAACTCGTGGAGCCTTTAAAGGTATTTTTTTTACTGTGTTAAGTGAACGGTGCCAGATCTGGGATCAACAATTTTTAGTCAAAACCAGATGCTGGTAGATTGTTGTTGACGGTCTCTATTTCAGTCTGGAGTCACACCACCGTGCAATCATGCGAGGCTGTCATCACACTGCCCGGACCGCCAGCATGTCAGCTGTATAGAAATACATGAAGCGGTCATGCTCAGGACAGCAACTACTATAAGGCCATACCAATAGATTGTAAGGGCCCTTCAACACTATTAAATCCTCTAAAAAACCCAGGAGACAGGCCAAGTATGAACATTTGCAATAGCTTTATTGATTACGTACAAATAATTAAAAGCAGGGAGAAGTTAAAAAGCTGGCACAGTACAACAGGAAACCCACATAAGTGCATAGGTAATCTACATAACATATGACTTAATATCATATATATGACAACCACTTGTACATACAAATGGGAACACAAATCCTACTCAAATGTAACCAATCACATTAGGGGATGCCACAGTTAACTGATACCCCTCTGAGTAAGCTAACGCTAAACGTGTGTTAGGGGTGTCATTCTGGCCACTCACGGGTAACATCAGTACCCACTGCTCTGGCACTTGTCTTTGATTGATCTGTTTTCTGGTGCATTATGACCCTTGGTTTCTGCAGTGTAGGAATTTTTCCTGTTAAGTGTTGCATTCCCATAAAGTGATTGGTTACATTTGAGTTGTACATACAAATGTGAACACAAGTCCAAGTGCAATAAAGCTATTGCACTTGTACATGCTCAGGACAGGAGAGCCGCTGGCCGGTCCATGTTGTGTGATGCATTCCTAACACGAGTCACACAATATTGTGACTCCAGCCTGATAATGCTCATGATGTACTGAATAATCTAATGTGGGTTATCTCGTATCTATCTTATTACATTGCTGACAGAGCAGACATTCTACAGGCACAAATGTAATGTTATTTTTATTGTTTGCTATAGGCTGTACTGCAGAAATGCAAAACACCCCTACTGCAAGCGTATTATTCATCAATCGATGATCCCAGGTAAGTGGAGAAGGCAGAATCGCAGGTCAGGCTCGTCAGCTATTATTATAACTTAGCGTACAGGGCACATTAGTATAATGCTCGAGCATTGTGCACAACCTTAAGGTCCGTTGCAGAAGGCTGTATATTCTCTCATCTGACAGAATCGTGTCAATTATGCAAATCACACTCTGATCAGAGTTTGATCAGAACATCAGCACAGTGTGATCCGACTTACAATGAGTAGAATTTTTTTTATACCAAAAAATGAAGCTATGTGCACGAGGTGATGTCTGGTGAAAAGAAGTTATCACCTATCCACAGAATAAGGGATAACTTCTAGAACACTGGGGGTTTAACTATTGGGATTCGCACCAATCGGCAGAACAGGACAATTTTATCCCCAATACGAGGGAGCAGCAGTGCACATGCCCAATCAACTCTCCATTCATCCCTTAAGGGACTGCTGAGTGCCACGTCGGCTGCTTAAAAAAGAATGAATGGAGCTGAGATCACTCAGGTGCACGGCCGCTCCATCGTATCAGGGATAAAACTTACCCCATTCTGCGATCAGTGTGCGTCCCCAGTCAGATTCCTACGCATCTAGAAGTTATCACCTATCCTATGGACAGATGATAACGTCTCTTCTCTGGACAACCCTTTTAAGGTGAACTTGTCACCAAATTTGGGTGTTTTAAACTAAAAGCGCCACCTCCAACAACGCCTGCATTTTAAGAAGGTGGGTATTATGCCCTGCCCCCCCCTGTACACCTAATAAATAACGTTTTATAAAACTTCCCACCCGGTATTATAATTACCTGTTTCCAGTCCAATGGGCTTGATTGTAACTGGGTACGTCCTGCCTCTCCTCGTCATCCATCTTGCCTGTCCGCACTGACCACCCGACAGCCTCTTCTTCTGAGTGACATCCGAATTGCACGCCTGCGCAGAGGCTCTCAGGATGCCCTACGGGAGCCTAAAACTGTTCTTCACATGCGTGAACCACTAAAATCTCTGCATATGTGCACAGTGCGCCTGATCAATCCAGAGATTGGATGTCAGTCAGAAGAAGACAGTCGGACAGTGTGGAAGGCATGATGGATGGCATGGAGAAGCGGGGCAGACAGCATGCAAAGGAGGAACAGATGGCGAGGAGAGGCGGATGGATGGCAAGGAGAGGTGGGTCAGACGGCATGGAAAGGCGGAACGGAGGCGTGGAGAGGCAGATGGACAACAAGGAGAGGCGGGATGGGTTGCGAGGAGAGACGGGTGGACTGTGAGGAGAGGTGGGAGATGGCAAGGAGAGGTGGATGGATTGCAAGGAGAGACTGGATGGATGACAGGAGAGGGCGGGATAGATGGCGTGGAGAGGCGGAAAGAACGGTGTGGAGAGGTGGGACGAACTGCATGGAGAGGTGGGATGGATGACGTGGAGAGGCAAGAACGGACAGCGAGGAGAGGTGAGACGGATCAAGCTACAATCAAGCCCATTGGACCAGAAACAGGTAATTATAATACAAGAAAAGAGGGGGGTTTGGAGGGCACCGCAAATAATGATAAAGTTTAAAGTGATCGCTAGACAAGCCCAAAGGCTACATAACAAGGGAAGAAAGAGGGATGCCAGGCAAGTGATGCAACCTTTTTAAAATTTTCAAATAAGATACAATGTCATTAATGTCCAACAATACCCAAAAAGACAAAAAAATCAGATACTCCACAAAGGTAAAAACAATTAAAATGGCGTACATAGCCAGATACTGATCCTAATAAAGGTATATCGTAGAACAACCCACTCAGGAAAAACAGGGCAAAAAGGGTAAGTTTAGGACAATAACTGTAGATCAACAATACAGGACAGGAATATTCAAAAGACAACATTCAAAAAAATATTGGGGGACAAAAGTTAGTTCATGCTTAGAGTAAGGTACAATGGATGTTCCTGATTGATAGACCCAAAGAGATATATAGCCTATAAAACCCAGAAGGATATACCCTGATGAGGGTGCAGTAGCTGGAGTGATACTTATAACTTCTTGCAGTCAAGCCTATTTACCGCATGGCCCGGTTTATTCTGGTACAGATTTGTGAGCTAATAAAGTCCGGTTTAAGGTATTATAAGATGTAAAGGTTCGAGTATTATGCAATCCTTGGAACCACTGAGAGCAATGAGGAGAGGGAATTTTCCCTTTAAATATACAACAGTATTTGTTCAGTGAAACTTGATTTAAAGGGAACCTGTCACCAGGTTTTCGCCATCCCATCTGAGAGCAGCATAATGTAGAAATAGAGACCCTGATTCCAGCGATGTGTCATTTACTCAGCTACTGTATATACTCGATGTATAAGCCGACCCGTGTATAAGCCGACCCCTCTACTTTTGCCCCCAAAACCTGGGAAAACCTATTGACTCGTGTATAAGCCGAGGGTGGACCCCAGCACAGGTATACAGCCCCCAGCAGTGTGGTATACAGGCCCTCCCAGTGGTATATAGGCCTCCCCAGTGGTGGTATACAGCAGCCTCCCCAGTGGTAGTATACAGCAGCCTCCCCAGTGGTAGTATACAGGGCCCCAGCAGTGGTATATACAGGGCCCCAGCAGTGGTTGTATATACAGGGCCCCAGCAGTGGTAGTATATACAGGGCCTCAGCAGTGGTAGTATATACAGGGCCCCAGCAGTGGTAGTATATACAGGGCCCCAGCAGTGGTGGTATATACAGGGCCCCAGCAGTGGTGGTATATACAGGGCCCCAGCAGTGGTGGGGGTGGTGTATATACAGGGCCCCAGCAGTGGTGGTATATACAGGGCCCCAGCAGTGGTGGTATATACAGGGCCCCAGCAGTGGTGGTATATACAGGGCCCCAGCAGTGGTGGTATATACAGGGCCCCAGCAGTGGTGGTATATACAGGGCCCCAGCAGTGGTATATGTCCCCCAGGCTGCGGCACTCATTAAAATAACAAACTGTTCATACATCACCTTTCCGGCGACCCCTGGCTGGCAGCGCCGCTCCTCCGTTCGGTCCCGGCTTCTTCCTGCTTGTTCCGGCTTCTATTCCTGTGACCGACGCAGCAGATGACGTCATCGGCTGCGCCCGGTCACATGACACCGTCACAAGCAGGAAGAAGCCGGGAGCGGAGGAGCGGCGCTGCCAGCCAGGGGTCGCCGGAAAGGTGATGTATGAACAGTTTGTTATTTTAATGAGTGCCGCAGCCTGGGGGTCAGATATATTGAGGGGGGGGCTGTAGATCACTGATGGGGGGCCAGTGCATTGCAATATGCACGGCATCCCCTCGCCTGCTGATGGACGGGGGGATGCCTTGCATATTCATTACACTAATGAGGCGGCCCCACGTGACCTCCTGCGGTCACTGCGGCCCCCCCTGCCTCCTCCAGCCCCTGGTTACAGCCCTCCCCCCCAAGCATATACCGAGTGGCTTGAGTATAAGCCGAGGGGGGCACTTTTCAGCACAAAAATTGTGCTGAAAAACTCGGCTTATACTCGAGAATATACGGTACTTGCTGTCATTTTGATAAATCTAGTGTTTTCTCTGTTGCAGATTTAGCATTCTGTGAATATTCTAGTCTACTTGGCAGCAGGCCAAGTAGACTGCTAATGATAATCTCCTGCTGATTAAACAGTGATTTTATCAAAACTACACTGAGCACCCAGTAAGTGACACATCGCTGGAATCAGGATCTCGGGTCCTATATTATTTTATTCTGAGATTAGGATGCAAAAACCTGGTGACAGGTACCCTTTAAGGTTTTATATGTACCAAAAGGTAGTTTCTATATATAACAACTTAGTGGTTGTTCTATCTAACAAGGTGTAATATCTAGATTTTTATATAAAGCACAGTGAACAGAGAAGGTAACTTGCAGTATATACCCAGATTTTAAAACCTATGACAGAGGTATGGATCCAACCTACACCAGAGCCTTGTACATAAGCAGAATATTAGGTTATATTGCCATACAAAGAGGTTGTAGGGGAAAATTACCCAGAAAAACTGTGAAATTACCAGCCGACAAAAGCAAGCACCACCAACTATGTAAGAAACAACATCATACACATCTATGCAGGTGATGTGCTCAAATTAAACCCAAATCGCTATTATTATCATAAAGTTTTCCCCAATATCATACCAGCTGAATGCTGATTTACCCCAGACAGCCCTTAGATACTACCATCAAGAGGGGGTGAGGCGACCCCCACACGTATCGCTCTGCACCTGGCAGCTTTGTCAGGGCTCTATATAAATAAAAATCATTTTAAGGAAAAGTATAAAGAGAGAGACCCCGATTTATTCAATATCTTTTCCCATCTTTCTCTATTCACTGGTGAACTTTACTCCAACTTAATAAAAATAAAACAATGAACAATGTTTAATACATTTTTGCACTTTTTAGAATAAAATGTTGTATAATCTTTTAATAAAAAATGTCGGTTGTTCATAATGCAATCGAATCTAAAAAAGTGATGAATGACAAATCGATCAAACCATCTGGAAAATGAAAGCCAAGCTCCTGAAATGGCGAGGACGGAAAACCAAAGCGAAAAATGTGGCAAAAGCCAAAATGGTGAATTTGACACAAAAAAAAAATGCCTAAAAACTGTTACTTCGCAAAAAAATCATGAATTTGGGTCCGATGGTTGTAATTTGTGCAATTTTTCAGGGTCATTGGTTTATTGTTCGAACGCAGCGAGCTTCCCAGAATGTAACAATAACAAACACCATGAACTAAAATGCCTGAAACTCATTAAATTTATTATTTTTCAGATTTAACATCATACTTGAAAAAATTAAGACAGTAATTAATGATGATACCAGATACACCAGGGGATGCCTGAACATGAGGACGCAGAAGTGCTACGCTGTGAAGCCAAATATCAACGAGTTCCTTGATATTGCCCGGAGGACCTATGCAGAAATTGTAGATGACATCTCTGGTAATCTGTTCTATAAGTTATCTGTTGTTTTTACTTTGATACTTTGGAGACCTGCTCTCTCTGTTAGGGCAGATACACGCTTATGCGTGCTGCATGTGAGTATCTCACATGCATCTTGCATGAGTACCCGGCCTCTGCATCTCTGGACAGAAGCGTGGAGCTGATTTTGTTTCTCTGCAGCTCCTGTCCAGAGAGCCGGCAACCGGGCCGAATGACTAAAGCGAGATGCATGCAATCCAATATCAGGGCCGTTGGAGAGCACGCTCATTCATCCCCGATATCGTTTTGGCATCGTTCGTGCATCGTATTGGACATTTACACCATGCAACGCACGAAGATATCGGGCCAACGCATGAACCACGTGACTTTTGGTCGGAGTTGGATGCCATATCGGGACGTGTTAAGTGGCCATAAGAGTTTTGAGTGACAAAATTGAAGAATTTCTACTTATCTGACTCCAGTGATGTCCTGTTCCTCTCATTTTTAGGGCTCCTTAAGCTCATGAATATTCACTGCACTGAAAGCTGCAGTGGCCTCAGAAGAGAGAGGGACAGCAACACTGGAGACATATAAGTTTAAAAGGACAGGCTGCCCGTGTGCTATCCGGATGTTACATGGCTAGCACATGGACACCACACGTATGTCCCACCATGCTGGAGACACGGCCACATGGGCCCCAAAGAATGGCCCCTCATACTCGAGCGTGTTTTGCATGGATGTGTAAAAGAGGCCTACGGCTATGTGCACTCGTTTAGGATTTGGTGCAGAAATTCCTGCATCTCTCAGCAGGAAAAACATAGCAACAAAAACACGTTTTTGTGTTGCCTTTTGGTTCAGAGTTTTCCCATTCATTACAATGAGAAAAAAAATTTCAGCAAAAACACAGCAAGAATTGTCATGCTGTGCATTTATTTCTGCACCAAATCTGCAAGTAACAAATACTCACCGTGTGCAGAGACTTCAGGATTCTCCTTGACTTTGCCTCATCAGGATTCCATTGATGTTTTGTGACAAATCTACACTCAAAAACACATAAACAAACGAAATAAAAAGCAACATGTGAACACGACCTAAATGTCTGACAGTGGCGGGACGCGCACCAGTGATAGGAATGTGTTCATATATTTCCAGGAAGAGTAATAGGGGGAACGGCACAGTGCAGAGCGGTGGCAGACAATGCTTCAGCATCGTTATTTTATGGGGAATGCTGCTGCAGTCTGTGCTGCCTTTACTTTAGACATTGTGCCGCCATGCAGTGCTGCATCTGTTTACGTCCCAACCATACTGTGTCATGCTGTATCAAGTCCGCAATAGAAAAACCTTGTCACTACTCAAACAATCAAGTGGCGACAGCGACGCGGATCACCGCCGGAAGCTCCACTAATCACACCAGGAACGTCGGCACGTCCGGTAAGATACTTCTCATTTGACAGTGACACTCCAGATACAGGAGCCGGTAACCGTCTGTCGTCCCTGCAGTCCTGCATACCTCCCTGGTGATGTTTTTACCCCTTTGCAAATAAAGTTTGGACACGGAATCCAGAGGGCCGCTGTTTGTATCTTCAAATGATAAGTATCTTTCCATACTGTATTCTGTATTATATCACTATTGGGCCTGTGTGTTATATCATATTTCCACACAATAATTATTTACATTATGATGTGGCTTGTATCTGGCACTGATGTGCGGTTTTATTTATGTGCAGCAATGATATCGCAGCTCTCTGATAACTACAACTTGCCATTAAGGACCAGTTTCAGCACCACGCGAGGATTCTTCATTCAGATGAATATGGATGGGAATATACAGGAATCCCTCCCTGCAGAATTTATTAAGGTAAATCCCTTTATTATTATTAATACATTCACTTCTATCTCTGGCTCTTGTACACCGTCCTACAACTGCCTGAATGTAGTGTATTCACATGTAGATTTTTGGATGCATTTTTTTCTGCAAGGACAAATACAGGATATGGCCAGAAGGCTCCAGGGTTTTGATGCATTTTTTCGGGTGATCTTTTTGTTCTTAAGGCTGGAGTCATCTGAGCGTATGAGAAAATCAGATCGAATATGTTAATGATAAACCCAGAAATCGTACATAAAACAAGCCCAAAAATAGGGTCTTATCTGTGAAGCCACCGGTAGTAAAACACAGTAGGGGGCCCCACCTTGTAAAGTTGTGGGGGTCACAATCACTATGTGTCCATGTAACCACGAGTTCTGTAGTCGCCACAAGGGAAAGATAATAATCCAGAAGTAGGTGGAAAAAGCCGCATCATCAGAAATAAACACCTTCAAAGAATATATGAAGAAAGGAGTTTTATGTTCTACGCGTTTCAGAGCGATACGTGATCCTTCTTCAGGAACGATTCATATGGAAAGAAATGGTACAGCCAGGGATGTGGAGCTGGTAAGTCACATCACCGACTCCAACTCCACAGCCCTGTGTACACCACAGATCTAATATGTAAAGCTGAGTATGTATGTACCATGGCCACGCCCACTCCATATAGCTCCGCCTACTCCATATAACCTTGCCCTGGGACTATGTGGAGTGGACAAACTATGTGAACGTGGGCAGGGCTATGTCTGAGGGTGGAGCTATATTACGTACATTACTATATTGGCATTACTACCATATATGGGCATTATGCCTGTATATATAGATATAGATATATATATGTATATATATATATATATATATATATATATATATATATATATATATACACACACACACACACACTAGATGGGGCCGGATGCTCTCGCATCAGGTGGGCAGGTGAGGGCACGCTGTGAGGGGGGATGAGTGAGTGCAGGCTGTGGGGGATGATGAGTGCAGCTGTGGGGGATGATGAGTGCAGGCTGTGGGGGGATGAGTGAGTGCAAGCTGTGGGAGGTGAGTGAGTGCAGGCTGTGGGAGTGAGTGAGTGCAGGCAGTGGGGGTGTGAGTGTAGCTGTGGGGGGATGAGTGAGTGCAGGCTGTGGGGGATGAGTGAGTGCAGGCTGTGGGGGATGAGTGAGTGCAAGCTGTGGAGGTGAGTGAGTGCAGGCTGTGGAGGTGAGTGAGTGCAGGCTGTGGGGTGTGAGTGTAGCTGTGGGGGGTGTGAGTGAGTGCAGGCTGTGCTGGGTGTGTGGGGCTGAGTGCTGGGAGAGTACATGGATGCTCTGTGCTGACAGGACCTGTGGTGATGTCAGAGTCATGTGCTGGCATAAAGCAGGATCAGAGGGCATATTTGCCCTCCAGTTCTGCTCGTCCGGTGCTGTCAGGTTGTTTCCGATGCATCCTGCAAAACACTGGACACAACCTGACAGCCGAAAATTGTGGTGTGAAGCCGGACTTACAGGACAGAACCAGATCACAGGTGCGGAGAAGACAAGATTACACCGAGTAAAAAATAAGCGCAAGAGATTTCTGTACATCCATCCACTTTGTTGGAACTGTAAGATGAGGCATTTTTCACACAGTGAATCTACACAAAATCTCAGCTAAAAACCAATGGTGGGCACTCAGCCTAAAAGGTGGAGACTAATGATGAGTGTTAGGGTGGAAACGCACTATGCGAGATACACGTGTATCTCGCATGCATCCGGCATGACTCACCTGGAACGGCCCCTGCCTCTCTGGACAGGAGCACTTCAGCTGCTTGTGTTTCAATGCAGCTCCATGCTTTCATCCAGAAAAACAGGGGCCTTTGCGGGTGAGTCATGTGAGAAGCATGCGAGATACTTACGTGTATCTCACATAGTTTGTTTCCACCCTTATAGTGAAGCAGAAGGGAGTTGTAGGCTTAGAAGGCCCCTGTTATTGTGACACAAGGAGTCTATATACTATGTATACCAAACAGCCGGGGTCTGTTTATGTATATACTCATAGGGGATCCTCAGCTTCTATATGGAGCACAGAGGTGCAAATACAATTTACTCCAAATGGAAAAGACAGAAGGACACATGACAGCCAATGTACATACAATAAATACAATGTAGACACTATCAATCAATGGTAATGGGTGCAAGATACTAATATCAAATGAAAACTGCAGAATTGCTTCTGTTCTACATGTCTTGATGGGAAGCCAAATCCGCACAGCTGTCCAGCGCTGCCGCTCTGACAGTCTCCACCTGTCCAGAACCAATGATGTCTCGTCCATCAGTCACCTGACCGCTGAGGCCTCTATGATTGGTGCTCAGGAAGGGACCATCAGAGCAGCAGTGCTGAAGTCAGGCGACTGTTTCCACGGTCTGTAGGCCCCAACTCCTAAAATTTTGCACCTTTTTCAAAAATTCACAAATAATGAATTGTCCTCAAAGTTCTGATTTAAAAAATCCCAGACGCACCATGTCGAGCTGAGGGAAAATAAAAACAGATGAACTAGCAGAAAATAGACTTAAAAGTAGACACAACTTACAAGAAGAATTTGGACAAATCAAAAAATGGCCCTAAACAGGAAAAAAAATAGGTGCAAGGCAATAATGAATGGAGCCTGTATTGTCCATCTCTCTGGTGGTTCCGGTCACGGCCACTAGGTGGTGACATTGAATATGATCGCAGATGTTTTGGTAACAAAGTGCCAGAAGGAGAAGCTCAGACTCCTCTGGATTTGGGCTTTTTCCGTAATCCCATATTGTATCTGTATTTTATCATCTATATTACGGCCACAATTCCCAGTCCAATCGCCATTCCCAAGACCCAAAATACAAGCATCATAATTACCTGTACTTTGTGTCACCCCCACCTCATTATAGATTGTAAGCTCTTACGAGCAGGGCCCTCTCTATTTTTGCTTTAATCATTATATTATCTATAACTGGTATTTATGACTGTTTGTATATGAAGCTCTGAATTGGAAAGAGATGCAGAATATATAGGCACTATATAACTAAAGATTATTATTATCATCATTATTAGGGTGGAAACACACTTATGCAAGCTTCATGCTATTGTCTCGCATGCATCTTGCATGAGTCACCCGACCCAACTACCTGCTCTGTGAATGAGAGCTTAGAGCTCCATAGAAACACAATCAGCTCCATGTTCTGATTCAGGGCCGGGACCAGGTGACTCATGCAAGATGCACGTGAGGCACTCGGATGCAGCTCGCATACGTGTGTCTGCCCTTATGCTGCTGCTTTCGGTCATGAGACCTGCAATGGGGCCAGGAATGGCAGCCATAGACACAGATGAGAAAACAGCTGCAAATAGGTCAGGAGAATGCCCCTTTGCAGTGAAAATGTCATTGTCGTCTGGAATTCATCTTTGTTCTTCAATCTTAGCCTTAATTCCATTATATTCATTCAGAATATTCAGAATTGTCACTGCTAATACACACCAGTATTCTTGGTTTCTCCACGCCCAGTTAGGCTTATTAAGGAGGTGGTATGTGATTACTAAAAAAAAAATAATGGAGCCGCAGTACCAAACACAACCTGTGGACAGTGGTGGTGCTGTCCCTGGAAGGGAAACGGCCATGCTTAAACTAATGAAAGCTTATATCTGACCAAATGGAGCTAGGATTCCCATAGACAGAGAATGATCAAAAATAAGAAAAATATCACAACTTCTCTTAATTGTCCACCAGCCCTGAGGACAGCAGAGGAGGAACCTCTCGGATATAATTAACCCTTTATCGTCTCCCTCTTTCTACCAGGTGACACGAGTGAAGAACAATGTCAGCTTTACATCAGTGGACCTGATCAAGATGAATGACAGGTGTCAGGAGTCTCTGAAGGAAATCTACCACATGTCTTATCTGTAGGTTCCTCTTCTGCAGTCACTTTTAAGGGTGGAAACACACATCTGTATGTGAGTATCTCGCATGCAACTCCCATGACTTACCCGGCCCGGTTGCAGGCTCTCTGGTCGGGACCATGGATGTGCATGCAAATGACTCGCATCAATGTGCATGCAAATGACATGGATGTGCAAGCAAATGACTGGCTCCATGTCACGGAGGCAGGGGCCAGGCCGGGTGAATCATGTGAGATGCATGTGAGATACTTGCATGCATCTCGCATAGTGTGTCTCTGCCCTTAAACTGGGGCTACTTAGTAACTTTAGCTACGGCAAAGGTCCCACGACCAAAGACTGCTGTGTGGCTGCCAGATCACAGTGCAAGTGAATAGGGTGACAGTAACAAGCAAGTCACAAAATATATCAGACGGGGTTGTATTTTTGCCATTTTTTTGTAGCAGCACAATGCCGCCCCATGTGCTGGTATTACACAGAGCCCCATCTTTGACTGCTTGGCTTGTGCCATAGTCTTAGAGCAGAGATATGATTATGCAAGTTGCATGCGAGTGTTTCGCATGCATCTCACATGACTTACCCAGCCCCTGCCTCTCTGAACGGGTGCGTGGAGCTGATTGTGTTTCTATGGAGCTCCACGCTCCCGTTCAGAGAAGCAGGGGCCGTGCTGGGTGACTCATGCAAGATGCATGCGAGATACTCATATGCTTCTTGCATACTGTGTTTCCACCCTAAGTCGCCATTTCACGCCATCCTTATGGCCACTTTACACACACCAACTTATCTGTCCAACTTCTGAACAACTTACTGGTTGCAGTGAAATCATGGACACATTGTTCCATTTGTACACAGCCTCAAAATGTAACAATGTGTCCATGATTTCACTGCAACCAGTAAGTTGGTCAGAAGTTGGACAGATAAGTTGGTGTGTGTAAAGTGGCCCTTATTTGCAATATTTAGTTTTAAGGGATCATTCCCATCGTAACCATTTACCATGTATCTTCTTCTGTCTGGGGAATGGGGTCCGGTGAACATTTTTGTCTCCTGATGAATGAAGAGGGGGCTGCACTAATGTGCAAATGAAGATAATAATTGTAGGGCGGTGCAGAGGCAAAATATATTGAAAATGCCAGCATTTTACATGAAAAATAAATCATACTAGAGAAAATACTTAAAGAGGTGCTATGATTTTATATTACTATCTTCTGCCTTCCCAACAAGTGCAGCAGATCAGTGGGGTCAAGTGTCAGAGACATATTAAGAAGGGAGTAGATAGTTTATAAAAGGATTAAGGGGATGTGTGAGGGACCGACACAGATTAGTTATGGAAACTTTGCATAGCCATCAGTGGTCATCCGTGTACACAGATCCGTGTTGTCCATGACTATCCATGTGATTGCAAATATATGCAAGCGTGAAACCAGCCTAAGGGCCCTTTCACATCAGCGGTTTACGCTTGCAGCGTCTTTTTTTTATCAGCCGCAAGTGACGGATGTGCCACATTCGGCAGAACTGCACTTGTCGCACCGGACCGCAAGCCCTATAGACAATGCATTGGGCTTGCCAGATCCGGCAGATGTGTCGCCACCTGCCGAATCTGCCGCACATCAGCGTAAACCGCTGATGTGAAAGGAGCCTTAGCCGCGTTTGCAGAATTCAGTTCTCACAACGACATCTTGCTCCGGAGAATCAATGATCAGTTATCAGTGGATTGTAGCCATCCTGGAAGGGTTAATGCTCTGTAGGATCCTCCATACACCATGAATGATTCTGCATCTTCTGTATTTTCAGCATCGTGTGTAAACTCCTCACAGAGATCTACGAGCACATCCACTGTCTGTACAAGCTGTCGGACACCGTCTCCATGCTGGATATGCTGCTTTCCTTCGCCAATATTTGTACATTTTCTGAATATGGTAAGAACTAAACTGTATCCTTGATCGGTAAATTAAAGGGAATGTCTGAGGCCAGCGAGAGTCAGCAGTAGAGACGAGCGAACCGAGCGTTAGTCAGTGGTAGAGATGAGCAAAGCGAGCGTTAGTCAGCGGTAGAGACAAGTAAACCAAGCGTTAGTCAGCGGAGGCATGGGAACCGAGCATTAGTCAGCGGTAGAGATGAGCGAGCTTAGCGTTAGTCAGCGGTAGAGATGAGTAAACCGAGCGTTAGTGGTAGAGATGAGCGAACCGAGCGTTAGTCAGCGGTAGAGACGAGCGAGCTGAGAATTTGTCAGCGGTAGAGACGAGCGAGCGAAGAGTTAGTCAGCGATAAAGATGAGCGAACTGAGCATTAGTCAGCGGTAGAGATGAGCAAAATGAGCCTTAGTCAGCGGTAAAGATGAGCGAACCGAGCGTTAGTCAGCGGTAGAGACGAGCTAATCAAGCGTTAGCGGTAGAGATGAGCGAGCCGAGCGTTAGTCAGTGGTACAGACGAGCGAACCGAGCGTTAGTCAGTAGTAGAGATGAGTGAACCAAGCGTTAGTCAGCGGTAGAGACAAGCGAAGTGAGTGTTAGTCAGCGGTAGAGACGAGCGCACCGAGCGTTAGTCAGCGATAGAGACGAGCGAACCGAGGGTTAGTCAGCAGTAGACATGAGCGAACTGAGCGTTAGTCGCGGTAGAACCAAGCGAGCTGAGCTTTAGTCAGTGGTAGAGACAAGCGAGCCGAGCGTTAGGCAGCGGTAGAGATGAATGAACCAAGCGTTAGTCAGCGGTAGAGACGAGCGAAGCGAGGGTTAGTAAGTGGTAGAGACGAGCGAACCGAGCATTAGCGGTAGAGCCGAGCGAGCCGAGCGTTATTCAGCGGTAGAGACAAGCGAAGCGAGCGTTAGTCAGCAGTAGAGACGAGCGAAGCGAGCGTTAGTAAGTGGTAGAGACGAGCGAACCGAGCATTAGCGGTAGAGACGAGCGAGCCGAGCGTTATTCAGCGGTAGAGATGAGTGAACCAAGTGTTAGTCAGCGGTAGAGACAAGCGAAGTGAGCGTTAGTCAGCGGTAAAGACAGGTACACTTGGTGCTCACTTTGCTTGGGTACACTCGGTGCTCACTGCGCTCAGGTACACTCGGTGGTCACTGCGCCAGTAACAAACACCGCCAGTAACAAACATCGTCAGTAACAAATACCGTCAATAACACTGACTTTCCGCTTTCTCTTCCCTGCAGTTCGCCCAGAATTCACAGATACCACAGCAATGAAGCAGGGCTGGCACCCCATCTTAGAGAAGATTGCCCTGGGGAAGCCAGTTTCTAATGACACTTTTATAAGTGAAGGGAATAATTTCATCATCCTCACCGGACCAAATATGAGCGGAAAATCAACTTATTTAAAACAAATTGCGCTGTGTCAGATAATGGCACAAATAGGTGCGGACGTCGATCAGTGCTCATATCAGCATTGTGTTACTTGTATTGGAGTGAACAATAAGGTTACATGACCACTCACTAATGCCGCTGTGTGACTGTATGTATGTGGAAGAAGAGGACAGGGGAGTCTGGAGGGAGGAGGACAGGGGAGTCTGGAGGGAGGAGGACAGGGGAGACTGGAGGGAGGAGGACAGGGGAGACTGGAGGGAGGATGACAGGGGAGACTGGAGGGAGGAGGACAGGGGAGTCTGGAGGGAGGAGGACAGGGGAGTCTGGAGGAGGAGGACAGAGGAGTCTGGGAGGAGGAGGACATATGAGTCTGGGAGGAAGAGGAAAGATGAGTCTGGGAGGAGGAGAACAGAGGTGTCTGGAAGGAGGAGGACAGAGGAGTCTGGAAGAAGAAGGACAGAGGAGTCTGGAGGGAGGAGGACAGAGGAGTCTGGAGGGAGGAGGACAGGGGAGTCTGGAGGAGGAAGACAGAGGAATCTGGAGGAGGAAGACAGAGGAGTCTGGAGGGAGGAGGACAGGGGAGTCTGGAGGGAGGAGAACAGAGGTGTCTGGAAGGAGGAGGACAGGGGGGTTTGGAAGGAGGAGAACAGAGGTGTCTGGAAGGAGGACAGAGGAGTCTGGAAGGAGAAGGACAGAGGAGTCTGGAAGGAGGAGGACAGGGGAGTCTGGAGGGAGAAGAACAGAGGAGCCTGGAGGGAGGAAGACAGAGGAGTCTGGAGGGAGAAGGACAGAGGAGTCTGGAGGGAGGAGGACAGAGGAGTCTGGAAGGAGGACAGAGGAGTCTGGAGGGAGAATGACAGAGGGTCTGGAAGGAGGAGGACAGATGAGCCTAGAGGGAGAAGGACAGAGGGGTCTGGAGGGAGGAGGACAGCGGAGTCTGAAGGAGAAGGACAAAGGAGTCTGGAGAAGAATGGAGGAGTCTGGAGGGAGGAGCATGATAATCTCACAATCCCAGTGTCTTCACTGTAGTCCAGGATCTAATCTTTTATCGCGTTCTTATTATTTTATACCTTAGTTTTCTTGCACTTTGAGCCTTTGTGAGTGGATCACAGTGTGGGATCACAGTCTGGCTGAGGAATGCCGTCTTGCTGAGAGCAGGAATGCGCGATAATTATCAGCTCAGTGCAGGGTTATGTCCAGATAATTAGTAGTCGGTGCGGCAACACAATGTTGCCATAGTCTTCAGTATGACGCTCTACCTCTCGGATACACAGTAACACCCGGGCGATTTATCTTTTACAGGCTCATTCGTCCCAGCAGAATACGGCTCCTTCAGGATCGCTGAGCAGATATTTACCCGGATCGGAATGGACGACGATATTGAGACAAACGCGTCTACTTTCATGAAGGAAATGAAGGAGGTATTAGGAAAAAAATAGAAAGAAAGTGATAGGTACAACCGATCATAAAACACAGAATAGTAGGGTGCCCTGAAGACAAGAAAACTATCCAAAATTATTGTATAAAATACCACCGTGTGTAAACCCCATTAAAGGAATAATATACCACATAAATAATACAAATACAGGATATAATGTTTTATAGAGAGGAAACGTGCTAACCAACAGAGCAGGAATAATGTACTAAGAGGTGCCTGACGGGCTGATCTCCGTATACACCCATCAATCACCAGGAGGGGAAATGCTTCCATCAAGAGCACAGTCCGTTATTACACTTAATCAGACAAACGACACAATATTTTTTTATGCCGTTTAAGCAAAGAGTATAAAGGACCTGTCACAATCCAACGAAAGGTCCGCATGAGGCCGGTGTGAAAGGGTGACCTGTCTCACATAGGCGATTTTAAAAGAATTTGTGCACCGGAAACATTTTTCAGCTGCAATTTTGCTGCAACAAAATATAGTCACAATCAACTGCAAGTTGCATTAAAACTTCACGACAAGTGATTGCAGCTTGTGACCAGCGAAAAGAAGGCAAGATGGTGGCACGGGGGGCGTGAGACGTGGATATCGTGGTGTTATATCGCGACATCCCGTCTAATGATTTCCTTTGGAGTCGCCAGTGTTTCCAAATGTGTTGAATTTTCTGTCTCTGGTTACAAGTCAAATACAACTCACTTTGCATAGACTTTAACATATTCACAACCATGGACATATCTATACGTCTTGGAAGGTAGGTCGTTCCCAACCAAGGATGTTGCAATAATTAAAATGGAACACTCAAGAATCTCTTACCTTGAGACAGTAGCGCAGCCGCAAAAACCGCGCGCCCCCAAAAGCGCAGGAAATGGGCAGCGTGTGAATGTAGCCTCACAATTGCTGTCAGGTGACATGCTGCAACCCCGACCACAATGAAACACATTTGGAAACTTTTGTGACTCCTGTAGCTCACTGATCAGAATGTGACACCAAAGGATATCATTACATGTAGCCTGAGCATAAATGATTGATAATAATAATGAATCTTTATAAAGCGCCAACATATTCCGCAACGCTTTACGATACACTGGTTTGTTTACGAGCGGGAATCGGTAACAATAAAAAATATACATTACAGTAAGTAATTAAAGTAGAGAATCAATGTAAAGAATCCAATACACTAAGCAGAGAATCAATGTAAAAAGTACAATAAATAAAGCAGAGAAACAATGTAAAAGATACAGTACAGTAATTAGATAAAATACAATAAACAGAATCAGTGTAAAAAGTACAACACAATAATTAAAGCAAAAATGAAGGTGACCCTGCTCAAAAGAGTTTACAGTCTACAACTGGATAGGGGTTACACAAAGTACAGGGGCTTATTACACTGATGGTTCAGGCATCCTGAGGAAATGGGGGATAGAAATAAAGTTACATGAGTGGTCACCAGACATCTGTGTAGAGCTTTTGGGTTTGGTGCAGTTTGAAGAAGAGTTATGTCCAGAGAGATGGTATATTGGCTATATACAGTATAAAGGACTTCTATTAGGGATCATGACAGGCCGCCTTTAAAAAGATGTGTTTTTAGGGAGTGTCTGAAGCTATGTGAGTTGTGGATAGTCCTGATTTCTTGGGGTAGAGCATTCCAGAGAATTGGTGCAGCTTGGGAGAAGTCTTGGAGCCGGGAGTGTGAGGATCAGATTAGTGCAGATGTTAGTCAAAGGTCATTTGTAGAATGTAGAGAACTGGTGGGGTGATAGACAGAGATGTGGGAGGAGATGTAGGGGGGCGCTGCACTGTGAAGAGCTTTGTGGGTGAGAACAAGCAGTTTGAAATGAATCCTATAGTGACTGGCACAGAGCGGATCCTATAGTGTATGGGCAGCCAGTGTAATGACTGGCACAGAGCGGATCCTAGTGTATGGGCAGTCAGTGCAGTGAGACTCAGTAGTGCATGACTGCACAAGAGATCCTATAGTGTATGGGTAGCAAGTGCAATGACGGGCACAGAGTCAATCCTAGTGTATGGGCAGCCAGTGCAGTGACTGACACAGAGCAGATCTTATAGTGTATGGGCAGCCAGTGCAATGACTGGCACAGAGCAGATCCTATAATGTATAGGTGGCCAGTGCAATGACTAGCACAGAGTGGATCCTATTATGTATAGGCGGCCAGTGCAATGACTGACACAAAGCGGAGGTATCTAAGTAACGATTGGCAAGGTAGGTGCTAATATGGCTTATGTCCATTTAATCCAAGGCTATATTCTTATGGACATAATTATTGCATAATTATTACTGTCCAGGTTATTTGAATCCCCCTGCAGTTGCCAAAACAGCCCCCTATAGATAAATGGACAAATTCTGCATCAGATCTCCCCGATGTCAACAATTTAATAAGACCTAAAACTCAGAGATACATAAACAAGACAGCCCCTTTAATGCGGGATCTGATGAGGATCAGGGTTTTATTTTAAACATTTTTGAAAAAAAATGTTCTCTTTTAGATTACATACATCATACAGAATGCAAATGAGAAATCCTTGATAATAATCGATGAACTGGGAAGAGGCACCAGTGCAGAGGAAGGAATTGGCATCTGCTACGCCGTGTGTGAGCACCTGATACGATCGAAGGTAAGCGTTCATTGTACTGGATTGATGAGGGGTCGCATACAGGCGTGGTCACGTTGTAAGGGCAGAGACACATTATGCGAGCTGCATACAAGTATCTCACATGCATCTCACATGAATCACCCGGCTTCTGAACGGGAGCGTGGAGCAGATTGTGTTTCTATGGAGCCCCACGCTTCCATCCAGACAGGCAGTGGCCGGGCCGGGTGACTCATGCGAGATACTTGCACGCAGCTCGCATAGTGTGTCTCTGCCCGCAGTCCATAATCTGCACAATCTCCTCCGCTTGCTTTCAGTGAATATAAACCTTCAATTTTGCATCTAGAAGCTGAGAACCAAATGTGTCTTCCTGACATAGATCTGTCACTTCTGTTTTAGTGAATATTTTCATATCTCATCACAAGTCCCCCAGACACATGAGATGAAAGTGGACTAAAACCACCGACCGTCCGATGTGTATGGGGACAGATGGAGAAAAGGATCTGTAGATGGATTGTCTATGGTCGATCCTTTTTGTTTTCAGGAGAGATAAACCGATATTAGAGGAGACAGTGTATCTATACATTTCTTGAATTTCAAGGATCACACGGACAGGCACGGATCTGTGCGAACAGATGCCACTGATCAGTGTTTTCCACGGATCCGTCATCAGTTAGCAGAGATAGGACTGTACCTTGGTTCTGAGCATGCACAGTACAGCTCCGATTTTTTGTCGGATCTATATTGGTCTGTCGCCATAGAGCTCCATGTTATCTGAAACAGGCAGCAATAAACCTGTTTCTGTCTGATTTTTTTCAAGGCAGGCTCCGATTTTGGAGACGGGAAAAAAAGTGGACACAAACGGATCCATCACAAAACTGACACAATTGGATGCCAATAAGGACCAGTCCGTGCACATTTGTGCCCATAGGGATACATGGAGGCCCAATCAGATCCTCGACTATCAGTTTTACAATGGATAGATACGGATCCACAAAAAACGTGATGTGAAGGGGCCTTAGGCTGCGATCTGTTCTTCAATGTTTGCCTTTGTGACATTTTACCCTTTTAGGCTTTTACACTTTTTGCTACCCATTTTCTGGAGCTGTGTCACCTCGGAACAATGTATCCGAACGTGCAGAACTTTCACTTTGAGGTGAAGCATGCAGGAAAGAAGTCCGGGAACGAGGACTCCATATCGTATACATACCTACTATGCAAAGGGCAAACACAGGAGAAGAATTACGGTAATGAAACGTGTCCCGGATGCCGCTTGTGTCTGTATTTCTACATGTATGTTTTACTTTAGTAATCTGCTGTTTGTTTATTTAAGGCTTAAAGGCAGCGTCACTCTCATCATTACCTGACTCGATATTGAAGGACGCCAATGAAATCTCTCATCTGGTCGCAGACAAGATTCTGGTGAGTGAATGGCTACCATAAGGGTATGGACACACATCCGAGTTTAAAAATGCTCTGATTCTCGGATCCGAGAGTCTGATGAGTGTCATCTGACTTTTGCTCAGTGTGGCTTGCGAGTGGTGTCCGAGTGCAATCAGTTTTTTCCCTCAGCAGCTAGTTACTGTATAATCATTTACAGGAATATTTTGTACAGTTGTCCGAGCTACAGAATGGTAATGTATCAATTAAAACTTGCATCAGACTCAGATGGTGCGAGTGCGGTCTGAGTGCAATCCGTGTTTTTTGTCGGACACATAGACTTGCATTGGGGAGTCTCGTCCGTGACTTGCATAGAATCGCAACATGTTGCGATTGACTTGCAATCCGAGAATCGGATGGGGAAATAGCGTATGAGACTCGGAAATGTGCTCTCGGACATTAGTTAACATTGGTCCAAGAGCAATGCGATTTTTCAGCATAGTAAACTCGGGCGAGTTTCACTGATGCATGTCCGAGCCCTAAGAGAAAAGATTGCTGATCTCTAGGGGTTCCAGCACTGGAATCTCAGATCTGGAGAACAAGGCCCAGCAGAGCCCGACCTGAATGGAGCAGAGGTCAGGCATGCACATTCATTATCTATGAAGCAGATGGTGATATAGCGCCATGCCCTGTGTTCTTTCTGGTGATGTAGCGCCATGCTCTGTTTTTTCTGGTGATGTAGCATCATGCTCTGTTTTTTCCAGTGATGTAGCGCCATGCTCTGTTTTTTCTGGTGATATAGCGCCATGCCCTGTGTTCTTTCTGGTGATGTAGCACCATGCTCTGTTTTTTCCAGTGATGTAGCGCCATGCTCTGTTTTTTCTGGTGATGTAGCGCCATACTCTGTTTTTTCTGGTGATGTAGCACCATGCTCTGTTTTTTCCAGTGATGTAGCGCCATGCTCTGTTTTTTCTGGTGATGTAGCGCCATGCTCTGTTTTTTCTGGTGATGTAGCGCCATGCTCTGTTTTTTCTGGTGATGTAGCACCATGCTCTGTTTTTTCCAGTGATGTAGCACCATGCTCTGTTTTTTCTGGTGATGTAGCACCATGCTCTGTTTTTTCTGGTGATGTAGCACCATGCTCTGTTTTTTCTGGTGATGTAGCACCATGCTCTGTTTTTTCTGGTGATGTAGCACCATGCTCTGTTTTTTCTGGTGATGTAGCACCATGCTCTGTTTTTTCTGGTGATGTAGCGCCATGCTCTGTTTTTTCTGGTGATGTAGCGCCATGCTCTGTTTTTTCTGGTGATGTAGCGCCATGCTCTGTTTTTTCTGGTGATGTAGCGCCATGCTCTGTTTTTTCTGGTGATGTAGCGCCATGCTCTGTTTTTTCTGGTGATGTAGCGCCATGCTCTGTTTTTTCTGGTGATGTAGCGCCATGCTCTGTTTTTTCTGGTGATGTAGCACCATGCTCTGTTTTTTCTGGTGATGTAGCACCATGCTCTGTTTTTTCTGGTAATGTAGCGCCATGCTCTGTTTTTTCTGGTGATGTAGCACCATGCTCTGTTTTTTCTGGTGATGTAGCGCCATGCTCTGTTTTTTCTGGTGATGTAGCACCATGCTCTGTTTTTTCTGGTGATGTAGCACCATGCTCTGTTTTTTCTGGTGATGTAGCACCATGCTCTGTTCTTTCTGGTGATGTAGCACCATGCTCTGTTTTTTCTGGTGATGTAGCACCATGCTCTGTTTTTTCTGGTGATGTAGCGCCATGCTCTGTTTTTTCTGGTGATGTAGCACCATGCTCTGTTTTTTCTGGTGATGTAGCACCATGCTCTGTTTTTTCTGGTGATGTAGCGCCATGCTCTGTTTTTTCTGGTGATGTAGCGCCATGCTCTGTTTTTTCTGGTGATGTAGCGCCATGCTCTGTTTTTTCTGGTGATGTAGCGCCATGCTCTGTTTTTTCTGGTGATGTAGCGCCATGCTCTGTTTTTTCTGGTGATGTAGCGCCATGCTCTGTTTTTTCTGGTGATGTAGCACCATGCTCTGTTTTTTCTGGTGATGTAGCACCATGCTCTGTTTTTTCTGGTGATGTAGTGCCATGCTCTGTTTTTTCTGGTGATGTAGTGCCATGCTCTGTTTTTTCTGGTGATGTAGTGCCATGCTCTGTTTTTTCCATTGATGTAGCGCCATGCTCTGTTCTTTCTGGTGATGTAGCACCATGCTCTGTTCTTTCTGGTGATGTAGCGCCATGCTCTGTTCTTTCTGGTGATGTAGCATCATGCTCTGTTCTTTCTGGTGATGTAGCACCATGCTCTGTTTTTTTCTGGTGATGTAGCGCCATGCTCTGTTTTTTCTGGTGATGTAGCACCATGATCTGTTTTTTCTGGTGATGTAGCGCCATGCTCTGTTTTTTCCAGTGATGTAGCGCCATGCTCTGTTTTTTCTGGTGATGTAGCGCCATGCTCTGTTTTTTCCAGTGATGTAGCACCATGCTCTGTTTTTTCCAGTGATGTAGCACCATGCTCTGTTTTTTCTTGTGATGTAGCGCCATGCTCTGTTTTTTCTGGTGATGTAGCGCCATGCTGTTTTCTCCTTCGCCTCATTGGGGGACACAGACCGTGGGTGTTATGCTGCTGTCCACTAGGAGGCGACACTAGGCAGAATCTGAAAAAGATTAACAGTGACTCCTCCTCTGCAGCATTACACCCCTGGAAGAGGAAGTGCTTCTCCAGTTTTTGCTTAGTGTCTTGTAGGAGGCACACACAAATTTTATTGCTCCTAAAATTTTTCACTTTTTGATGTTTTACTTCAAGAAGAAGAAAAGTGGGTCTCTAACGAGACTCCCGGCATGGTCCCTCCTCGGCCACCCACTGTTGGGGCGCCTGGTTGAGGTAGACTTTTTTCCCCTAACATGCCGCTCCTTCCTCGGCCCCCCAATGTTGGGGGCGCTGGGTTGAAGTTGAGACAACGGTCCTCCCTCCCCATTTCACCACTGTTGGGGTCACTGGGTTGAGGTCGAGGTGACAGACAAGGCCTCTGACGGTGGAGCAGCATCCCTCCCTAAATACCCCTTTGGGGTTCATTTAGGTTGAGACACCACAGGTAGAGCCAGCAGGTGCAGCACTCGGAGCACCCCAGGAGTCCTCAGCCCTGCTGAGCCACTCCATGGACTTCAGCGGCAGCGTGTTCGCCGCAGTACACCCAGGACTCACAGCCTCGCTGTGTACTCCTGAGGGTGCCAAGGGACCAGCAGCGGGGCAGCCAGCATCCCTCCCTAATCACCCCTGTGGGACCATTAGCTTGAGTCACCACAGATCACAGGCTACAGGTCGGCTGCAGTGTGATCCAGAAGCCTCAGCCATGCTGAGTGCTTCTGATGGGCTGCACATCCCAAGGCTGCATACTCCCAGGAGCCCCAGCCCTGCTGTGTGCTCCTGGTGGGGCCGGAGGACATCATGTCCGGCAGTACAGGCACCTATTACACGGAGCACAGACTCCCTATGTCCCCGCAGGCCAGCACCATGCCCCTGGAAGCCGGCACCTGCATATATGGCCATATCCCAGGAGACCCTGACCTAGGGTCCTCCGGCGGGAGCCGCCACCACAATGGCGCCATAATGGCCAGGGGTCCAGCAGCTGCCTCTGTCTGCGGGCAGCTGTATGTAAGGCCGAGCTCCAGGAGACCCAGTTCCTGGGTTCTCCTGTGAGGGATAGCGCCGCACTACCTGGGGACCGCGGGGATCCGGGTCCGTTCCGGTCCCTCCGCGGGTCTCCGCACCGGCCGAGCACCATCTGCGGCATGGGTACATTACTAGAGGCCGCGGCTTCGGCCTAGAGCGAAGCCGCCGCCTCTTTCCCCGCCCCCGGCCCGCCCCCGGATGACGCGAACAGCATCATGGAGGGGGCGGAACGGAGCGTGCAGGCCACTGTGGAGCAGAGTTTCATTTCCCTGCACGCTCCGCCCCCCCCCTGGTTTCTCTGCAGCCCTCTACTGCGGCCATGATGGGGGCAATCTCATAGTATATGATAGACATATAATAAAGCGCCCGCATCTAGTATTGAATGCACAGATCCCTGCACTTCAGATATAAGTGCAGGGTACTCTGTACAGTTGCTCATGATGCTCGGAGCCCCACTATACCGGGGCCCGTAAGCACTGGGAGCATCACAGGACCTCTTCCCTGCCGCAGCATGCAGGCACACAGGGGAAAGGGGCTGTACAGTAGCCTGCCCAGGGGATACCGGTCTTTGGTGTCCGCAGTGCCCTCATCAATGTCATGGGATCTGACATGCTTCATCCCCGACTCCCACTGTGGGGTGGCACGGTTGAGGTAGAGACTCCATGTCATATGCCGCCCCCTTCCCCAGAATTCCCTGGGAATACTAGGTTGAGGAGTCCTCCCCGAATCCTCCAGCCATGTTGTTCAGCAGTACTGGCGGCGCAGGATCTCTCTGCAACGAAGCCAAGCAGGGCTCCCTCCCTGCTGCGGCTCTGCATGTTTTTTCCCCTGCAGCACAAAGCATTGTAGCCTGGAGGATAGTGATATGGACCTTGCACCTGCGGGTTTCCAAGTTCAAATCCTCTACACCTGTGTGTGTATATATTATATATATAGATACATATATATGTATTTCTGGATGTATGTAAAGTGCTATGGAATTAATAGCGCTATATAAATGGATAAATATTATTATAATTATTATCAGAGGCTCGGCATACTTCTCCCGACTGTGGCTACACACAGGACATAATGTGGACGATAATGCCACAGTAAAGGCGCTACAGGCAGGCAGACCAGTCCTGCCCTCAGAAGGCCAATTTGACCACGACTCAGATCTCAATACGTCCTTAGTCCTAGAGCCGCCAGACTGTCGCTCTATTGGAAGATCTAAGATATACTGTAGCCTCAGTCTCTCACAGGCCTCCCATATCCAGAAGACAACTGGTCACATTGCATTCAGATGCCATGGGAGACCAAAGCATTTCCCTCCCTCAGCGCACAGCCAGGCGATCCCTCAAGCGCCGTCGGCAAACTGAATTCCTACCGGAATTCATTCGGCTAGTTCATGTCTAGACTGACACAGACAAGATTCGCTCAGTCGGGGCAGAGATAGCCATCACAGCATTAGCAGGTCAACCAATATTGAATGCCTCGTCCGCCGCCCTACTCTGACGACCCAAACAACTCGAGTCGCCACCTCAGCTGACTACCTAATGCGCGCAGCCCTGCATGTTGCCAATTGCTCAGCAATAGCAACTCACAATGCCATCCCTTATGGTACCTTTACACGCCGCCACAACAGGATGGATACCAACGGCAACTTCACGTGCACGAGCACGGCCGAACGGTTACCAACGGGAACCGCACCCTCTTTACACGCCGCCACAAGGTGCGCTACGCTACGCTACATCTATAGCTAGCTACATCGCCGGGTGTCGCAAGTAGCCGTCTGTAGCTCATTTACACACCGCTATAACCAGCTACTATGGGCGGACCTGGTGCAGCAGGGACAGCACATAGGCGTGCTACAATTGTGGATTACGAGACGTCCGTACGCTGATAGGACAAAGCAATAATACCATGATTGGCCAGGCATCGCAGGAGGCTGATTAATGTTTGATGCTCGAGCAATTGTGTAGTGTGACTCGTCAGCTCCTTAAATATGCCGCCCTGTGCGCCGACAACCAATCGGACCGCACCATCTTCCACCAATGATCGCAGATGGGGCGCGGTATCACGGAGCCTGGGTGACGCCTTAGCTACATTGCAGCTACATCGCCGGGTGTCCAGAGTTCCCTTCTGTAGCTTCTTTACACGCCGATACAGCTCGCTACACTCGGCGATGTAGCCATATGTTTATGGGCAGTGCACGGATACAGAGGTATCTGTAGCCGGCTGTGTCGTCCCGTCTTCACACGCCGCTACTACGGGCGATATTGGCGCGACAAGCTACATTTGTAGCCTGTAGCGGGTTGTATCCATCCTGTTGTGGCGGCGTGTAAAGGTACCATTAGACGTGCCCTCTGGGTACGGGAAGGGAAGAATGGACGTGGTCTTCAAGAAGCCCCTCACGGTTTTTTTCCATTCCTCAGAGGACACCTGTTCGAAGGACAGCTGGACAAGTTAACTTCAGATGCTAAGAGAGGCAAGGGCACTCCCTCCCTCAGTGCAAACCTGAACGACCACTCCTTTCAGAATTTATTAAGGTCGGTCAAGACTTAGACCGACACTGACGAGTACTCGATCGCCACGCAGGTACCTGTCCCAGGATACCCAGAAGGGTAGCTCGTCCTGACAGAGTCAGTCTCGCCAATCCGAGACCAAATCGTCTCCGCTGCGTAAAGGCTCAAGTACTTTTTTCCACCCTGTAAAGCCTCTCCTCATTTCAGGAGTCGCTGTAACTGTATCACGCAAAGAGCGTTTTCCAACCTATCTGTGGTCCAATCAGGAAGGTACATTACGATCCGTACTGGACCAAAAACAACTAAACTAACATGTCCGGATAACATATCCCACATGGTATCGCCACTCTAAGTTGCTTCCAAAGAACGATTAATATTCCTTCCGCCCATAGATATACAGGACGCCTACCAGTATATTCTTATGCAGCTACTGACCGAAAGTTTCATCAGATTTGCATTCAAACAGGAACACTTAATTAGTGGCTCCCCCGTTTTCGATTCACCTACAGCTCCTTCAGTGCTCACAAAGGTCAGGGCAGACGTCATGACTACCCCTCACTTCAGGGGTGTCATCATCCTTCCGAACTTGGACGTTCTGCCTATCCAAAACTCTGATCCTCGTGGACTGCGAACATAGTGTCTCAGCACTGTACACACTATAACAACCTCCACAATTATAATCCGGTTCCAACAGTTTAATATTTCACAGCCGCATCTCAGACCGCCTTCACACTCTCTATTCTCAATTCAAGGAACAAGAACCTCAATCACTCGACAGGAGTTTTTCACCTGTCCTCTGAAAGTAGGCGGTCTCCCCCCACCCCCCCCCGGTGGCCCTGACCACTCTTTCTATCATACGGGGAAGGTTTTTCGTTCCACCACGCTGAACAGTTTAACCACGATCACGAGCCTGACGCGATGGGGTGCAGCGTCCCCCATCACAGTACACAAGGCGAGTGATCCCGCCCGGAGTCAAAAATGCCCATGAATATACGGAAGATTCGGGAAATAGTCCTAGCACTGAAGTCCTTTAGCCAATGTCACGGTTGTGACATATGTCAGTCGCTAGGGCGGAACCCAGAAGTCTCCAGGCAACGGATGAAGTTCATCATGTACTTCACTGGGCGGAATCCACAAACTCTGCACTATAAGCCGGTCACATGCTGGCTGTAGGTGACCGGGAAGTGGTTTTCTTCGCCCGCAAGGGGACTACCTCAAGGGAGTGTTTCCCACACCCTCACGTTGTCCCATGAATCTACCGATGCTAGGAAACCCCGGAGGAGGTACTCGTGATTCCAGCCTTCAGGACCAGGTCTTATGACCCACAGTCATTGGGACCACACACACACCAGTCCAGGGATGGATCCGTTTCCGTCTCTCACTCATAGCAGCCGTATCATGGCGCTTGCCGGACTGTCCAACCAGACAGTCCAGACTCATTCTCTCAAGACAGGTTATACCGTCAGAATTCATCAACTCTGTATTGACGGCATGTCTGTTGAGACCTGGGTCTTAACCAAGCTGGGTTTTCTTAGGATATTGTGGCGAACATTATGAGAGCGAGGAAACCAGCCTCCTCAAACATTTACCATCGCACATGAACATTTGTTTTTGGTTGATTGGTGCACCCCTAGAGGCCATTCACTTTGGCCCCTATCCCTACCAAGAATTCTCAGTTTCCTCAATTCGGGCCTGGACTCAGGCCTGTCCATGGGCTCTTTCAAGGGGCAGTTTTCAGCCCCTTCCACCTTCTTCCACAAGCGTTTTGCTCCCAGACCTCAAGGAAATCCTTCCTTCGAGGGGTCTGCCATTTGATTTCCCCATTCAACAGGCCGCTACACCCGTGGGACCTAAACCTTCTCCTCACGGCTGTACAAGAACCATCCTTTAAGCCTCTATGGGTCACTCCCCTGAGCATTCTCATACTACCAGTGGTGGTTTTTTGGTGGCAATTACTTTTTCCTGCAGAGTATCGGAACTTACAGCACTCTCAGGTAAATCTCCTTGTCTGGTCTTCCACCAAGACAATGTTGCCCTTCGCCGGTCCCATCCTTTCTTCCACTGGCGAGGTTATTCTTTCGCCTCAATGAAGACCTCTCTCTGCAAGCTCTGTGCCTGGTTCCAGGCCATTGGGTCGTGAAGGCTTTACATTGTAGGATTTCGTCAGGGCCCTACGCATCTATGTACCCAGGACAGCACCTTTTTAGGAAGTTGGATTCTCTCTTCCTTCTTCCAGAGGTCCGATATAAAGACACGTCAGTCTCTAAGGCTACTATAGCTAGATGGATTCCACCAACCATCCAGGACGCTTATACCTTCAAAAAAGCCGCCCCTTCCTGCTGGTGTCGGGGCACATTCTACTACGGCCGTGGGGGCCTCCTAGGCCGTCCGGCCCCAGGCGTCAGCACATTGGTGTCATAGGCAACCAGGTGGCTCAGCCTACACACATCTACAAGTCACTCCAGTGCTCACAATCAGGCCTTGGCAGACGCAGGTCTGGGTAGATGTGTCCTCCAGGAGGCAGCAGCCCTCCAGTAGGTACATAGTTTTTCGCTGACCATGTTCGGCATTACTAGTTCCATCGTTTTTCCCACCCAGGGACTGCTTTGGGACGTCCCACGGTCTGTGTCCCCCAATGAGGCGAAGGAGAAAAGGAGATTTTTGTGTACTCACCGTAAAATCCTTTTCTCTTAGCCTCTAATTGGGGGACACAGCACCCACCCTATTGCCCTTGTGGGCCTTTTTCTACAGTTCTCACATAGCTTTTCAGCTGTTACATGGTTAACATGTTTACTCGTGTTTGCCTATTATCACTCTGTTAACTGTTTAAACTTGTGCCTGTTTAGTTCCAGGCCTTGTAGTTCTGTGAGCCTGTTTAGTTACAGGCCTTGTTATACGATTATTACTTCGTTATCTCTTCACTGTTTTCCACATGCGCCTGCTTAGTTACAGGCCTTGTGGTACTAGTGTTACTCTGCTAACCCTTAACTGTTTACACACGTGCCTGTTTGGATTCAGGCCTTGTTACACTGTTATTACCTTGTTAACTATATTTGTTTACACAGGTTGCCTGCGTAGACTTCCTGTGTTACTGTTATTATCTGTTAACTCTCCTACTGCTTTAGCACAAAACTGGAGAAGCACTTCCTCTTCCAGGGGTGTAATGCTGCAGAGGAGGAGTCACTGTTAATCTTTTTCAGATTCTGCCTAGTGTCGCCTCCTAGTGGACAGCAGCATAACACCCACGGTCTGTGTCCCCCAATTAGAGGCTAAGAGAAAAGGATTTTATGGTGAGTACACAAAAATCTCCTTTTTTCCAGTGATGTAGCACCATGCTCTGTTTTTTCTGGTGATGTAGCGCCATGCTCTGTTTTTTCTGGTGATGTAGTGCCATGCTCTGTTTTTGGCTAGGGTCACACTTGGCTGCGTTTTTGAGGATGTTTTTGGCAGCCTGCGTTTTTGGGCTGCATTTTCTAATCGCTTCATTGGGGGACACAGGAAGACCTTGGGTGTATGCTTGCTGCCATCAGGAGGCTGACACTATGCAAAAAAACAGAAAGGCAACTCCTCCCCAGCAGTATACACCCCTTACTGGCACAAATGCAACTCAGTTTTAACTTAGTGTCTTAGGAGGCAGACACGGGTCTCTCTGAGCCCGTATCTACCAGAATTTTTTTATTAGAATAGTCCCTTTGCCCAGTCCCATCTCATTCTCGAGAGAAGAGATTGCACAATCTGGATTTAGTCAGGGCTCTCCGTATCTACCGTTCAAGAACCGCTTCCTTTCGACGGGTGGACTCTCTCTTCGTGGTCCCCCATGGTCCTCGCAAGGGTTTGCCAGCCTCTAAGGTTACAATTGCTCGGTGGATTCACTCGACTATCTCGGAGGCATACCGCATTAAACAGGTCCCTTGTCCATCCAGACTAAGGGCACATTCCACTAGAGCAGTGGGAGCTTCCTGGGCTGTCAGTCATCAGGCTTTGGCAGCTCAGCTTTGCAAGGCGGCTACCTGGTCGTTAGTTCACACATTTGTTAAATTTTACAGGGTTCATACTCAAGCATCTACAGATGCTGTTCTAGGGTGCAAAATTCTGTAGGCCGCTGTGGTCTGAGTTCGCCCGAATACTTCTGTTATTGCACCCACCCGACGGGACTGCTGTTGTACGTCCCAAGGTCTTCCTGTGTCCCCCAATGAAGCGATTAAGAAAAGGGGGTGTTTGGTACTCACCGTAAAATCCTTTTCTTGGAGCTTCAATTGGGGGACACAGTTCCCCCCCTGTGTATATAGTTGAGGTTTTATGGTTGCTCCTATTGCTATTTTCACTAACTGAGTTGCATTTGTGCCAGTAGGGGGTGTATACTGCTGGGGAGGAGTTGCTTTTCTGTTATTTTGCATAGTGTCAGCCTCCTGATGGCAGCAAGCATACACCCAAGGTCTTCCTGTGTCCCCCAATTGAAGCTCCAAGAAAAGGATTTTACGGTGAGCACCAAAAATTCCCTTTTTTCGGTCAGTACTGAATAGACCAGGGGTTGATTTGCTTCACCTTAGATCTATTTTTCAGATAGAGGGTCCCAGCGGTTAGACCCTTGTCTCCTTGTAACTTGTCCCCTACCCTATTGTTTTGGGATAACTTTCAGTATTAGAAGGAAAAATCTCACATCTGGAAAGCTTCCATGAGAATTCAAATATCTTTGATGGAAAATATCAAACATCCATCAGATGCAAAAACCTATCCCCAGCACCATTAAAAGCACTAAAATGATTAAGGACATAAGTCAGAAACATGTTTGCTGTTATTTTCAAGTGTTTTTAACAGGTTAGTGACGGCTTTAGCGTCTAATGGATGTTTAATATTTTCTACCATTAAAGTTTTTCGGATTCTCATAGACGTTTTCGTGCTGCTACATTTTAGCTGGAAAAAAATTATAATCGTAGATAATCTCTTTCTGGACTTGTATTAAAACATAGGTTTGCCTACAATTTCATACAACCCCATTGGGAAGTGGCGAAATTCTGATGTTCATTGTCGTTCTGAGTTTTCCTATAGGGCCTCACTCACATGAGCGTATAACATGGACAAGTACTCGCCGATGTTTTGTCAGACTATGGTATACTATGGGGCAGTACCAACTAGTGTATTTTTTCTCATACTAATTCAGAAGTATGTTAGCAAGCTGCAATATTGGACGACGCTTGCTGATTCAAGTCTATGGGTGCGCGAAAATCATCCGGCGCTCGGATGACATCTGAGCGCAGTCTGATTCCTGCAGACTCACAAAATGGAAAAATGGAGAAATTTTGTTCACCATCTTCTGCTCACCTGTGCTGTGATTCTCTCATCTGAGAAAATCGGATCAACCTCAGATTACAGTTTACTCTGAGTGTCAATAATATAATCAATGTGAAGAGAGGATATCTGCTTGTGTGACCCCGGCCTTACTCGCAGTGCCCGCTCACTTCACTCTCACACTCAGCCTGGCAGTGGGAGCTTACTCTCACTATACAGGGAGATGCATGTTTGAGGGAATCTCTGCATAATGGTATGATATCAGCAAATAAATGCTAATTTTGTTCTTTGGGAGTCGTGATGATGGCGGCAGCACTCGTCTGGGGGAATTATTACTTTTGCTTTAACTTCTTTTTTTATTATTTATTATAGCAAAAGCAGTGCAGCTCGCCCGAGAGTGCCCGGCAGGAGGCAGACTACCAGCTAGCGCTAAGACTTGTGCAGGCTGCAAGGAATTCTCAGCTGGACGCTGAGGGCCTGAGAACTTACCTGAAGCAGCTGAAGAGCAAACATTCCTCCGACTGCGCCGGAGCTGGACACTCATCTGTCCAGTCTGCTGAGTGATGGCCGAGACGTGCGCTGAATACTCAGGACACTGATCATAACCTCGGGGAAGGAATTGTCCACCATGAATATTTAATGTTATAGATATTTATTTTGTTCAACTTGTGTATGACAAGTGACTTATTAATAAAGCCAAGGTGGGCAGGAGAAGCCAGAGGGCAGCAAGCAGCCTAACAAACATCCAAATGTATAAAGTCAATGTTAAAACTAGAGTTACATATTGTTTAAAGGGGGTTTCTTGTTTTCATGTTTAAAGCACAATTCAGATTTTGCTGATGGTTTCTTAATCCTAGAGCATTGCATATCTCATGTCTGTCAACAAGTCTGGCATTCATCTGCTGCCTGATTACAAGTGCAACCTGCAGACCACTGAACGTTACGATTCTCGAATTTAAAGACAATGGACTCATTTGACAAAGAAAAAATGATTTTCACACATGTTGTTTCCTTTAATTAATAAAAATGCACTAAGTTCTATGTTTGTTATCTTCATTCCTTTTTTTATTGAGACCCCCTTGATCTGCAATTTGCATCCATAGACTATGTGCACACGCTGCAGATTTGGTGCAGAAATTCTGTGTACCAAATCTGCATCCTGTGGTAGAAACACGCACCAAAATACATTTTCCACGGAGAGGGAGATATATCTATGCATCTTTCCTGGCAATATAGGCTGGATGTGATGTCTTGTGTTGACTTTTGTAGGTTCACTATAGGTCCATAAACTTCGATAAGTGTAGAAAAAGGCCTATTGGCTTTTGTAGCTTTATTATTGGCCCATTGACTATTATAGGTGCAGTACAGACCTATAGATGTCTATGGGTGCAGTACAGACCTATGGATTTTTATAGGTGCAGTGTAGGCCCATATATTTCTATAGGTGAAGTACAGGCTTATAGACCTCTATAGGTGCAGTGCAGGTGCATAGACTTTTATACGTGCAGTACAGACCCATAGACTTTAATATGTGCAATACAGAACTATAGATTTATATAGGTGCAGTACAGACCTATACACTTCTATATGTGCAGTACAGGCCCTTAGGTTTTTATAGGTGCAGTTCAGGCCAATAGATTTCTATAGGTGGAGTACAGGCTCATAGACTTCTATAAGTGCAGTGCAGCCCCCATATACTTGTGTAGGTGTAATACAGGCCCATAGGATTTTATAGGGGCAGTACATGTCCATATACCTCTATAGGTGCAGTACAGGCCCATAGATCTCTGTAGGTGCAGTATCAGCCCATAAACTTGTACAGATCCAGTACGTGACTATAGACATCTATAGGTGCTGTGTAGGTCCATAGATGTCTATAGGTGCAGTGTAGGTCCGTAGATGTTTATAGGTGCAGTGTAGGTCCATAGATGTTTATAGGTGCAGTGTAGGTCCATAGATGTCTAGAGGTACAGTAGAGGTCCATAGATGTTTATAGGTGCAGTGTAGGTCCATAGATGTCTAGAGGTACAGTAGAGGTCCATAGATGTTTATAGGTGCAGTGTAGGTCCATAGATGTCTAGAGGTGCAATAGAGGTCCATAGATGTCTATAGGTGCAGTAGAGGTCGATAGACTTCTATGTGTGCGAAGTTATGAATCGCACAACACAGATCCATAAAGTGAGTGTGTCCCTGGTACTATATAGTACAGTGTGCAGATCTGACCCTACTGATATATTCTAAGAAATCACTGTGTAAACTAACACGGAATTCTCTTCACCGCCATCAGTTCCCGATCGCTCTGCACACGCTACACTCAGACTCATAGATGAGATTTTTACAACCTTAATTGCAACAGAAACCAAAATCATATCGGAAGTATAGAGCATCGATACAGACATGTTCTTTATTATTACTTATCACATTTACTCTGAGAACGGCCGGCAGATGTAGCAGAGCTGAGCCGCACTCTGCATCATTCCTGCGCCTCTCCATTATACTGCAGGGAAATCTATGGAATCTTTGCATCATAAAAACCATCCTATTGATGCATAAAGGGATTCTAGTGACCCCTCCTGATATTCCGGGGGTGATCCACTCTCTCACTCTCTGAAGGGACCGGTCTGTGCATCGCATGAGTCAATTAAAGACTCGGGCACATTTCCTTATGACATTTCTCTAGTTTTGCTGTTTTGAGGCTATTTTTTTGTGCCAAATTTGACTATTTTGAAATGTATTTTCTACACGTTCTTTATTTTATCTCTGTTCACCGTTATGGTCAAAATAAAAAAAAGTCACTTAAAAAACTATTGTACATGAGGAATCAGGCCCTGGGTTTTATCATAACAAGAATAAATCCAGCTCTGCTACATCTGTACCCAATTTTCAATGAACATATTTTATTTTCTTTTTTACAAGCAATAATTATTTTTTTTAGGAGATACATACGGTATCAGTACTGGGTGGCCTTTGAAACAAATTACTGCAAAATACAGAAAAATATCTCAGGAGTTATATAGACGAATCTATACAAAATGCAAGAAACGTTCGGTATGAAAGGCGCGCTCAGGTACCAATATTACTGCTGCTACAGGAGGACACAAAGCAAAACTGATACACCTGGGAACAGGGCCCCTGAATATCCCTGTGCAAGGAGCGGTCACTTGTCATAAATCTGTATTCTTTTTTTACCTAGTGTGAATGCCGCCATTCTCCTGAATCCGGCGATGTTTTTCTTTTCTTGCTGCTCCTCTCCGTTCCTGAGTTATGGCCTCCTCTTCCTTCTATGTAAATCTAGTCTTGTTACAAAGTGGGCGTGTCCTCAACACCTCCATGACCACGCCTAGTTGGATTAAAAATCTAGATTTACATAGAGGGAAGAAGAGGCCATATCTCTTGAAGGGAGAGGAGCAGGAAGCAAAGAAATACATCGCCAGATTCAGGAGATCAGCGGCATTTGCGTTAAGTTGAAAACTGACACATTTTTGAGAAGTGACCGGTCCCCTTAAAGGGGCCGTTACACATGCAGTTACTGTTACCATACACTAAATTGGCCATCTTACTCTCCCATACACATGAGCACCCATCAGGTTCACCAAAATTGGTGGATTTGGCAGACTAATGTCCAACGTGTATGGGGTCCTTTAGTATAGACCATTGCCTGATGACTTTGGATTGCGTGACCATAACTGCATCATAAAAGATACAGGTCTGAACAGAAGTAGAAGGTTAGGCTGGAAACACACTGTCCGAATGACATGCGAGTTACTCGCACGAGTCTCGGATCATTCACCTGGGATGGCCTCCCCCTCTCTGGACCGGAGCAATGGAGCTGCATGGAAAAACATACCACTGACAGTATCCTGTCCAAAGAGGCAGGGGCCGTGACGGGTGAATAATCCGAGACTCATGCGAATAACTCGCATGTCATTCGGACAGTGTGCTTCCAGCCTTAGTCATAGCACCGAAACAACCCGCAAGTCTTGGACACTCAAGTGGGCGGACCTCCCCTCCTTCACACTTGTTATATCAGAGTGTATAAGTAAGGTCGTTTCAGGTTTTCCACCATTGAGAAACATTTTTTTTGTTTACGTAAATTTATGTATTAAATGATTTTTGCAATTTGGGTTAGTTAAACATTTTGCACCGTATTTCTTTTACAGGCTCTTTGTTTCCAGCACATTCAACTGTGATGTTGTCTGTGGTCATAAATCAGGTGAGAAGAGCCCAGAAAAAGACAGGTAAAAGAGATACAAACTCTCCATTCAGATTGTGAGACAAAGCTCACTGATGGATCCTCAGTTAACTCGTTTTGTAGTAAACTGTGCAATGCAGAGGCTATGGTGCAGCATTTGCACTAAAACCAAATTGCAAAAATGTTTTTTATTTAGCGAAAAATACATGCAAAAAATGCTCTCGATAAGTGGACAATAGTGATGAGTGAGCACAGCCATGCTCGGGTGCTTAATACTCGTAATAGGCAAATGGATGCTCCGATGGGCGCAAATTGTGTACCCGAGGGTAATGGAAGTCAATGGAAAACTCCAGCATTTTTCTGGAAGATTTTCCCTTTGACTTCCATTATACTCGGGCACTCCAGTTGCACCCATGGTAGTGCTCGCTCATCACTAGTGGACAACCGTTTTAAGACCCCGCCGATCAGTAAACCAGGGGACAGTAGCGCCTGGTAACACCACATTAAAAGCACAGAGGAGTGGTCTCCAATCTGTGGCCTTAGCTCTTGTGGTCCCATCATGATGACAGCGACTCTGGATGGAGAACTGACTGTATTCCTGCATTACTCAGATGCCATGAACGGCTTCACATGGCCGATGTCATGATGATGTGAGTGCTGGAGGGTAACGCATACACAGATACACCCCTAGATCCAATGTTATCAATAAAAGTCACAAATATTCACGTTCCTGCAGATCTCCTTTTTAAAGGGAACCTGTCACCAGGATTTTGCCATCCCATCTGAGAACAGCATAATGTAGAAATAGAGACCCTGATTCCAGTGATGTGTCGCTTACTGAGCTGCTTGCTGTCATTGTGATAAAATCAGTGTTTTCTCTGTTGCAGGTTTAGCAGTCTGTGAATATGCCAGACCACCTGGCAGCAGGCCAAGTAGACTGCTAATGATAATCTCCTGCTGATTAAACAGTGATTTTATTAACTACACTGAGCAGCCCAGTAAGTGACACATCGCTGGAATCCGGATCTCGGGTCCTATGTTATGCTATTCTCAGATTAGGTTGCAAAAACCTGGTGACAGGTTCCCTTTAAGCCTTTCAGTTGTCGTCTAATATCTCACTCTCTTCATCATCGTCGTCCTCCTCGTCCTTCTCAAACAACAAGTCGAAGAAGGTCTGAATCTTCTCCTGGAGCCGCCGCTGTCGCTCCCTCTCCAGTGCGCTGCGGTCGCATGGCACGGTGCAGCTGGAGATCAACTCCTGCAGGAGCCTCCTCCTCTCTGACCTGGACAGACTCACGTGGATCTTCACTTTCTTCACATCACCAGCGGACGCATACCTGGGTCTGGGATTGTTCTTCAGTTCATCCTCGGATCTCCGATGACGGTATGTTTTCTCGGGTGCGGACTGACTCCGGTATTCCTTCGGTCCGGTTTTGCCGGGGTCAGTTCTGGATTTTCCTATCTCAGAAGGTTCTTCCATCTTCCCCTTTAGTGTCGGCGATGTGGTGTCTGGATTCTGGAAGTCGGATCTTTCTTGAGGTTCCTTCACATCAGACTTCTTGGCGTTGACGGCGGAGTCTGTTTCTTGCCGGTTTGACCCCTTGCTCTCTCTGCTGCTCACATTCTTTGGGACTTCATCTCTCAGCAACCGTCCAGCTGGGACAATGTCGCTGCTGTCCCCATTCATTTCACGTCCTGCACCAGGAGAGAAGTGCTCCATATTTCCTTGAACTCCACGTTCATTCTTCACGGTAACATTAGAAGCTTTACCAGCCTCCACGTTCTTACTCTCAGTTGTTTCCTGAACTTGTGCTTGGCTTCTGCTTGGACTTGGTCGGGATTTCTTTTCCTGCTCCTTCCACGTTCCCGATCTGGATGACGTCAACGTTCCGTGCATTTCTTCGTAGTATCCAGAACTGGTTTGAATGTCCTTTAACACATCCTTGGTCTCTTTGATGCTCTTATTGATATTCATTAAGGAGTGGATGTGTTTCTTGGTCACGTCCTTTATGTAGAGATCGCAGCGGACCTTCTCGTAATGGTTCTGCGTGTGCACCTTTATAAAGTTTCCCCCCGCGGAGCTGAAATGCATGATGACGCAGCGCTGGGGGGTCTTCGTCCGCAGAATCTGCTCTTCTTGATTTACACTTTTTGCATGTTCCAGACGTCTGTCCTCTTGCAGGAGTCACATAGTTTTCTCCGAGCTGTCGGGAGACGTTTCTCTGCTTGTTGCAGCCTCGAAAGTGAGGGTGGAAGTGACAAGAAGTTTGGATAATTGAGACTTAGAGATGACTGGAGGCTCAGGGAGCCGGTATTGTCAGTCCGGCCGCACAATGAGGAACGGATTCAATGACAGCTGATTATACTGAGTGATTGGAAACTGTCAAACAAAGCGGAGCGGACACAAACATTTGGTGGGGAACAAAGCATAGATCTGGGAATATGCCAATGTGGACCTTCAGTGAGGCAGGGCGGCCTCAAATTGGGTCCTGCGCTGTCCGCACTCTGTCTTCTCTCTACCAGAAGGGGTATTCTGCTTCAAGCAAGTAAAGGGTGTCCTTTATAGAACAGACAGTTATAGAATGATACTAAAAAGTCTACACACCCTTGTTAAAATGAACATTTTTGTAATAAAACATCCTACCGAGAAGAAGTATGTCAGAACCTTTCCAATCCTGAAAGCAACACTCCAGTGTTTTTGGGGTTTTTTCAGTGCTGGAGTGGAGTTTTTAATGTAAGCCCCCCGCCCCCAGTCATATACTCACCATCCAGCAGCTTCATCTCCTACTGACGCCGCTCCGGTCTCGCAGCGTTATCATGTGACTGTAACTTCTAAAGGGTTAGAAGTCAGAAGTTACGTCACAAGAGCTCAATGCATCTCTATGAGACCCAGAGCGTGGCAGGATGAGACCAGAATGAGGGCAGGATGAGCCCAGAATGAGACCAGAACAAGGCCAGAATGAGGCCAGAACAAGGTCAGAGCGAGGCCAGAATGAGACCAGAATGAGGCCATAATAAGACCAGGACAAAGCTAGATCTAGGCAAAAATGAGACCACAACAAGGCAAGAATGAGACCAGAACAAGACCGGAATGAGATCAAAACGAGGTCAAAATGAGACCAGGATTAAGCCAGAATGAGACCAGCATTAGTGCAGAATGAGACCAGGATGAGGCCAGAACAAGGCCAGAATAAGACCAGAATGAGGCCAGAATGAGACCAGAACAAGGCCAGAATGAGACCAGGATGAAGCCAGAATGAGACCAGAATAAGACGAGAATGAGGCTAGAATGAGACCAAGATGAGGCCAGAATGAGACCAGGATTTGGCCAGAATGAGACCAGGATTAGGCCAGAATGAGACCAGGATTAGGCCAGAATGAGACCACGATTAGGCCAGAATGAGACCAGGATTAGGCCAGAATAAGACCAGGATTAGGCCAGAATGAGACCAGGATTAGGCCAGAATGAGACCACGATTAGGCCAGAATGAGACCAGGATTAGGCCAGAATGAGACCAGGATTAGGCCAGAATGAGACCAGGATGAGGCCAGAATGATACCAAGATTTGGCCAGAATGAGACCAGGATTAGGCCAGAATGAGACCAGGATTAGGCCAGAATGAGACCAGGATTAGGCCAGAATGAGACCAGGATGAGGCCAGAATGACACCAGAATGAGGCTAGAATGAGACCAGGATTAGGCCAGATGACACGGGAGTGCCTACTGCCCACTCCTGAACTAGCTCTCCTGAATCTGACTACATGCTCGATCTCCGGCTTTAGGCAGGGTCTATTACGCCACTTTCTCACGGCAGCTCGGCGTTTAGTCCCCCGATATTGGAAGGACTCCCGATGCCCGTCCAGAGAAGACTTGATATCTGAACTACACGACATCTGCAGAATGGAGGATTTTCTTCATCAATCAGACCCCTCGGACTTTGGTACTAAGCGTTACTTTCAGGTATGGACACCGTGGTTACTATTTAGGGACTCCCCTTCGCTTGTCTCATGGTTGGCATCCTAACTTCTACGTTGTTGGCCACAGCCCGTTCCGGACTCTTTCCTTATTTCCCTCGTTCTATCCTACTTCTCTTTTCCCCGCCTCTCTTTCTATGTAATCTTTCTCGCTTCTTGCTTTTCCACTTTTCTCTCCCTTCTCCTTTAACTACGATTACCTGAGGTCTGAAGCTACTATATTGAGGTTTAATGCAGCTCCCTGAATATTATTTGCTCCTTACCATACATTATAGCAACACACGAGTTGGTTGTAAAAAGATATATCATTGTCCAGACCGCTATATATTTATCTGCACTGTTTCTTATTTGATATTGAATAAAACCTGATTTACCACAGGATTAGGCCAGAATAAGACCAGGATGAGGCCAGAATAAGACCAGGATGAGGCCAAAATGAGGTCAGAACGAGGCCAGAATGAGGTCAGAACAAGGCTATTATAGACTTGTATTGAGTTGTGACCTCCTTTCGCTGCACGAACACTGGAGCCTCCAAACGGTCACAAATCACAGGAGACCGACGGGAGCAACAGTGACAGAAGATGAAGACGGTGGCAGGTGACTATAAGAAAGGGGGCAGGGGATAGATTTAAAGCTCCGCTCCAGCACAGCAATAAAAATACCGGCTGTACTGCTGCTTTCATTCTGCCCATAATCTGTATAAATCCATTGAAAAATAAATTGAAATCTCTTTGCGTGAAAGAAGAAAAATTAAGAACTAAATGAATGTGGTTACATAAACCTGTACAGCGTTACACTAATACTTTGTTGTAGTCTCCTGTAAATATCCGACATCTAGTATTGGCGATCTTTGCTGGCTCCTCCCCATCGGTCAGATTTCGGGGTCTCTCCAGGTCACCACAGATTTTCCCTTGGACTCAAGTCTGGACTCCAGAAGGTTCATCTTCAGAAAAACAACCCCACAGCTCAGTGCTGCCCCCACCATGCCTCACTGTGGGGAGGGGGATCTTCTATATGATGCACAGTGTTGCCCTTTGCCTCATCCCCTGTTGGCTTGTTTCTGCATTTAACAATGTTTCTTGGACCCCCAGATCCTGCAGATCTCAATTCTGTTGGATCTAAATGAGGATGTCGCAGCCACACATTCAGGACCAGCAGCGTGATGGCGACCAACCAAGAGTAGCAGCAGCCCAAAAGACCTCGCCGAGGGGGATCACGCCAGAGAATATGATACATACAGCCACGGCTACAGGGCAGAGTAACATGGCGACTTGGAAGCCACCAGCTGGAAGACACAACAAAGAAAAAGACACGAGTTAGAAATTCCCCCATCAGACTGAGCTCACTGATGGATTCTCAGTTCACTCATTCTTTCACCAGCAACAGACGTTGCAAGACAGAGGTGATAGAAGACAAACGGTGCAAAATTTGTAATGAAACCCAATTGGAAAAATGAATTTTAGCAAAAGTGAATATATAATATAATGTCATTGTCACGCTGGGCTGTGAGGATGAAGTCCCTGAGGTCTGGCGTGGAAGGAGCGGAGAACATTAACCATAGTTTTATTACATTTTAGAGCCAAATTGTTCAGTTCTGACCAGTGTCACTTTCTACGATAATAACTTTAATGTTTTAACAAATCCAAGTGATTGTGAGATTGTTTTCTCCGTGACACATTGTACTTTATGTTAATGGTAAATTGAAGTCGACGGGAAATACATTTTTTCTCTTAAATTTAGCAAAAATTGGAAATTGGAAAAAAACAAACAAAAGTGATCCCATTATGAAAACAGCCCCGAGCGTATCCATAACTGCTGTTTGGGTAACTTATTAACCCTTCTGGTGCAAACTAATGCAAAGTGGAATGAAAACATTTAATTTTACCAGATGACGGCTACGTCATTTTCACCCTTTGGGGGACAGAATGCTCTTATATCTCAAGTCAGTAAATAGACGTAGTGCTGGTCACTAAGGGGTTAAACGGAAAAAAAAACCCTGAAAATACAAAAAACATTGATGGACCAGATTTGAAGCATGGGTGACACTGACCTCTTGTGGCCAGCTCAGATATTGCAGCATTGCAGATTATCTGCGTTGTTAGGGCTCAGATGACTCCTTTTTGGTGCATTTCTCTTGCAGGAACTGGTTTATAAAACACCGACACCTAATCTCCAGTAGATGAACTCAGCTGCCTCCAATTACAAGGGGCTCTGCAATCTCGCCTCTGAAGTACTGATTCGGCGGTTTTCTGCACCCTGCAGGCGAGTTTTCTCCTCTTTGCATCGTCTTTTTCGGGTGAATCTGCTCTGTAATCAGAGGCATATCTACAGTAGGTGCAAAAGTCCCTTTGGCCTATAGAAATAGACTAATGCTATTAACCTGCAGATATAGGGTTAATCAGCAGGTTAATAGCGTTCCGAAGCTGCCTGTGCCTTATGGAGAGCCCCACCGCCGAGGAAAAAATGATATTTATTCCCTTCGGCAGCCCCAGGATTTCAGTCATCAGGGTCTTGCTGGCGTGACTTCAGTCACTGCTGTGTATATAGTGAGCAACAGCTGTAACTGCGGCAACCCGCACTGACTGACAGCCGGCTCTTAGGGCCGCTTCATACTGCGGCATGATCCGGTCCGGTTCTGTCCGGGAGGACCCAGACAGCTGCGGACCGGATCAGCACACAGGACTGGGGGGCTATTATGCCCTCCGGTCCTGTGTGCAGCGCACACAGCTGCAGCCGCTGACAGGTCAGGACTGAGGGCGCCGCGGGCACCAATAAGAGCCCAGACTCATTCCACCAATGCTGAAAGACCACAATACCCTGAGAAGAGTGCTCGGGCTATATAAAAGGACTTGCTTCAGTCACTAGTATTCATATGCTACAGGGCTTCAATCTAGTGGATCCGGACCTGATTTGAAGACCATAACCGCAGCCTAGGAATTTTGGTTCAGGCTGCCAGGATAACAGCATGCCATCATGCCCTACATTGCCTCAGTCTAGGAGCTTCTGGTCCGATTAGAGGAGCACCAAAACTGAATTATATTCTGCAGGCATTCAGCCTAGGATTCTAGGATTGGGCTGAAATATCAGAGACTACTGAAGGAAGATACCCAGTTTGGGACTATTCGGTCACCTGGCTACAGATTTTGCTTGCTGCTATTCCTTTCTTGATCAGTGCCCACCAAAAGCGGAGTGCTCTCGGATTGGAGAAAATGGCCCTGGAAGCTCCGAAGTCACGAATATTCTAATCCCTGGTGAGCCAACGGAAGGGTGAGACCCTGCTGCCTGTTACATTGTGTGTTTTGCTTGGTTATGTCTCATATGGATTTTACTGTTGGGGATTAAATAATGTCTTACCATTGTGTGGTTCCCTCACCTTGTTGTCTGAGTAGAGTTCTGCCCACGATTAAGGAGTTCAGTTGTTTAGTTGGGATGAGCTCTGGTCCATGCGGTCTGTCTAAAGGCGGCCGGGCCATAGGACGAGAGCACCCACAGACTCCCGTGTCTCCACAGAGGCGAGCACCCACTGACCCTGACTCCACAGAGAGCACCCACTGACCCCCGTGTCTCCACAGAGGAGAGCACCCACTGACCCCCGTGTCTCCACAGAGGAGAGCACCCACTGACCCCCGTGTCTCCACAGAGGAGAGCACCCACTGACCCCCGTGTCTCCACAGAGGAGAGCACCCACTGACCCCCGTGTCTCTACACAGAGGAGAGCACCACTGACCCCCGTGTCTCCACAAAGGAGAGCACCCACTGACCCTCGTGTCTCTACACAGAGGAGAGCACCCACTGACCCTTGTGTCTCTACACAGAAGAGAGCACCCACTGACCCTCGTGTCTCCACAGAGGATACGACGACCCACTGACCCCCATGTCTCCACAGAGGAGAGCACCCACTGACCCCCGTGTCTCCACAGAGGAGAGCCCCCACTGACCCCCGTGTCTCCACAGAGGAGAGCAGCCCCTGACCCCCGTGTCTCCACAGAGGAGAGCACCCCCTGACCCCGTGTCTCCACAGAGGAGAGCACCCCCTGACCCCCGTGTCTCCACAGAGGAGAGCACCCACTGACCTCCGTGTCTCTACAGAAGAGAGCCCCCACTGACCCCCGTGTCTCCACAAAGGAGAGCACCTACTGACCCCCGTGTCTCCACAGAGGAGAGCACCCACTGACTCCTGTGTCTCCACAGAGGAGAGCACCCATTGACCCCGTGTCTCCACAGAGGAGAGCACCCACTGACCCCCGTGTCTGCACAGAGGAGAGCACCCACTGACCCCCGTGTCTCCACAGAGGAGAGCACCCACTGACCCTGTGTCTCCACAGAGGAGAGCACCCACTGACCCCCGTGTCTCCACAGAGGAGAGCCCCCACTGACCCCCGTGTCTCCACAGAGGAGAGCACCCACTGACCCCCGTGTCTCCACAGAGGAGAGCACCCACTGACCCCCGTGTCTCCACAGAGGAGAGCACCCACTGACCCCCGTGTCTCCACAGAGGAGAGCACCCACTGACCCCCGTGTCTCCACAGAGGAGAGCCCCCACTGACCCCCGTGTCTCCACAGAGGAGAGCACCCACTGACCCCCGTGTCTCCACAGAGGAGAGCCCCCACTGACCCCCGTGTCTCCACAGAGGAGAGCACCCACTGACCCACGTGTCTCCACAGTTGGTTCCATTTAAGACATGATGATGGGTGAGGAGCGGCGGTGATATCATCTTTGCCATCTAGTTCTCCTCCTCCAAAACTGTTTAAAAAATTGTTCATTATAAGACAAAGTCTCCTTGTGTCACCGACTCCGAGGGTCATGCGGATCGGAGGGACGGGGCGGCACACAGAGGTCCGGTTACTTCTGGAACACTGACCGCCAATGAATGTTAATGGAGCGTTCTCCTTCCAGTCTCACAGTTTTCGGCTCCGCTGCCTCTGCCCTTGGCTGCGGTAACTCATTAAAAACTCGTCAGAGGTGAATTAACACAAACCGCCATTAACATTAATGTCGCTGATTAGAATATTAGCATTTCAGATTGGAGCTGAAGTCGGGTTGGGGGAAACATATGGCGCAAAAAAGAAGACGAGAGAAAGGAACCTCAATGTACTCGCTGCTCAGTCCATTAACGACGCGATCGCACGAGGCGTCATTATAACTTTGACAGGCGCGTGCAATAAGTCATCTCAAGCGAAGAATGACAATATGTCGCGCCTCTTTAGCATTCAGCCGGAGGACGGCGAGCGGCTCAATCAGGCTTTTATTTCATAGACTTTGAAACGTCTTTCATGGTGTCGAGAGCAGGATTATTACAGAATATGGGTCTCTAGGACTTAACTGTTGTTAGAAAAGGCTGACACTTTGTGGAGATTCGGGGCCGATATTAGAGTGTAATATACAAAGTGGCCACTGGGTGTCTCTGCGCCGCTGATATTTCACCGGTCTGAACACACGGGATGTTCCTAGGATGCAGAGTTTAAAGGGTCATTCCCATCCGTAAAAAGGGTCACCGATACCTGAAAAAAGGTTTGGTCCCGTGTTCGTCAGTTGAAAAATGTTTCATTGCTCTCAGTGGGAAACAAAGTAATAATCTTGTAGTTGTGGTGATGTTTTTGAATGGCTAATAAAAGTACAATAATTGGTGTCACAAAGTGAGCTCTCAAGACTGCTTACCTCTATTCATCATCACAAAGTATTCACTGATCTCAGGGACACCAGTCCAAGAAAACACTGCGGGCAGCCGGCTAAAGCGCTCAACACAGTGAATTCCTAGGCGCATTGCCCCCTGGGAATTATGAATATGCAAATTGAGTCTGTGGAGCCTCGGTTAGGAGTCTCCAACACAGGACTAGCCAGATATCCCTCCAGGGAAGGAACCAGCCAAGAGGTGGCTCCTTGCGGAGAACACCATAACCACCATATTAAGTGGCCCTTTCAGTCAACATCCAGCTCTTTTGCAAGATTAGAGATATGACAAGGGAATACCAAGGCCAGGTATCCATCCACAGACAGCTGTTTCGGGGTGTTGCCCCTCATCAGTGTGGAGTAGGATTCTGGCTAGGTGGGAGCAAGGCCTAGTAGACCTTGGCTGGGTCCTTCCCTGAGTCCGAGTCCAATATGGACAGTGAAGTGGTAACCCGCGAAACGGGGCGCTCGTCATCCGCTCTGCATTCCTTTCCCTCCCTGCACTGATGTAACCTCCTGTTCCAGAATTTATGGAATAAAAGAATTTTGCACAGCAACATACGTCCTGGTGAGTGCTACCTGTTATTCTTACATACCTGATATTGTCTGCACCTGTCGGGTTGAGCAACACTATTCTCAAGCTATGCTGTCTGCTGTTCGGGGAACAATTATTGTTCTGGGATTGTAAATAAGCCTTTATTACCGCTAGTGCCCGGTTTCAGTCTTCAAGATTTTTAACTAATTTAAAACCTGATCCTGTATAACTATACATCATGGATGCAAGATGAAGACGGACCAGAGTCCAATATGGACACAGTGCAGCAGACAGCACCTTATGTGCCTGGCTCAGAATGGAAGCGGTGGGGCACTTCCTATCTTGCATAACAAGAAACTAATGAAAACTTCCAGCTGAGCCAAAGCACAATGTGAACAGGTCTGCAGGGCTGTGTTTACCCCACAGTAAAAACAGTATAACAAATGTGTAGAAGTACTCTGCTATAATAGGTAATAATAAAAAGCTAGTGCTGGTAAAAAACTGTGTCAAAAACAGGGTTCTTAGTTAATACGTTTTTTTTTGCAAAAAGCGTACAAAGCCGTTCTACCAACGCCAAGGTGACCCATATCAGAACGGTCCCTACCTATCTAATTTAAAACCTAATCCTGTATAAGTATACCTCATGGATAAAGGATGAAGACGGGCCAGAGTCCAATATGGACACAGTGCAGCAGACATCACCTTATGTGCCTGGCTCAGAATGGAAGCGGTGGGGCACTTCCTATCTTACATAACAAGAAGCTAATGAAAACTTACAATTGAGACAAAACACAATGTGAACGGGTCTGTAGGGCCTTGTTCACAAGACCAAATAAATAGATCACAGAAAAAAAGAGTATAACAAAGGTGTAGAAGAACTCTGCTATAATAGGTGGTGATAAAAAGCTAGTGCTAGTAAAAAACAGTGTCAAAAACAGGGTTCTTAGTTAATACGTTTTTTTTTGCAAAAAACGTACAAAGCCGTTCTACCAACGCCAAGGTGACCCATATCAGAACGGTCCCTACCTATCTAATTTAAAACCTAATCCTGTATAAGTATACCTCATGGATAAAGGATGAAGACGGGCCAGAGTCCAATATGGACACAGTGCAGCAGACAGCACCTTATGTGCTTGGCTCAGAATGGAAGAGGTGGGGCACTCCCTATCTTGCTGGGTTGCAGTTTGACATGATCAAGGGCAACAAGCTCCAAATGACGGTGAGTTTTAATGGGATGCAGTGGAGCTCTTTGTTCCATAACTTCTTGGCTACTGAGACACGGAACACTTTCTCTGCACCATTTCTCTATATCTTGGCACATTCCTATCCAGTAGAAGCATTCTCGGATTGTCATTCCAGTCTTTTGGCAATCAAAGTGTTCAGATTTTTCATGATAAGCCTCAAGAATGATGTTGGCATCTTGTCTGGGTACAACGGTTTGGAAGACTCTATCGTGAGTGTGGAGGATCACATTGAATCGAACTAACGCTCCTTTGTGGTTCTGCAGACGTTATTTCTGTCGCTATAATCAGCAGTGTTCTGGGTTAGATCGCCTGTATCTCACAGGTAGACTTGGTTGTCGAGATCATAGCAACTTCCATTTCATAGGGTTCTGGAGGTTCTGCTGTCCTTTTGAATTTCAGCCCAATCATGACTTATCATGGGTCTGGGGTTACATTTAGAAAAAGGAGGCCCTGGGTCTCTCTGCGCATTCTGCTTGGTGACATAGGAATAAAAGGCGGGCATTTTTTCTTCTTCCTACTCGTCCTCATCATAACAGGGTTTTTCTGAGGGCAGTCTGGACAGGGCATCAGCATTGACATCAGATTGGCCTCCTCAGTACTTCATGACAAATTGGTCATTGGCCAAACAGGAGGCCCATCTCTGCTCAAGGGCTCCAGGTTTAGCAGTCTGTAACTGGGACAATGGGTTGTTGTTGGTAAAGGCAATGAAGGGAGTTGCTGTCAAGTAGAGCTTAAATTTGTCGGTGAGAGCCCACTTTAGTGCAAGGAATTCTAAGTTAAATGAACTATTGAACCGGTAGTAGCATACACCGCGCAGTCAGGGATCAGTCTCAAAAACCTTACTGGGATTGCTGCCCCTTTACAAGAGCTCCTACACCTTGATAAAAGATAAGCAAAAGCCTTTCCATCCAGTGGACACCAGAGCTAGAACAGTCCTGCCAGGAAATTAAAATGAAGTTAACCAAAGTCCCAGTCCTTGCCTATCCAGACTACAACATCCCCTTCCACCTGTATACAGATGCCAGCCACACGGGAATAGGTAGAGTACTATTCCAAGATCTGAAAAAAAGAGCCATTGTGTCTGCCTGCAGATCCCTCCGACCAACTGAAAGAGATGATGAGAATTACAGTGCATTTAAGTTGAACAAAACCAGGCTGGAAGAGAAAAAGGCGCAGATAAGGTTTTAACGTTGAGGAGATAACCTGCTCCTTCTTCACATAAAACCACAATATAAATACACATGAAAAATAGCCCCTATAAACCATCCAATCATGAGGTCACAGACTTCCCATAAGAAAAACCCTGCAAACTTCACATCAGCTGACATACAACATATCTGGTGAGAAAATAGAATGTAACATCCTAAAAAGTAAATGTGAACAACGTGATCTTATTTGTGTCAAAAAATTGTGACATTGTTATCTTGTGTCAGAAAAGAAAGAAGATAAAAAAGTCAAAAATAAAAAGATTTTTTTTTTTTTTTTCCATTTTTGCTTTCTTTCTTCTAAGATCTCTTTTTTTCTTTTTTTGCCATACTGTTCTCTATTTCTTTTTTTGCCATACTGTTCTCTATTTCTTTTTTTTTCTTATTTTTCTTTTTCTTATTTTTTTTTTCATTTTTTCTTTTGTTTCTTTTGTTGTTTTTTTCTTTGTTCTTTTTTTGTTTTTTGTTCTTCCTTTTTTTTTCTTAGTTTTCTTTTTATTAGTTTTTTTTTCATTTTTCTTTTGTTTCTTTTGTTGTTTTTTTCTTTATTGTTCTTTTTTTGTTTTTTTTTTTACTTTTTTTTCTTTTTTTCATTTTTTCTTTATTTTTTTTTTGTTTTGTTTTGTTTTTTTACTTTTTTTTCTTATTTTTCTTTATTGTTCTTTTTTTCTAATTTACTTTTTGTTTTTTTTCTTCTTTGCTTTTCTTGTTTCTCTTTGGTTTTTTTTTTCTTATACTTTTTTTCTTCTTTGTTTGAGTTGATGCTTTGTAGCGCCACTTCTTGCTGCGATTACAGCTGCAGTTTCTTGGGGTTTGTCTCATTCTTCCTTGCAGAACAGCTGGAGCTCAGTGAGGTTGGATGGAGGCGTTTGTGAACAGCAGTTTTCAGCTCTTTGCAGGTCTGGATGTGACTCGGCCATTCTAACACCTGGAGACGGTTATTTTTGAACCTTTCCATTGTAGATTTTGCTTTATGTTTGGGATCTTTGTCTTGTTGGAAGATAAATCTCCGTCCCAGTCTCAGGTCTTTTGCAGACTCCAGCAGGTTTTCTTCCAGAATGGTCCTGTATTTGGCTCCGTCCATCTTCCCATCAATTTTAACCATCTCCCCTGTCCCTGCTGAAGAAAAGCAGACCCAAGCCATGATGCTTCCACCGCCATGTGTGACAGTGGGGATGGTGTTTTCAGGCCACCACCATGTGTGACAGTGGGGAGGGTGTTTTCAGGCCACCACCATGTGTGACAGTGGGGATGGTGTTTTCAGGGTGATGAGCTTTGTTGCTTTTACACCAAACATATCGTTTTACATTGTGGCCACATAGTGTGATTTAGGTTTCCTCTGAGCAGAGCCCCTTATTCCACATGTTTGGTGTCTCCCAGGCGGCTTGTGGCAAACTTCACACCAGACTTTTTATGGATATCTGTGAGGAATGGCTTCTTCTTGCCGCTCTTCCATAAAGTTCAGATTTGTGCAGTGTACGGCTGATTGTTGTCCTCAGGATAGACTCTCCCATCTCAGCTGTAGATCTCCGCAGTTCATCCAGAGGGATCATGGGCCTTTTGGCCTCATCTCTGATCAGTCTTCTCCTTGTTTCAGATGAAAGTTTAGAGGGACGGCCGGGTCTTGATAGATTTGCAGTGGTCTTCTTTTTTTCTTTTGTTGTTTTTTTCTTTATTGTTCTTTTTTCTTTTCTTTTTTTTCTTCATTGTTCTTTTTTTTTTCAAACTTTTCTTTATTGTTCATTTTTTCTAAGTTACTTTTTCTTTTTTTCCTCTCTTTTCTGACACAAGATAACAATGTCACAATTTATTGACACAAATAAGATCACGTCATTCACATTTACTTTTTAGGATGTTACATTCTATTTTTTTCACCAGATATGTTGTATGTCAGCTGATTTGAAGTTCGCAGGATTTTTTCTTATGGGAAGTCTGTGACCTCATGATTGGATGGTTTATATGGGCTATTTTTACGTGTATTCATATTGTGGTTTTATCTGAAGAAGGAGCAGGTTATTGCTCAGAAACGTGTAATAAAATAATCACTTTTGCATTTTATCTATTATTGGAGACTGACCCCTGACAGCGCAGCGTATGCACCATATTCTACTACCGGGTCAATATTTCTCCTCATAGTGGCTGCAGCGGTTGTTGCTATCAAAGTTGGTTGTGGCTCTCACAACCCTTCCAGGTGAGCCACAAATCACTAAAAATCACCTTATCTCCATAACGTTAAGACCTTATTTGTACCTTTGTCTCTTCGGGTACCGTTACACGTTGCAATATTGTTCTGATATCGCATACAATTTCACGGGAGCGCGCACATTTTTGGCATTTGTCCAAGATGGTATAGGAGAGGTCACACAGGGAGATATCGGCAGGCAAAGCAACTAGGATGTTGTACGCAACTTTTGTGCGCTGGGTATGAGCAACCCAGGGACCGAGCATTTACATTTTAGTGACTAAGAGGAAGTTGCAAACAAGATCGTAGTTGCGCCTTCACCCGGCACAATTGCAATATCGTACAGTTGAAGGGCTTGCACCTGATGTGTTTTGTCATTGGAGCGCAAAAATGACGCAGGCCTCGTTTTTGGGACCGGCGAAAAATAGGACAAAAAATGAATCCTGCACCGGATTCGCTGCGGCTGTAAAGGCCTGGCAAAGCATTAAGAAGGAGGAAACCCAGTGTTTGGTGATGTCCATGGGTTCCAGACTTAAGGCAGTGATTGCCTCCAAAGGATTCGCAACAAAATATTGAAAATAAAAATATTTTGTTTGGGTTATGTTTATTTGTCCAATTACTTTTGACCTCCTAAAATGTGGAGTGTTTGTAAAGAAATGTGCACAATTCCTACATTTTCTATCAGATATTTTTGTTCAACCCTTCAAATTAAACGTTACATTCTGCACTTTAATTCTGTTGTAGAGGTTTCATTTCAAATCCAATGTGGTGGCATGCAGAGCCCAACTCGCCAAAATTGTGTCACTTTCCAAATATTTCTGGCCCTAACTGTATGTGCCTTTTTGTACCCGCTGCATCTTTCTGCAAATTCACCAATTTAATGAGGTGACACTTTTTGCTAATAAATCCATTCTCTCGTAAGCAGAAAAGAATCTCCTTGTGTCTTTCTGTTGGTAAAATAATGAATAAATAACATTTCGCACACGTCACTTTACATCAGCACAATGTTGTGAACATACGTTCTTTGTTCGGATGTTGGAACGGTTGAAAGTTTATCAGCAATTTCTAATTTTTACAACAAAATGTAAAATAACTTTTTTAGGGATCACATCACATTGGAAGTCACTTTGTGGGGCTTAAATGGCAGAAAATATCCAAGAGTGACACCGTCCTAAATATCGCACCCCTCACAGTGCTCAAAACCGCATCCAAGAGGTTCATTCACCCTTTATGTTCTTCATAGGAATTAAAGCAATGTGGAAGAAAGAATCAGAAAGTTTACTTTTCCCCACAACAATGTTGCTTTGGCCCCGACTTGAGCTTTTTCACAATGATAACAGGATGAAATGGACGTCATATCTGTGTTGTGCGATATCTCCTGAGCACGGATGTGGTGTAACACTACTATTTGGTGCACAGCAGGGCCTGGAAAGGAAGGCGCACCGATTGCTGGAGAAGATAGTGGAAGCCATGACACACACAGAGTTCCTAATGTGCCTAAACAGGGGAAACCCCCACAAGGGACCCTGTTTTGGAAATTACTTACGCCAAGGAGTTTATCTAGAGGTGTGAAGAGCATCTTGAGCCCTCAGCTGCTTCCCACAATGTTATAACGTTGAGCCATGAAGATATAACATCTCATTTGTCCCACAAACATGATGCTATAGCATCAAATTGTTCATTTCCAGAAGGGTAAAGGGAAAAGCGGACCATACAATTTGTTACATAATTTTTTTTTGAGTACACAATAATCCCCATATGTGGTGGAGAACTACTGTTCGGGCACATGGCAGGGCTCAGAAGCGATGGGGCGCTATTCAAGGTGGAATAGACTACTGCAAGCACCATGTCGCATTAGAAGAGCCGCTCTAGTGCCAAAACAGCATACACCGCCTACATTTCACCCTATTTAGTAAAGTTCACCTCTTGGGACATTCATCTAGGGGTGTACTGAGCCTTTTAAACCTGCAGATGAGTCACAGAATCTTGTAACAATTCGGCTGTGGGAATGAAAAAAAATATTTTTTTCCCACTAAAACATTTTTAATTTTCATAAGAGCCATGAAGAGGAGACGGTCCATGTGATTTGCTGTGATTTCTCCGGAGATCGCCAATATCCGATATGTGGTTAGAAACTGCTTTATATCACAGTGCACAGTCAATAGGGACGGAGATTCATCTTGTAATGCAGATTTTACTGGAATGGTCATGTCACATCGGCAAAGACCCCTGAGGTGCCAGAACATCACAACTCTCTATAAGTGACCAGATATCAATAACTGCACCCCTCAGTGACTACATCTAGTGATGCAGTGAGAATATATCACGACACAGACTAGGGAGCGTCCAGATGCCGTGCATGACAATGGTGCATGGACCAACAGTGTCTGGTGCACTACACAAAACAACAGACAGAGGAAACATTGGGGGGGAAACATTCAACAGAGGGCCCTGCTCCTAGCGAATGGGGGAAAGGAGACCTCCTGCACTCACCTGTGGCCATGCCATGATCTCTCTACCGTCCCTATATGGGTTCTTCCACCCCATCGCCGAACAGGATATCTAGTCCCTTGCTGGAACTGATTTTAACAGGTTCACCGAAATATAAGTTCTAGAGTTAGCCAGTAGGCCCAAAACTACAGGAATAACTTCTTACTGTAGTTTTTGGTGCCGATTTTAACCCTCAATAGGGAGATGGCCGGTGGGAGCACTAGTCCAAACCGCCACACTAATAACAAGAGAGGAAGAAAAGACAGACAGGGAAACAACAAAACAGCTTCATGCCACACTCCTAAGCAACGGTCAGCATCTCTAGAGTAGCATCTTCACCTCAGGTAGCTAGGCCAGGAATGGAGTTCAATCACCAGCAAGGAATGCTGAATCATGTGACCATATAAAGGAGATGGGAGTGATCACAAAGTAGCCACACCTGGGAAGAAAACTAAGGAGCTAGCTAGCAACAGAAATGGACATTAACTCCTCCTACACTGCCAAAGGAAAGAAACACATTTAATATGAAGTCTCAATACAGGAATGAGTCACAGGTGCCAATTCTGTCACAGACTCGTGACAGAATATTTACATTTTGGGTCAGTTCACACACATCCTGTGGTCTACGCTGAGCACCTACATTGAGGTTTCCTACTAAATACCTGATTCAGATGAAACCCCCAAAGGATCCATTCCCTAATGAGGCAGCTAAAGTTCCTCTAGACTCCATTTGCCCTCTGTTTAGTGGTGTCCGGCTTTTCAGAGGTGCACAAACCTGAGGACAACGGTCTAAAAATCTGCCTATAAAGAGAGACCCCACTGGATCATAAGCCAGACAGAGTTCACAATGACTCCCTCTGCCTCTGTATAAGAAATCTCCTGTTGGGGGTTCTGTCTGAATCACATATGTAGAGATTTAGATGGAAACCCTGGTGTAAGTGTGCTTTGTGTAGAGGATGGAAACCCTGGTGTAAGTGCTTTGTTTAGAGGACAGAATCAATGTGAGCCAAGCTTTACTGATATCTCTGGGAGGAAGAATGAAACAATCAGCAGTAGGTGGAGAATTGGTTTTATTTCTCTTTAGACTCCATTCAGTGTGCGGTATAAGTGATTAGATGCTTTATCCTTCAGGCCGGTGCAATCACTGCAATACCACATTTATATGATCTTCTTATGTATGGCTGCTATCACACACTTAGGCCCCTTTAACATCAGTGGTAATCACTGATCGCGGCAGTTGCGGTGAAAAAAACGCAGTTACCGCAAACCGGCCGCACTTGTGGTTCACTTGCGGCAAGCTCCATGTCGTAGTTGGATGGCCCGAAGATCATCATGACAGACTCGATTTGCCATGGCTACGACCATGCCCTTGCGTTGATGTCGCGGGGGTGCCGATGAGACAGGAGAGGGAGCTATCTCCTTCTCCCAGCTTCCTAATTATTACAATTGATATTGATCATGGCATTTAGTGTGTTAAACAGCCAGTGGCATTGCAGGAATTGCTCCTGGCTGGTCTCGGTTGTCACTTAACCGGAGCACCCCACGGCAATGGTGTGGGCACAGAACCTGCAACCCTGTACATTCATCAAGACGTAATGAGCAGTGGGTGATATTGTTATACTAGTAAGTTACTTCTTGGAGTAACTCAGGCCATTCTTTCCTTTCTTGAGATGGAACATTCTTCAACATGTCAATCAAAGTTTTGTTTATCCTTTTGCACAGTCCATTGCATTGGGGATGATAAGCAGTTGTGCAAAGTTTCTTGCAGCCATAGAGTGCACACCGTTCTTGGAATAAATCAGACTTAAATTCTGAACCCTGATCTGTTAGGACCTGCTCGGGATATCCATAAGGTCTTACAAAGTGTTTCCATAACATCATAGCAGTGGTTCGAGCACTCTAATCTCCAACAGGCTGGGTTGCAGTTTGACATGATCAAGGGCAACAAGCTCCAAATAACTAGACCACAGAAAAAAACAGTATAACAAACATGTAGAAGTACTCTGCTTTAATAGGCAGGGCCGTATTTGCCCTTAGGCACTTGTAGGCACATGCCTAGGGCGCCAAAATTCAGGGAGGGCGGTGCCTCAGCGTTTTTTATTTTATTTTTTTTCATTTTTT